>CAUJNA010003294.1:1650000-1732500 GCA_963377175.1 Effrenium voratum | reverse complement strand
GAGAAGGGACATGATGGTCCTGGCGCATTTGACCCGACATGTCTCGCATACCAGCCATGGTCAACGAGTAATCGAGTCATTGACTGGACCATGGTCAATGGTCGGTCAATGGAGCTGACCTTTCGCGATTGCGCCATGTTCGCCGCGCGGCCATGCAACACAACCGGAGCTCGTGCAAGCTGATCCGTCATGACATATCATGATACAAGCAGGTAATTGGACCATACCTGTTCTGACTGGGGGCGTTTGGAGCGGAGGTTCCGGGGGTGGGATGAGGTCAAGCTGGATGCGTGCCCTAAGTCATTGCTTGGAGGCAGAGCACGCAAGTGTCAACCCACCGCAAGGCTTTTCTGGAGTTCAGTCCGGCGAAACGGAGAACGGGTGGGAGACTGGGCATGCGGTATGCATCGATGTGTTGCTTCCCTGGGCCATTTCGGCACCAACGAGGCACGGTGCCATGGCATACCTTCGGGATTGCCAATTCTGTGAGAGCCTACTTGATAAATTGAGACTTGCGCGTCAGTCCTGCTTACTTCATGCGCGGTTTGGGGGCTTGTTGGTCCCCAAGTAGGCTCTGTAGCAGGCTATCTTGGATGCTTTACGACGATTGCTCAGAATAATTTGTGCAAGGACAACCGGTGAGAGCAAAGGTCTTCACAGACATTGCCCAGCTGAGGTGTTTGAGAAGAGTTTCTACACAGTTCCAGGATTCCTGAAGCCCACTGTGAGCTTCTTTGACAGCGAGCCCAGGTGGCCTGCAGATGGTGGTCGGCTACATTGACGGGGAGACGCCGCCAGAAGAACGGGCGCGGCAGAACCTGGCCTGCTGCCAGCACTTGCCAGTCTCAAGCCCTACGACTGTTGATCCCACTTGAAGGAAATGTTGAAGCTGCGATTCCGACATGGCTGTGGGTCAAGAATAGGGTAACCCCAAAATGGGTTGCCCTGGCAAATGGAACCAAAGACTAGAACCTGCGGCCCAATTCCTGGTGGCTTAATTTTGACCCACACCCACATGCTGTTGTGGAGCTTCCCCAAGTCCTGCAGCTTCATCGTGGCCCAACGTGCTGGTGAGCAAGAAATGAGGGAATGACCTTTATGAACACTGACTTGTAGTTTCCTTCAAGGGGGATCCCTAGGTTCGTGTCCAAAACTTTCAGTATTTTCCGACTCTAGAAGAACCAGCCAGAAAAACAGGTGAACTTCCGGGCCGGGGCCAAAGTGCATAAGGATACGTCTACGCGCTGCTAGGTGTTTTTGCCGCCGGCTCCGAGGACTTCCGAAATGGAGAGATCGACATCATGGTGGCCACAGACGCCTATGGCCAAGGCGCGGGCGCTTGGGACCGGCGGGAACTTTGGAGATCGAGCTTCGCTCGGGACATGGCTAGTCCCCGTGAAAGGCTTGGTGGCTTTTTCCCCGGGCAAACACCGGAACTGCTCACGTGCCGTGGAGAGTCTGCCTATCTACGCAAGGAAGGGAATCCCAGAAACAGGCGAGCCGAGTACGGTGCAAAAAAACATGTGCGGAGCGTCAAGAGGAGTCGGTGTTCACAGCGTGCGCGTCTTTTGAGGGTCGCCCTTGTCAGCTTGGTTCAAAGGGAGTTGCAAAGCAGCATTTGTGGGTCCTCCTATTTTGACATACCCATTTGTGAAAGATACGGAAGCTGCATTGCACCCGGCCAAGGAGTTCATGCGCAGTTCAATTACCCCGAGCCTGAGCATCATTCATAGCGGGGCACAAAGGCCAACCGGCCCAGTTCTTGGATGCTGTTCAGTGCACGAATCCTGCTTCCCTTGGTTTCTCTCGTTGCTAGGCCCAGGGTTGTGGGATCAAGGGTTTCTCCCCACTTCTGTGATACAAGGGAATCCCCCTTTATATCAGCAAAATAGTCTTTGGGAAGCCCTTTCTGTTATATCACAGAAGTGGATTCCATTCCCCATAGCCCTAGGCATTGATAAGCCTGACATCGACCTTGTGATCCACTGGGAGCCGCCCTTCAACTTTGAGACGCGCCTGGGAGCTAATGAATTGGTGTTTTGATGCGTTTTTCCGGGGTAGATGTTACCCTTGCAGGCACCGGCTCATCTCGAGTTTGGCGTATGATTTCTGGCGTGGGGCGTGTGAAGGAATATCCTCGCTGGGCTCCGCGGCCTGCCGCTTGTTGGCACCTTCCTGCTCTTTCTGGAAAAACTTTGAAGGATGCAGCGTAAGGTGACTCCAGGGTTTCAATAGGTAGCTGTTCGAGGGTCCAGCGCAAACCTCTTGAGCGGTTCCCAGCCCAAGCGCATCGGCCGCCTTGCAGCCTTAAAATCCTTCGTGGCAGCCGCCATACTGCTGGTGCAACACGCTACTCATCGCATCAGCCAGGAAGCCATGCTCACACTCGCGGGTAGATGACATGCAGTTGCGAGCATGATATGGTCTGAAACATTCAAGCACAAAGCTCATTCATACTGGTTTGTTTTGCTGCAAGCTAGGGTATCAACCTATGTTAAGCTTGAATGATTGATGCCATGTTCACTTGTGCTTGTTTCTCGTGTTTGTAAATTATGTATTCTGTGTGTTAAATTGCTTCGGGTTGACATGCGTTCGTGCAGGTATGTGAACCAAATCGGCCGCGCTGGCCGAGATGGGCGAGATGCTCGCTGCATTCTCCTTTACAGCAGCACGGCACAACACCCATACAGTTCATTCAGTGTTGAAGGGATCAGGGCGTCTTCAATTTTGACATGTTGCCGGCTTTCTTGCCTGTGTGTCAGAAAATGGATCCAACATTTCCCTCGCTTTGACATATCGCCATATTAAGAATGTCAGCGCTGTTTTCGAGTCTTCACAATGAAGTCTATGCCTCAGGAAGAAAGATAATTCGCGGCAAACCTGACTCTCGAGAATTGTGTCCAGGTCGCCTGCATGGAGCCAGAGTAGGACGACCTTGCTTCCCTGGACTCACAATTTGCGTGAGATTTTGGATTTCCCGCCCAAGCTACCTCCCCAATTCCCCAACTCCCCCCAACCTCCAACCTTGACGTACGAAGTACTGACATCATCAGGTGATGCGGCTGTGGGTCAAAACCGTTTTGGGATCCCATTTTGGGCTAGGTGAATTCGCCATCCATTCTAGGCTTCCTATTTTAGTGGTTGGATTGAATCGGATGTTCACTGGGGGCTAACCGATTTGGCTTTTGACCCATGGCCATGCGCCAACAGCCCACAGGCAACAGCTGGTGGGGGAGCCTCTTCTCGACGCGGTCCTGGCTCGCCAAAGAGTGACCTGGCATTCGGTCGGGATGCGAGCTTTCCTGCGACATGGTTCTGGGTGAATTATACCGACCTCACACGACCAAAAAACCAAATGGTGGTTTATGTGGGGAATGGCCCCCCGACCACCTTATTTCAGGTTGGTGAAATAACATATTTCACCCAGATGGTTGAAGACTTAGAGTTTCTTGCCAAGTTCATAAGCAACACCGGTCAACGGCATGGGCCGAGACAGTTGATCCAAAGCTAAGGCTCCAAGAGATGGACGAAGTGGAGCGCAAGGCGAGCGTATTGTGGGTGCCGCGTGTTTTTTTCTCCTTCCGTGAAACACCGGCCTTACAAAGGTTCGTTGAGACATATTGCACACCGCGCGCCGGCAGCGGTTGGCATAGCAGGCTCCCCCCATGCTTGGGACCGTTGGGCCAGTCTGGTCTGACAGGCGGAGTACGCCAGTCGGCGGCAGCTCCAAAACTTCGCCACGCAGCGCTCCCGCTGCCGGTGGAGCATCTTGCTGGCTTACTACGGCGCTCACGAGCTGGATCAAGGCAGGGAGGCATGCACGCGTGAGCATCGAAGAGCCAAAGGCAGTCGTGAGTTTGGGTCTTTGAAAGGAATGGGACTACTCACTTGGAATTGGGATACCCGAGATGCTGGAGAAATGCTGCTTCCTAGCCACCCAGCTTTACACTTACCTGTGCTGTTCCATGGGACATATTTCGGGCGTCGTGCTAACACCCATGTATTCGGTTTAGTATTCCGAATTTCCAGGCTTACATAGCATGAGCTTCCCACTGCCTGCCCGGAAGAGACGCGGAAGGGCGGCGGAAGAGATGCGGAAGGGCCGCACAACCCCCATATGCCGAGAGAAAGCGGTTGTTCCAGGTAAAAATGCCAAGCTCCCAACATACTCAACACGTTCATCCAACTGCTACTGCACGCAATCTGAGCACACGCTAGCAATTCTCCATCCAGATTCTAACTCGGCAAGTCTTTGGTTTTGCTTCTCTTTGACAAAAACGGCTTCAAGTCTTCATTTTGGCTTCCCTAAAATACAGAAGAAACTCAACAAAAACTCGCCAACTTGCCCACACACACACACATCCGTTTGGTGGAGCGTTTCTGGCCCAGGCTGTGGAGTCTGCGACTGCTGCCAGGGGCTGTCTGTGTCCGCTCTGCCAGGTGCGGGGCTTGGTCCATTGGGCCCTGTTTGCCCCGGCGGCGAAAAAATCGAGGCTTGCGCTAGCACGTTTGATGATGGCTACGATACTATTTGCTTCTCCGAGCAAAAAACCACTGGAAGGACGGACATGTCCTCTATGTGGTTTGTGCATGTTTTAGATCGTGCGAAACTACTTGCAGGAGCATTGTGGCAGAAATGCGGGACAGAGCATGCAGGGCAGTCACATCATGGAAGCGCAGTTGTCAATGGCGTCAACCCAATTGTTGAATTGCTGGCGTCAGCCGGAAGGCTTCTGACAGATGCCAGGAATGCAGTTGCATCCATGGTTTGCAACTATTTTGTGAGTGATGGCAGCATTGCTGGGTGCATCGCAAGCAATCATTCACAGCGGTTTTGCATTTGGTACTGCAAAAGTTTCAGGGAGAAAATTAGCGCAGAAGAAGCGCACACACCCTCAGGACACGACTAAGGGATTGGAACAGTGCTGCAGGGCAATTGGGTGTACATCGATTCAGATGCAGAATTACGAAGACTCGCCGAACACAAGTGAACGTGCTTGTAAGTTGGGCCACGGGCCAATCATAGGTGTTACTCTTATTTTTGCCGGACGTGGGGGTCCATATTTTATGGCAAGCTTCGGTATGAAGCGAGCTTACTATGATGTAGGTCCTTTACTTAGCATGGACTCCCTTCTTTCACATGTTTGCAATTCTTGTGCAGATTGCAGATTTGGCTTTTGTTGGAAACTGATTTTTTGGGGGGATCCACCATTTGGGGCGTTTCCCACTTGAGCCACAATCAAAACCCGGGTAGATGAAGGTTAGTAAGGGACAATCCCAACCACATAGCTGCGGATATCCGCCTTCTTAATTCTTCACATGGTTCTGGGCAGTTCTAGGTAGACCATTTTAATACCGGGTTTTGAGCAAGTGACTCGCTTCGGTTTGTGCACGAACCCTACCCGCAGACTGCACGGAGCCTGCTGTGCTGCTGCTCCTGGCAGTGGAGCTGGCGGAAGAGAGCGGCCAACAGGTGGGGAGTGATCGGAGTGCGCCGATCAGAGTCTTTGGCCCTTCCCATGGAGCCAAATCGAAGAAAGTAATTAAAAAGCAGGGCCATTTTAGTCATGAATTTCTGAACGCACAGGTTTTGGGGGGAGAAAACAAGGGCCATCTTTTTTTCTTCTTCTTTTTTTTATCGCATAGGGTTTGGGGGGCAATCAACCAGCGGGTTTAAGTCTGGGGTAGTCAAAAAGTGGAGTGCCCAACACAGCCATTTTCCTAGATTGCTGGTTTAGTTGTAGATGGCTGGTTTAGTTAGGATTCTTAAGTATGGCAGAGGGGGAAAAGAAAAATCCTTTGTAACTACAGGGCCATTTCAGTTGCTGGTTTCCTGGGGATTGCATGGCATACAGCTACCTTTGTATCCATGCTGAATACTAAAGTGAAGGTTCGGGCGCTCAGAGGGTTATGTGTCAAAACAGAGCCCCAAAAACGGGTTGGCAGCCAAGGAAAGGGTGCCCTGTTCGTTTCGGTTCAGAGGACCCGAGTTTCGGGTAAACGGGTTCCAACTTGCAGCATCAGTCTAGCCTCTAAGCCGTAAACTTTTGAAGCAGCCAAAGTGTGTTTGGTGGGTTGACCGTCTGTATGAACAGAATTTCCCAGCTCTCCAAAGCCCATTATGTAGTGGGTCTGAACAAAAATGGAGTCCTGGCCCCAAACAGGACCCCAGTTCTTGTTTTGCCAGAAACTGGGCAGGGTATGGCTATTGATCTGACAGTTTTCGCATGTGAAGGAAGCCACATGGAAACTTTCATGTTGCACAAATCCTCCAACGCAAACACCCAACTCAAGTTCCTGCAAACTGCCCCGCGGCGAGGCGCTGGATCTCGCCTGCGGCCGCATTCTGCTTTCGCAGTCGTCAAAAGAGCAGGCGCTGCTCGACAGGATCGCTGAAGTCAGGCAGGGCTCCAAGCCTCGAGGGTAGTGAGTTAGCACCAGCTTTGCAGATATGGCTGTGGTTCAAAACCAATAGGATCCCATTTTGGGATAGCTGAATTCACCACCCATTTTAATCTATTGTAGTGGGGATTTGGATGTTCACTGGGGGTACAGTGTTTTGACCCATGGCCATATCTTTTGCGCAATTGCATTTCTTGGAACACCGGCTTTAGTTTCCTGGCACCTTGGGCAGCGGCTTCCCACCGTGGGCTCTGAGTGACACCCACGAAGTAGGCGGCAGCGCGAGCCGAGCGGATGGCATGCCCAAGTGATGGCTCAGCGGATGGCATGCGAGTTCTACGGAGGGATTGTCACAACTCTGGCAAGCTTGGAAAGGCACATTTGTGAAAATCTCAACCGGGCTGTCCCCAAACCCTTTGGAGGCTCCGATATTTATTCTTCGAGCATTGCGAAAATAGGGTCCGCTTCAGAAACACTTCACATCTGTTTCCGCAAGCCACCAGACTGTGCTTCAAACCGACCGTGAGCATCTCTTTTTGCACATTCAAACAACAAAGACCCATGGGTTCAGGTTTAGTAAGGGAGAGTCCCAAGCACACGTAGGGTTGGTTTCGCAAGAAGGTAAGCAATGCCAGGCGAAGCCTGCCTACGAAGTTGAAGCTTGAAGGAATCTTGGCATCGTACGAATAGCCAGAAGGCTTCAGAACTTCAGGGTCAATAGACCTCCCACGACGTCCCAAAAGGACCCATTAGGAGCTACTAGTAGTCCAATTGAGCGCCTTTCAACCCTGGTGGGCCGCCCATACTCATCAGAAGTTGAAAGACACCACTTTTGGCCAACGTCAAGGGTTGCTTTGTTGCAGTTGCTGCTTGTTAACATGTCCGAGGGCCAAGCTATGTAGCACCAAAGTGCACAGTCGCTTCGTTTTGAATGTGTGCTTTTTGGAGGGTACCCTTTGTAAGGTTGATTAAAAGGGACACCAAAAAGGAAAACCCATAATTTTTGGAAGTCTCCCTAATTTGGCACAGACCCACTTTTTTAAGCGCGTCTCATGGTTTTGGGCCCATGCGGCAGATCTCAAGTGATCCATTCGCAACTTAGCAGTTCTGACCAAAGTCCCAAGGATTCCTGAAAGATATGCTGACCACCCTGCACCACAATGGCTTTGTGGGCAAGGACTACTCGGGTTTGTCCAAGAACCGCCCGCAATTCCATTGGTGCCTTACTGACCAAGGCGGGAGGTGTTGGCAGGGCTTCAAGTTTCATAGCGCATACCCTTGACCACCTTCAGGAGTTGCCAGTCCAAAAAAGCAACAACAAGTTTGGCGGACTTTTGGGTGTTTTACGCATGAGCATGGAATGCCTCTCATCGGCTTGTACCATGATGCTGACGCACTTGAATTGACATTGCCGTGGTCTTCTGATTTCCTTCCTCCATTGCGCCCACAGACTCTACCTCACAGCCAGAACCTTTGCGATTCGTGCTCGGCAGAATGGGATGTAGTTCGCCTTTCTGAAGGCTCACCAAGTCCTTGGTGGGGCAGGTGTATCACAGAAAGCAGAAGCAACTGGCGGGAGAGCACAACGAGCGCCAGTGCCAATCCTTGGCGCAGGCAGAGACGCTCTGAAGTGGAAGCAGACCATTCGCCTGCCGGACAGGAAGAAGGCGAAGAAAGGCAGCTTGAACGCAGACAGAGCTCCCTTAATCGGGAATCTAAACAAGTTTTCCGTGGTTCGAGCACTGATAGGACGCTCACTGTTTGAGGACGTTGGAGGATTTCGACTGCTCCATACGCTTCTTTTCGTGTTGTCGCCAGAGCGTCAAGCAAAGCGGGGCTTGTGAGCGCTTTGCCTCTTGTGTTGACTCGAATGGCGCGATGTGCTAGTTATTCCCACGAGTTGACACAAAGCCATTCGATGGATCAGGAGTTAGTTGACATTGGGCACGTGGTCGGAGGTCTGCCGCGGCAAATCAACACCAGGGATGTGAAGAGGGCCTTGCAGGACCGAGCTTCGCAAGGTGAGCACGTTGCTCGAGCGATTCTAGGTATTCAAGTTGTCGCGGTTAACACTTGTGTTAAAAGTAACAACCGATAGCGGAAGGCATTTGAATCACACTCAGATTCGAACCTTGAGTGCCTGCAGGATGACACTGCTTGATTCATGCTCCGTTCGCCATTTTGGCGAATTAGCCAAATTTTTCTTTTCTTTCCGACCTACCTGCCCTGCCTGCTCGACCGCCATGACTGCTCCAGCGAATTTCGCATCCATCGTGGAGGAGTACCAGCTCATGGAAATGACCGAGCTCGACCCGGATTATGAACGACTGTACCGGGCCCTTCAGGACCATCTTTCGATCCTGCCCGAGGCGGTCGGTCCGGGCAACATCTTGCAGGGCAATCAGGTCTGCAACCAGTTCATCAACCATTCCGGCTGCAGGGGACGTGCACCTGCCTCTGCCCACCAGTGCGCCTTTTTGCATCCGGAGTTCGTTGATGCGCGTTGGATGCCACGAGACAACATCTGTTACCGACATCTTCGACAACAGGCCCGGCATCCAGAAGGCTTTTGCGACAGTGGTGCCGAATGCCGCCATGTTCACAGCGACTCAGTCCTGCATGGTGACCTTCTTGCCTGGCTGCGCTTCGTGCACCATGCCAGACCCAACACCGGCGTGGGCATCCACTATGACACAGCCCACCGTGAATGGCGCTTCGTGTCCAGGCGGGAGGCCTTTGAAATCCTCCGCGACCACCTTCACGGCGAGTGGAACACGCCCATTCACCACATGAACGTTCGGTACCCCGATCCGTGCACCTACCAGATGCCATACGCGGTACCACGTGGCCCGCCAAGCACATTGAACCCGTCTCGCCAACGGAACAACACCCCCCGACAGCAGCGAGGCCGCTCCACACAACCGGGATACTCCCGAGCTATGACACCACCGCGGACCGTCAACTTCGCGACACCCACGGCTCGCGACACTCCCAGACAGGCCCGATTCCCGGAGGCGACCACCACATCGACCGGGCCCGTCCCGCACCACATGCCTTCACCACGCCCGCAACCCACCACACCATCCAAGGCGGCACCCCCCACACCATCCAACCAACATCACGACTTAGTCCAGTGGCTCCAGCCGCCAGGCATCGACCGTGACGACAGCACACAAGGCCTGCTGTCAACCCAGCGGGCCGGACACATCCGCGCGCGGGTACACGAAGATGCCACCTTCCTGATCAATCCGGAACTGCTACCGGAATTCCCCTCCGTCCTCGACCACATCGGCTTGCAATGGCACCTGACCAACTACGGCATCTTCTCGCGCACCCCCACCAATGTGTACGGCAATGACTTCGGGGGCCTTTTTCTTGTACCCGTGGAACCAACTACGCAGGTCACACCTCTCAGGAGCCTGCTGCGCTGGATTATCCAGCAACACGTTAACCAACAACTCCAGCTGCTCAACAGCGCCAACCGGCAGCACATGCTACAACAACTGACCTGTTCCTGGCTTACCTTCGGGAGGCAGCTCTGTCGCGCCTCCCGGCGAGACCCTTTTGTGGACAACATGGCAATCACCTTCGGGGAGACCATCATTGAGACAATTTCCAATTTCCTGACCCCCGAACAACGCACCATGGCGACCATCGAGGGCATCCTGCTCGGCCCCGACGGACACCTGCGCTTCAACCGGGAGCTCTAAGACTGAGCAGAGCCAGGACTCCCGCTACTGACCAGGCGGCACCGAGGAGTCTCCAAACCCGCCACCCTAAGTTGACCCACCAAGTCCATGTCCCGTGCGATGGTGGGCCAGCAATAGGGCGATGACCCTCATACCGCACAGGTGACACCCATGCCTAGGCGACCGCCTGAGGCCCCCTTTTCCCGAAGAGAGATCCATCTTCGGACCGCGCAAAAGCGCTGAGAGCCTCGAGCCCGGGTCGACCCTCTTCGTCCCCCCTGTTTGATTCGAGAGGATACCCCTTGACAAACCGACCCACTGCTGAGGCCCATACTGCGGTGACCAATCCCCACTCGCCTGCCCCGAACCCGACCGGTCTTTCACCCCACTTCGGATCCCCTGTGGATTACCCTCGGTTTCTTCGGGTCGGATCCCTGATGACAAACTGGCCGACCCCGGTCACCTTCACACCGCAGGGAGTTGGTCCTACGGGACAGCTCCACCCCTCGGGATGACATTTGTGCCGGTGTGGCGTGTCATCTAACACGACGTTTGTGCCGGTGTGGCGCGTCGTACAGATCCCCCCCATCAACGGGCCATCCTTGGACCCGAGTCACCTAGACACACCCCCCTGGCCCGACCAACCCCCCCCCCTTTGACTCACACCCGGCACACTACCGACTCCTGCGTGAGTTCGGCAAGCGCCACCTCCAATTCCGAAGGAATTTTCAGGCTGGTTTTTGTGTATCCGATATCGCACCCCCTTCGCACAACATGGCACTTCGCGAGACCGACGCAGTCTGCGAGCTCCTCCTGCGGTCCTACAACACCGGCGTCCTCTCGAGGTTCCAGACCTTCCGCACCGAGAATCCCCGCCTCTCCACCACGGACGCGATCGACCTCTTCATGGAGTCGACCAACACCGAGCCGGACACGCGGACACGCTACCTGCTGCTGGACTGGCACAACCTGAATCCAACACCAGCCACACTGCAGTGCTCGTTCTGCCAGATCCCATACCAATCCCAGTACATCATGCCCCTCTGCTTCTCAGAGGAAACCGACTGGCGAAACAAGTGGGTCGGGGCGTGCTACGGGTGTGCTACCTGCGACACCAGTAGCGTGCCGTGGTTCCAGTTCGAGGAGCTCCTGGCCGACCCGAACTCCCTGATTGCAGAACACGCACCGTACAACACCATCGCAGAGCACCCCGACCTCGCGGCCATGATCAGCGACCATACCATCGCCCCACCGACCTTACAGATTGCGGTGCCAGAGACGGATGACGCTCACGACGCCTACATCACCGTGCACAGGTGGGACCAGGTCAACCGCCGCTGGATCAGGGTACCAGCCCTCGACGTGAAGAACCGCCGGCCATTCACCCTCGAGGTGTTCAGCAAGCTGTGCCGACGAGCATGGCGACGCCGCTTGGACTACATGACCAACAAGGCCGTCGGCACCATCCGCACGAACACCCACATGGACATGATGGACTCCTTGCGCGAGATCCACCCCGGAACCTCCAACAACCACCTGCGCCGCCTCATCAGCGACCACTCCAAGTTCCTCGCCGAAACCATGTGCCTCGACCTCATCAACCTGGCACCCGAGGACCGACGAGACCTATTCCTCATGTTCCACAAATGGGAGAGGCAGCACCTCACCGAGGCATTGCGCGCAAACAGCACCGGGACCCTCCTTGAGTTCTTGGACTCTGACGACTATCCCACACACCTCACCGATTTCATCACCCGCGTCCTCCCGTCCACCGACGAGCACTTTATCTGCCGACGTCAGTCGTGCAAAGCGGTGGTACATTCGTCACATTGGCTGCGCGCCACCGCCAACATCACCGAGCACGGCCAGTTCTTCTGTCCCGAGTGCCTCCAGCAATACCACCCCTGGAAAACCTACAGTGACGCCAAAGCCGCATCCCGAGGGGAGGCCCTGACCGCAGCCGGCCAAGACGACACAGAACGCTTCGTGCCGGCCCAGAAGTGCCTCGTGGTACGCGCCACCGCTGGAGCACACGAGACGGACCAATTGGCAGAGGCCATCACCGGCGACGACGACCGGCGCTACATGCTCTACCTTCTTCGCTGGGAGGAGGACACGACCGGCAAGCTCATCCAACAGATGAAGGTCCACATCAACGAGATCGCATCCGACCTGCGACAAGCCAAGGACCCCCGCGCCTATCTGGCCGACATGATCATGAACAACATGCAGACGGCTCAGAAACTGCCATACATGCACAGGACCTTCTGGACCCAAGAGAAGCTGGAGCAAGTCGCCCAGCGCAACCTGGGACGCATCAAGCCACTCCGAGTCGACCTGCTCCCCAGCCAGAAGCGACAACGCCACCAACCCGCCACGCCCTTCTACGACATGCGGCGCTATCGCTACGACCCCAGTTCCACCCGCATCCTTGAGTCCTCGGACCTCGCCAGAGTGATGGGGCTGTGCTTTTGCCGCCTCAAGCTCTGGACCTGCCAAGACCTCGAGGGGGCGGACCGTCTCAACCACTTGAGCGCCCTGTGACGGACCTCGACCAGCACCGCAACCACTACGACCCGAAGGGCGTCCGTGTCCCGCGCGAGCCCGGAGGGTCCGACCAACGCGGTTGCCTTCGCACGACCCATCTTCCTGAACCTGCCGCCGAAGTGCAACCTCGTTTGGCAGTACGTCAGGACACCCGTGCAAAGAGCAAAAGGCGCACCATGTGTTTGAAGCCAAACACCCCTAAATCCCCCCGGACTTTTGCTCACCTTGATTGTTTGCATTGTGCTTTTGTCTCCACGTGTGGCAAACCTTTGATACATTTTACATAGCCATTTTTGGCCCCTCTCGGCCCTTGATACAGATCACCCCGAGATGACGTTCCGTGACATTCGAGCATGGCTACACCAGCGGTCCTTGCTGGCGATCGCCCCGCTCGTTGCCCTAGCCGGAATAGACGACTTGGCGACATTCCGCAACATGGACCGGGCTGCATTGGTGCGGATCGGCGTGCCACACGACCTGATCAATCGACTCCTGGGCGACGACCAACTGGTCCTTGACTACATGCCCCCGGTCCGGCGCGACATCCAACCATATCACACCACACGACACGGCTCCCTCAACAGAGCCATTGCGGCGGGAGCGCCTACCTCACGCGAGCAGGCCCTACAACTCCTAGAAGACGAGACGTACGCACCCTCCAGCCGAGACCCCAGATTAGCACGCTGGAAGACTTGGTGCCAGATTGCGAATTCCTGGGACATGCCACCTGCCCCACTCACCGTGAAACTCGTCAAGGCGGCGGGGGCATCCTTCAAAGCCGGCGGATACCGCTCCTTCCAGAACTACTACACGCAGGCTCGACAGGAACACCGACGACTTACGGGCGAAGACCCCGCAGCCGACATCGAGCAGGCCATCACCGACGTCAGCCGGTCGATCCGACGGGCACAAGGACCCACACCGTTTAAGGACTCCTTCCAACTCGAGCTCCTGTCGGCCGATCAGTTCCCCGTGGACCAGGACGACGGCCTCGACTCCATCGCCTACGCCCGCGACGTCACCATCATCGGCTGCTGGTGGCTACTTCGGGGACTCGAAGTCGCCTCAGCACAGGTACACCATCTGTGGACCCAACAGACAGCGCTGGGTAAGCGCACATACCTCACACTCCCCATCCAGAAGAACGACATAACTGGCATGTGCGTGACCAGATCTCATCCGTGCACCTGTCCAGCACTGTCCCGACTGTGCCCACATCATGCAGCACAACGTCACATGCGACGACTACATCGACACCTGGGACGCACTCCACCGGGCGACTACCCACTGTTCCCCGGACCAGACGGACAAGCCATCCCCAAGGCAGACGTCATCGAGCTCTTCCGCAAGGTCATCGGACTCACCGGAACTATCCTTACCCGGACCGATCCCAGCGGCACCTTGCGACAGCGATTCCATGAACACGTATGCCGAGTGTCGGGCGCCCAGTTCCTGACACGACTGGGCTACAACAAGGAGACCGTACAACTCGTCGGCCGATGGGGATCCGAAGCAGTGGCCCGCTACATCCAGGAGTCCAACCTCGATCGACCACCAGTGGCGCATTCCCAGAAGGAACTCCAACACCAAATCGAGGACGTGGTCAAACGGCACATTGCCGTGTTGCATAACACCTTTTGGGTCGTCAACACCGACTCCAACAAGGCACATCTGCCAGCAACTGACGAGGACTGCATCAACTCAGCTATGTGGACCACGCAATGCGGATGGAGGTATGCCACCGGCCGCTACAAGAAGATCCGCACCAAGCCGACCAACAACCTGTGCGGATCCTGCTTCAAGTTCGCCACACAGGCCGACCTCGATGAGCTCTCAGACCTAGGCGATTGATACCAGGAGCCTGAAAAGCGGGATCGCCGGTCGTTGCTACTTCCTTTTGGGGGGCCCCCCTTCCCTTTTCCCTTTGTTCTCACCCCCCCCTCTAAGGAACGGCCTTGGTAACCCAGCTTGGATGACACTTTGATTCCTGAGTCCACCGCGCTGAATTAGGCTCCATTTTAGGCCCCAACGGCACATCCAATGTGCCCGCGAACACATGGCGGCTCCCCCTTCACTTGATGACATCCTGACCGAAGCGGGATTCGCACATGACGAGGTGTTAAGATCATACCTTCACCACATACGGGTGCGGTCAGTTGACGCTCTCGCCCACATGTTCGCCGATGGCGACGCACTGAGCACGTGGGTAACCCGTTTCACGACAGCAGTCCAATTCGGCGACCCACAACAGACCATGCACCTTGGCACCAACGACTTGGTCCTCGGTACCACGGCATCACTCACGGCAGCCTGGGTACGCTGTCGCAATGCACAGCCCCCTGTACCAGCTCCTCTCCACACCCAACCGTCACAAACGACACCAGGGACACAAACCGCCCCAGCCGCGGATCCCAAAGTTCCCAAGGAACTCCCACAGGGCGTGTACGCGGAACTCCTACGCCAATACAATACACAGACAATCAACGGCAACAACCGCAAGTTCCCAGAGGAGGTCATCCTCGGAGCCGACCGCGCCATCGCTCGCATGTGGCACGAACATCACAAGAGCAAGCATTACACCGCCCCATCGTTGGGAGAGATTCTCACCCAACGGACATTCACAGCCATGGGCACAATCAACAATTCAGCAAAGGACCGTAAGAGCGAACGGACCCTCACGCTCGATTCCAACAACACGCTGGTCGAAACCACGCCCAGAGACTGGGACCCACAGAACCTGATGATGATTCTCGACGGGTTGGAGGCCATTCGATGGGCATGGACCTTCATCCAGATCGGGGACGAAACCGACATCAACGAATTCATTGACAAATTCTGCCGCATCACCCGTCAACACCAGCAGCGCTTGCTCCAAGTCAAAGACTCCTGGGAAACCTTCACATGGCAACTGGCCATGAAGATGCGGTCGGGGGCCACCTTCAGCAAAGCTACCAAGGAACTACTGGCCGACACGACCACGATGAACGACATCCTTTCGCAACCAGCCAAGAAACAACCACGGACAGAGACCCGACGTCCACAGAACAACAGTAACCAGTATCGGCAACCCAAGGGCAGAGGCAAGCACACCTGGGGCAACAAAGGGTACCAGACCACTTCGTACCCATACAACAACCAGCCATACGCGACCTGGGGACCAACCCAATTCGCCAACCCCGCCATCCCCTCGATGCCTACAACCCCAGGACCCTCGTTCAAGGGCGACACACCCAAAGGAAAGAAGGGGTCCGGGAAAGGCAAGAAAGGCACCAAATCCCACGGGAAGAACAAGGCGCGTTAGGGACAGCACGGCCCAGGGGACCAGTCCCCTGGAGCCGACCCGGCGCGTTGCCTCCATCTTACCAGACAACTCATACAACACACGCCCATTATCCTGATCTCAGTTTTCGACGGGATCGGCACAGTGTCACTTGCCCTGCACCAACTGGGCGCCAACGTCTCCCACTGTTTCCGGTGGGAAACCGATCAGTCCTGCAATCAGCTACCTCATTCACTCTTCCCCACGACGCACATGGGCGCCGTAGAAGATTTTGACATCGAACAACTGGCTGCGATCATCCAGGACATACCCAATCACGAGAGACACATTATCCTCTTCACCGGTGGCCCACCGTGCAAGGACTACTCCAACATTAAACAACACCAACCGGGCCGGGCCGGCTCACAGGGCAGCCTCTTCGACACCGCACTCTCCATCCGCGACGACATTCAGAACAGATGGCCACATCAATCGCTCACCCTGCTAGAGAATGTCGTGCCTCACCCCGAGGTACGCGACGACTTCGACCAGCTGTCCCACTCCATGGGCCTACGCCCAGTCCTGATCGACGCGGCCGACGGCCAAATCATCTCTCGTCCCAGAATCTGGTGGGCCTCGGTCGATTGGGAATCCTTGCCTGCCACATTGAGCAGGCATACACCTTGGCAACTCTCCCTCGACACTCAGCTGTTCCCACCGGTGCTCTTCAATCCCATTGCAGCCGAACTACAACCAGACTGTCACATCCGGGACTTCGACCCGCCGAGTGTCCTAACACACGGACAACTCTTCCACTGCCTTACCACCCAGGCCAGTACGGACGAAGGCCGCCCACCACCACGCAGCCAACAACTACCAGACGACACATGGCAACGGTGGCAAGCCGACCACAAACAATTCGCCCCGTGGCAATACCAACAGAAATACCTGGTCCGGAAACACGGACACGACTGGCAAGTCGCAACACCCGAGCACCGCGAAGCAATGATGGGATTCCCGCGCGGCTGGACGGGACCACACAACACCGACCGGACCAGGAACACCATGCTGGGAAACTCCTGGCATGTGCCCACAGCCATGTGGATCCTATTCCTTTTGCTACTACAGCCAGCCTTCGGAATTCCCCCGCCCACGCAGCGGGTACGTCGCGGATCCCTCGGAATGATGGTCGACCTCTGGCTTCACAACCCACGACCATGGGGACCACCTCCGAGAGCATCGGAAACGCTACATATGCCACAGAACGACTGGCAGGACCACTTGACCTGGGCCAAACACCACGCTACCTCGCTGCAACAGCCCCAGCACTGCGACCCGACCATTTTGTGGGCCATCGCAATGCAAAGGACCATACCACAACTGCCACAACTACAGCACAACGTGTTACTCGACATCGCGGACCTTCGCGATGACCTGACTACAGATACACTTGCATGGTTCGAACAGCTGCCCCCACACTGCCAGCGAGCCTATCGACAACCGAAGATGATCACTCAGGTACCACTCATGACACACTTGCTACATTTGCTTAACTACCCACAGGCACAACTCCTGCACGAGGAACTCTCTCTAGGCTTCGACCTCCTGGGGCCTCTGCGACCCGGAGTCAATTGGCACATTCGCCACGACCACAAATACCTGGACCCATGTGACCTTGTAGAACTCAGGTCATTCAACAAAGCCTACATCCAGCGCAAATTACAACAACACAAGATCGACGACCACTGGACTCTTATGGCCACCGAAATCGCGGGGGAAGTGGCCCAAGGACGTATGGCCGGCCCCTTCGAGGCACCGACTCATTGGACCTCTCGCACAGTACCCCTGCACCTTTTCCCCCACACCAGCCGGCTCCTTCCTATCCCACATCGCGATCCCATTGTGGCAGTCGCATTCAGCATACAACAGACCGGATCGGACGGAAAACCCAAAGTCCGGAGAGGAGAAGACTGGCGCCGCAGCGGCCACAACCAGACGTGCTCTATGCACGATCAACCCTACCATCACACACCCGACCACTACATCCAATGTGCGAGACAATATCACGACGACGCACACCCGCTACATGTGTGGGGACACGACCACGACGGCGCCTACCGTCAACTGCCCCTCGCACAACCGGAGGTAGCATACGTGCTACTCATCACACCCGACGGCCCAACTCTCTGGCACCACCACGTGCTCCTGTTCGGCTCCGCTGCCAGCGTCTGGGGCTACAACCGCTTCGGCGATGCACTCACAGCACTCGCCCGCGTACTAACACTCACACCTGCCCTGCACTACGTTGACGACTACGGGGCCATACAACCCAGTCACATCGCGACCAGTTCCTTCTCCTCATTCAGCAAGCTCAACTCACTACTTGGATTTCATATGAAGACATCCAAGGAACAACCACCGGCGCCCTCTCACAAAATACAAGGGGTTTATGTCGACCTGTCGGCAACACACGCAACCCTTCGACCGTGCCCAGACCGAGTCCGTACACTGTCACACACCCTGCTTCAGTGTCTCGAACAGGGAGGTATGTCGAACGACACCGCCCGACGCACTGCCGGCAAGTGCAACTTTGTCACCGGACACCTGTTCGGTCGAGTAGGGCGATCGGCGTTAGCCGCCCTATACCACAAAGCACACAGCACTTCCGACCGGATCGACAAACCAACTCGAGCTGCCATTCTGTGCCTCCTGAATATCCTGCAACATAGCTCACCCCGCAGCGTCCCACTGTCCACCAGGCCCAGAGACCTTTCAATCATATACACCGACGCGTTCTGCCGGCAGGGCGAGACGGTCTGGCGTGTCAAGGACGCAGGGGATCAGGATTGTCTGCCACCCGATTGGTCGCACGACAACGGATGGGCAGCGGTGCTGTTCAGCCCACAGGCACAAAGGACCCGCGTGGTCTCGGGCGCACTACCCCCTAACTTACTCCAACAAGTGAGTACTGGCACCAACGCCATTTATTTCCTCGAGGCATGGGCCGCGTTGATCGCTCCTGTGATCTTTCGACCATGGATCACTGACACATACCTCCAGTTGTGCGACAACGAAGCGGCCAAACACGCCATCAGACGGGGAGTTGGGAAACACCAACCACTAAACTGCCTGCTCGGTGCACATTGGACATGGCACAACCGACAGCAATTGCAGTTGCATATTGCCCGTGTGCCCACACATGCTAATATAGCCGACCCCTTCAGTCGACATGACATGTCCCTTGCCTCGAAGCACCACTGGCAGATTCTGGAACCCCCCATGCACGCTCTACATAAACGGACGTGCAAAATCATTGGCGATATTGAGTTCGCCCATGCCGTCGGATTTGACGACATAAAGGAACTCCAACAGTTCCACAGGAATCATTCCTCCTGAACCCGACTTGACTTCCACGTCCCGTGAGAATCTTGCCCACAGTAAGGAGACTTGATCGATGTAAGGATGCCTTCAACGTGCCTTTTGTCTAGGTCGTTCGCCTTCGGCTTCACCTTCGACGGGAGTTGACCTACGACGGGAGAACGTCCACTCCCTCTTCGAAACTCTGCTGTACAACATTTTGGGTTTGCATGCACTTGCATTTGCTTACCTTTTATTTTGTTGTACTTTACTTTCGAGTCAGTGGTGTCTGAGAGACACGCACACCGACTCCAGAGATTGAAACAGATCGACCAACAGGTACGATCCCACCCACTTGAGGCAGTGCGGTGAAAATAAATCGACCGACGCTGGTTGCCGTCGTACTCTCTGGAGCGGTTTGTTGTTGCGGTTAACACTTGTGTTAAAAGTAACAACCGATAGCGGAAGGCATTTGAATCACACTCAGATTCGAACCTTGAGTGCCTGCAGGATGACACTGCTTGATTCATGCTCCGTTCGCCATTTTGGCGAATTAGCCAAATTTTTCTTTCCCACCCACCCTCACCAGTTTTCACTGCATGCCCTCAGTACCTGTCGGTCTGCATTTATAGCATCGAGTGAGAGGACGGGAGAACGTCCACTCCCTCTTCGAAACTCTGCTGTACAACATTTTGGGTTTGCATGCACTTGCTTTTGCTTACCTTTTATTTTGTTGTACTTTACTTTCGAGTCAGTGGTGTCTGAGAGACACGCACACCGACTCCAGAGATTGAAACAGATCGACCAACAGGTACGATCCCACCCACTTGAGGCAGTGCGGTGAAAATAAATCGACCGACGCTGGTTGCCGTCGTACTCTCTGGAGCGGTTTGTTGTTATCTGCGATTTGTGCCCAGGAGTACGAGTCGGTGGATGCCAGTGATGAAGAGGCAAGCATTGTATATATTGCCATGGCTGCTCTGACCGTTGGACTGGGTCTTCATCCGGCCTATGAGTAAGTTGTGGCCTGTCTTTTCCATGCTGAGAAATGTAGCTTCAGTGCTTAGAGGAATCATTTGTCACCACTACTGCCACTACTGAGATTGAGACGGTCTTACACAGCGGCAAGCAAGCACAGACCTGTAGTAATTATTGGGTGTTGTGCATGACGGCCAATCAGAGATCAGGAAGCGAATGAAGTCATGTTGTCCCATTTCGCCAGCATGTGCCCAGATGTTGCCCACATCAGCATTTGTCCATAAGCCAGCGTCGGAAATTCCGCGCAGCACCGCCGCCTCCTTACGACATTTGCATCAGCCTTCCATTGGCCACAGTCTATTTTTTTTCGCAACTGGTATCACGCATAGCACAGACCAACCCGGAATCGAGTAGATTCAGGGGTTGCTTCTGGGTCGGAGGGCTGTAAGCAGTTGTTCAGTACTGCTTTGATTGAGGCTTTGTCGTGGGTGTTATTTTTTGGTTGGTGTCCATGTTTGTTTTTGTTTTTCAATCATACTTAAGTGATTGCAGTTTTTGTCGCCATGGTTAAGGGTGGGCGGTAGTGTTGACTTGCGGGGTAAATTGATCCATTGAGGGTCAGTTGGGTATAGGATAGGGATTGAAGGGAGACCACTTGGTTGGGGCTTCTTCAGGGCGCTTCCTTTTGCATTACAAGCAAAGTGTGTAGAGTGAAATTTGATGCAACGAGGAGGGGTAGAGAAGTTTACTGCCGCTGCAAGATTTGGCGCACAATGCTTGCATGCCACCTTTGGCGTTGATATTTGGCTTGTGGCGTCGTTGCTCACCAATCTGCTGTGGGTCAAACATAGGTACCCCAAATGGATGGTAAATGGAGCCAAGGACTACCTGCGGTCCCTGGTTTCATTTTGACCCCTACCCATCTAGTGGACTTGGCCAGGCCCTGAAGGAAGCTGCGGCGCACCTTGTGAAAGTTCTGAAGGTCGGCGGTGGCGCCTGCGCTTACAGGCCGGTTCGCGTAGACGCCATTGTTATGCGGAAACTTGTCACATTTGTGTTGGAGGGGGGGGAAGGAGCGAGGGGGGAGGGGCGGGGGAGGGGGGGGGGGCGAGCATCGCCGAAGAGGGATTTTTGGTCGGGTCAACTGCTAGGATCTTCCCGTTTTCTGCGAATTGCTGCAGGCACTTGGTGCAGCACGTCCAAAAGGGGGATTCGCCCCGGCTGGATGTGGACTACTTGCAGAACGACCTCGGGAAATATCAGTGCAAGCTGACCGTTCCGGGAATATCTGCATTTGTCATTGGCCCGCCAGGAAGCAGAAAGTCGCTTGGCTTGAAGCGCTTCGTGCATGCGTCTGTGAGTTGGTTCTGATCACTTGCGCCGACAATGGATATGCTATCCATTTTCAATACGCTTTGGATGTTGTTTGAAGGGTGGGACTGGCAATGTCGGATTCAATCAGTGGGCTTCAGCCTCGCGGAAACGTCCAGTTTCACCCGGATTGCATCTCAGCAATTGCAGGCACAGGCCCTGAGACGCCCGCACTCGCTGCATTCATCCTGATGCTTTGGTCTTTGGACAAATCAGTCCCGCAGTTGATTGCTGCGTTGTTCTCACTGTTATCAATGTTGTCCAAAAATATTGGCCGCAGAGGAGAAGTTGAACTGTTGAACATTTAGTCTTGAGTTTCATGTTGGCTTGCGATCATGGGCAGCAACGTGCTGTTGTTGTTACATGTTGCCACCATCCCGCAGTCTTGGACATTGGATGGCCTTGTCACGAAAACTCAGCACCAAGGCCATCGCGTTTCACTTTTCTCAAAGCATGTAGGTGACATTGATTAATACAGTCAGAGGTCCCTCGTTGCACGTAGGAAGCTTTCCTTGACCCTCATCCACGAGGCCGAAGAAGACTGGTTTACTAATACGGACAAAGATAGGTCAGTCCAGTTCGCTGAGGAATGAGAGCCTTCTGCGCGCGTGCCGGAAAACGATCGACCACAAGTTCAAGGTGAATCTGAGCGAGCTGCCTGGCATGTTGGTGATTTTTGTTGCTGGCCGCAAGCCACACTCTTGTGCACTTGAGGGTATGCGCGTAGGGACGCTTTAGAGATGCCCAGGAAAACGTGGGTCCGGGACGCCGTGCACAAGATCAGGAGAGACGTGCCGATGGCTGTCTATGTCAAGCTGTCCCCGCAGGCGACTAAGAGAGAGAGAGAGAGAGAGAGTGGATGGACGAAACCCTGCACCACCTAGAAAACCCTGGAATGATTATTCCAATGTAAATACCAGCAAACAATGGTTCCCATGGTTTCTTAGGTGGTGCATGATTTCGTGCATCCACAATATGAAGAGCGTCAGGCAACTAGGTAGGCCAAACAAATTTTGGATGCATCGACATAGACCAAGTGTGCGCTCAAGTATGTGTTGGCTGTCGCCTTTACCTTCGTCGACGGCCTGAGAAACAGATATCCTTTCAGGCCTTCAAACAAACCACCCCAGGAGACATCGCTGTTTATTCAGCCTGATGACTGGCGATATGAATCCTCCTAGTCAGTTTGTCTAGAGCTCAGCCACTAAACGACGGGCATCCGCATGTCTCCCTGGCCAGGTACCAGGCTCCATATTGTAACCACGGTCGTTGGGCAGATATTTGAAAAACACATGAGCATTTATGAAAGGGAACGACTTGTTTGGTTCATTTGCGGTGTTTCCCTGTAACTCCCCACGACAGTTTGCAGCTGAGCACACTATACAGATGCCACCTTAGCGATTTTGCCACGACAGTGCATCACTAAGGTTGGGATGTTGTTTGGGGGCTTGGGAATGAACCTCTGGGATGTGAAGGGCACGCAAGTCGGGTTCTATTTGACCATTTATGCTTTTGAAGGGCTGTGGTCCCAAGAGTGGGGCAGGTTGCCAAGCTTCATGCAAGGAACCGCAGAGCCGACGCTCTGCCGTGTAGATGATGCCACGCAGTATGCACGAAGAAAACGAGCAGCGCGTTCGTGTAATTATTGGTAGTGTGGCAAAGATCTATGAGGCGTTCGTCTTAGGGTTTGGGATGGCTGGCCGGCTGGCCATTGCTTCTTCCCAGTGGATGTGCAGCCTTGCAGGCTGATGCTTTGCACTTCATGGCGGAAATTGTGCTGAAGCTGGAGCAACCCTTGACGTTCAAGGGCAGGAGCTGTCGTACCTGGAGAAATGCAGTCAGACGCCTGGCTCAGCATCTCACGTTGAGTTGAGGGATACGACTTGCCAGCGGTGTTGGGTAATTTCGATGCCGGCGTTTGCAGAAAACGCCATCGACCATGGACCATTGCAGCCCTGTGCACATTAAAATATACCGGAGTTTTGCTGCTCCGCAGCCAAGCGTTGTGCAGGCTTTGCAGAAGGCATCCCCAGGCGTTTGTCTACTAGTCAATAGTTTATGTGTTTGTTGATTGTGCTGATGTGCTTTCTGGATTTTTGCCGGAGAAGCGATCCTTGCCAAGAATACTTTCCGCCACTAGCTGCGAAAGCAAGCACGCACTCATGCTTGTGCCCTGGCATGAGGCAGCGCGATAGCGGCTGCACGGCATCTCAGATGCACTCAGACAGCTTTGTAACTGATCGTGGTAGGAGGTAAAGCTACGTTTCCGAAGAGGAGAACAAAACGAAGGCCAGTAGAGGGGTGCGGAGCTAGAATGTTCCCACATGAGAATATCACAGGGACTTCTCTTCAAGTGCCACAAAAATAGCCCCTTCACTTCACCATCTTTAGCATAGCTTGATTTCAATGTTTTGTTTGCCTCCAGGGCCTTTTAACTTGTGTCGAAATGTCAGTGGAGTCAGTTGTTGAAGGCTTGCCTCCGATCTTATGCGGTCTCGAGGTTTATCACCAACTGAACACAGTGATCAAGACCTGCTTGCCATGGTAGGCCTGGACATGCTCCACTGTTTCTAGCACCGAGAAGTATGAACTACTCAGAAGCAGAGCACGACCTCAGGGCTGATGGCAGCAGAGCCACTGACCCCCCACTGTCACTTCGACATCAACTGGCAAGCAATGCTGTTGCTGGCAATCTTGTGCACTGCATGCTTGTGAAGCCGCTGCGAGCCTGAGGAAATCCACTGTTAGCAAGCAGCCGCTGCTGCAACGGTCGTAGCACTCACTTGCAGAAGCTGCAAGATGCGGGCATGCCCAGCTGCCTGAAATGTGGTAGATCTCCTGTGTTCTTCACAGTTAGCAGTGACTCTTACGTGGAAAAGTTGGTCTGTTAGCCCTTGAGGACTGGATTCGTGCTGATTCGCATGGCCCTTTTCACAGCGACTGGGCGATGCCCGGTTGCCAATGCACGTGTTTTTTTGAATTAAGGACACTTTCGCAGTATTGGTGCCAATGCGCTGTCAAATTAAATTGCCTGCCTGATGCTGTCGGCAGGCTAATTCACTGACTTGATGCCTTATGGCAAGCTGCCATCCTTGCAAATGCATATTTTGGGCTCCAAGTGCAGTGTGAATCTCAAGACTTTGTGGAGCTTCTGGTTTGCTCTGTTTGTGATCGAGTCACACCAACCACTGGGATGTTGGCAGCTCCTTAAGAAGTCTTGAGGCAATTAAGAGCACATGTACCCGTTTGTCCGCCGAATATCACGCCATTCATGACATCGTTTGTGGCACAAGTGTGGACAACACAGTCCTTCACCAAAATAAAATGGAACTCAACCAAGGATCCCTGGCACTGTTTGGCTTGCGGGTATTCTAAATTTGTCCCTCCTGTCAAAGCGTCAGGAGTTCCCTCAGTTTTGGCGAGCTCTTCATGTTGTTAGGATTTGTCTAGCTGTGAGATTTTCAAGCTCTGATATTAGCACGAGACAGCATCTAAGTGGCACTCCGGCAAGAGTAACGGCTCGTTGAGTGGAAGCGTGCAGAGTATGGATCCCAGCGTAAGATCCTGTGATTTCCCATAGTTCACAAGCAAGATCTGATTCATCCCTTGTGACGGATTCATCAATTCCTGACTGGCCAAATCATTCTAAGGCCTATGTACCGCATGAGCCAGGCAGGAACCGTCGAACGCGGGTTGTGATTGTGTATTTGCATGGATTGCTACTTGGTAGTATGCCTGTAGATTACTGCACGATCGCGTCTACATTAATGGGCATTCTATCTCGCATGCTGCAAATTTAGTGAGTTTCGGGGTTTGGTGGGGCAGTGGGTGGTGCGGAGACAACTAAACACTTGTTTTTTTTTTGCTACTGTCTCAAACGCATGTTGGCGCAGTTCATCCCATTGTCAAAAATGCGAAGGTAGAAGACAAAGGGCTGACCAGTGCTGCCTGTCAATCTGCACTTGAGAGTGCTCAAGCACTGTTAAGGATGTGAGATACCCGAGTGCTTCTTCAGTTGTTTCAGCAGATTCTAACCTGCATTGGTGCTCGCAGTCCTTTCCTTGGAATTCAAGCTGCAGAGGCTTGCCATATTGAGGATTGACGTTCTGCGAGGCTTGCATTCACACCTGGCTTTTCATCGGCTTGCTTTCTGCCTGCGCATGCGCGCACGCGAAGTCTGGGTGACAAGTGCAGATCGGCGGAGAGGGATCGCAGATTTGCCGATTTAATGTGTCGAACAGCTCAAGTCTTGTCCCGTTGCCACTGTGGCTTCTGTGAGTACTGGGACATACTGGGACCATTTCTTGGACAGTGAGCCAAGTTGCTGCACAAACGGCAGGTGCGGTCCAGATCGCCCAGTCCCGAGGCCGTGCGGAGAAACGGATGAATGTTCGATGACTCAACCAAAATGGGGATGACTAAGCCAAAATCGGACGTAAAAAATCGAAAGTAGACGCAAGGAAAAGACTAAACCAAAATGGGGGAGTTGTGCCATTTTACTTCCACCCAACTGAACAACAACTTTAAGAAGAGTTGATCCCCTTGTGTGCCAGGTACCGCAGTTTTGGTTTGGGGGGAATGACTGGCAAGGGCAGGTAAAGTCTTAGCTGCATCGAGATGCAGCTTCCACAGCTGGCCAGACAAATCGAGCGCTTGGCAATTCAGCCCGGCTTCATGGGCGTGTATTTGTTTAAAGGTTCCTTATTGGGGTTGTTTTGCAAGGTCCCTCACGTCCTGAGTTTCTGGGCTTGAAAGTTTTTGGGTAGACCGTTTTGGTGGCAAACAACAAATTCAGACTTTTTTGGCCCATCCACTCAGGAAGTGAGACTCTAAAGGGAAGCCGCAGCCTAGTTTGACGCATAGTCACATGGCGAACCTATCGCTCTTTTTTGATGGCAGAGCAAGAACCAGCCACACGAGCCGCTGGTCCCGATGTTTTCACAAGCGCAGGGTCACGGATCTGCGCAGATCTCGGGTGGAATTGCGGCCCCGATGTTCAGCGGCCCTCCTCTTTCCGCACTTGGAAACCGGCAAACTGAATCTTCAGGTTTCCCTCATGGCAGCCTCGAGAGAGGGTCAACTGGCTGTGGGTCAAAACCAATGGTACCGTTTTGGAATAAATGCACCACCCCATTTTAGTCTATTTTAGTGGGGATTGGGATGTTCACTGGGGGTATGGGCTTTTGACCCACGGCCAACTCAGCAGCGAAGGGGAGCTGAGTTTTGCGCGTTTTTGCGCGCAGGTCCCTGCTGGCATGCGATGGGGCGTGATTGGCACGGAGGCTCTCTCGCCGCTGGCGCGTACCAGGGCTCAGGAGGCGGGACCGAGGTCTCGTTGGCGGCAACTGGCCGAAAGTGCGGAAAGCGCTCGAACTGTGGATGCAAAATCCTGCAATCGTTGGGATGGATAAAACCTGCTTGTGGATACACCGGAAATCCCAACTGGTGCGAAGTGGCGTTTGTCCATCCACGCTATGAAACCCTCAGGTTGCAGGGGATCGGACTGTTTGTCTTCAGCCATAAGCTGCTCATGCTAAGAGCTGGCCCGCGGTCCCCAAAAAAATGGTCGAGCATACATGGTCGAAACAGGGAACGGAAGGCGGTTGAAAGCTTCGCAAAATGGGTCTTCGCGGGTTGCCAATGTTCAGCTTGGCTGCGCCAGGCTTCAAAGCCGCACCAAGCTTGATGCTCAGACTGCCTTTCAGGCTAAGCTTATTGTAAATGCTGAGACAGAGTCATTGACGGTCGGCAGAGTCACTGATGCTTGCCCTGTTCTCAGGTTCCCCAAGTTTGTTGGTAGCATAGCTCACCGAAAGTAAGCAGGCGATGAGCGTTCCAAGGAGCGTCGCTGGGTGGATGATCCCATGGTGTCCCTCCGCGTCAGGGCCCTGAATCGACGAGCTGAGAGGGAAGGGCCCGCGGGGCTGAAATCCTGCTGAATTCGACATGGACCTATCCAATGTTTGGGCAGCCTTGATCAATGCGCATGAAATAGCCGGATCGAGGCTTCATTGCAAGACCCTGTGGCGTACTGAGGAGGGCTCTCACATCAGTGCTGCCTCGCCTGTCTCGGCTGTCTCGGCTGTCTCGGCTGTCTCCGGGACTGCCACATCCGCAGTGGGGCTGCCAGGATGTGGGAGGGCTGTGACTGAATCAAGCTCTCAGGAAACAAGAGCTTCAATGAAGTGATTTCCTCATGCGTTTCTGCTGATGAATTCAAGCAAAGCAGCCTGTATGTTCTTGTTTGCCGAGCTCGAACTACCAGTTTCCCCGCAGTGGCACACATGAGCACAATCAAGGACGAGATGCGGAACCCGGCATGAAACAAATATGCCACCTGGCATTTTGACGGGGCATGCCGTCTTTTGGTGCAAAGTGTCCCCTAAACCCCATGGTTTGCTCCGGCACCTGGCACTGCCATTCTTTCGGGAAGCCTTGACTGCGCTGCTCCTTCCGAAGGCCTCTGTCATGGCCAGCCCTTGGCCAGCCCTTGGCCAGCCCACCCATTTGTGGATGAAGCTCATTCGCCTATGAGCTAGAGTTTCAACTCCAAGTCACTACTGCAGCTGTTCTGCACTTGATATGATCGAGACTAGCGAAAACTGAAGGTGAGCAGCAGCCTGGATTCTCATTTGCTCTGGCCTCGTGGGTGCAGCATGGGCATTGAAGAACAGCACAAGTGTCATGTGTGAGTGTGTGTGTGTGTGAGCATGTGTGAGCGTGTGCATGTTTGTGTCTTCTCTGTGTGTGTAAGCGCGCCATGTGTGGTGTGTGTGTGTGTGTGCGTGTGTGTCGTCCTCTCTGCACTAAGGTCCCCTTGCAGCCGACTGCAGGCAAGGGAGTCACTACAGAGGGATGTTTCATCATGCTTGGCAATGCACGGGTGTGCTGTTTGCTTGTGTCGCATGTGTGCTTTGGAGCCTCACGTGCTTGCTGTGTATGTGTGCTTTGCCCGTGCATGCAGCCACTGGCTCGTGCCTTTGGACACTTGACAGCTTCAGGGATTGTCGAATGAGGACATTGCAGCGCATGCAGTCGCTGGGCAGCCCATTTTTGGATGCTAGGCGCATTTAGACATGCCATCAGAAAGAAAAAATGAGCCGGCAACTGGCAGGCACCTTGCAATGAATTTGGCGGCATTGCTTTGTGTCACTTTCCAGGTGCCAACTCTTCCAATACAACCAGACTTATGCAACAAGCAAGCCGGAACTGTCTCAACTTACGACTTACAGCTGAGATATTCCCAGCGCAACCGCCATGCTATTGTTGGGAACCATTTTACATTTTTGCTTATCGTGATTTAGTGGGAAATCCCCACTTAGCTGCCGAAATTTAAATTTTGCTTCCCTTCCAACGTCAACCAACATGCGCCGCTTCTGGCGCGCCTTCCGGGCCGTGCCCCGAGCCTTCGCGCCGCGCGCGCCGCGTCCGCCCCGGGCGCTGGCTGCCGCGCAGCTGGGCGCTGGGGCGGCGCTGGCGCTTGTGGCGCCGCGCGCGGCGCGAGCGGAGGAGGAGCTGACCGAGGAGGCAGGGGGGTCGAAGGTCGAGGGTTGTCAAAACCAATGCTACCATTTGTGGGTCAAAACTAAACCACCAGAAATTGGACCGCCTGTTTTAGTCATGGGTTCCATTTACCGGGGTTCCATTTTGGGTACCCATTTTTGATCCACAGCCATTCTTGGTTGGTAGGTGAACTCACCACCCTTTTTTGAACCTATTTTAGTGGGGATTGGAATGTTCACTGGGGGTACGATTGGGCTTTTGGCCCATGGCCAAAAGGGTGGTTGAGAGCCATGGCCTGCTCAGAAAGGCGAGTCTTGCGAGCATCATTCCTTCAGCCTCACGCACGACTGCCAACTCAAGGTGCATGTCCAAAGCACCCCTTCGAGGGTTCAGCACTTGAAGCTCCGATTCGGAGGTTCTTTCGGAAGCACCGGCTAAGATTTGAGCTGTGGGGATTCACACGCGCGGGTCGTGATCCAGTTGGGCTAGTCCATGCGTTGGGCTAGTCCATGCACTCGGATCAAGTCGGTTCCACAAACGAAGAATCCGGAGCCATCCAGAGCTAATGGCTCACGACTCACCGAATCCAAATGGACCGCGTTTTCGCTGGCTCAGGAGCGCCAGACGGTGGCTTTGTTTGAGCGATGCAGCGGTGCAGTGGTTCACATCAACACCTTCGCCCACCAGACGCTCTGCGATCACATATTTATGTCTATTTCAAGAGGCGCCAAACCAGTTTGCAATAAGAAAAAGGCCCAGCCGAACCGGCGAGTCGGCGGCTCCGAGTGGGTGAAATCCGAGGCAGGGCCTGGTCATGGGCACCCGCGGCCTCTCTATGGCCTCGGAGGAGGTGCCCCAGGGAACCGGTAGCGGCTTCTTGTGGGACGAGCAGCACATCGTCACCAACTTCCACGTCATCAAGGCCATGGCATCGAGATGTTCTCTAGGTTTCATCCACCCTGGTTTTTGACATCGCCTGAGGTGAGCTTCCTTTTGGGGCGATGTTTGAAGGAGAAATAGAGGTAGGCAAGCATCAGCACTTGCGATGGGCACCGATCAGGTTTTCGGATATTTTCGGTTTGGCGTCACCCGCGAAATGAAAGGGGTACTTGTTCTGTACAAGAATCATGGAGGCTGACAGGAGGGATTTGGCAAACTACATTCCTTTTAGGGAAGCCCCCTGTCCACTTCCACGGTTGCTGGAAAGAGGGTAGACCAAAATCGATGGACAGCTAGTGAATCGCGCTGCATTGCACCCCTCCCAAGCAGCATTGCTGGAAGGCAAATTAGGAGCCAAGGAATTAAAGTACTTGAGTAGCGGTTTTTATGTCCGCTCAAGCAAACATGTATAGATGTTGACATATCGACACAAAAGGTAGCGCGCACTGCAGCCGCGGAAGGTTCGCGGAAGGTTTGCGGAAGGTGTTTTTCCCGCGGAAGCTCGCAGAAGGGACATTGTTGCACATAGTAGTTTGATGTCGATTGGGTGGTTGTTGCCAAGCACGTTTGCTAGCAAACCGTGCACACGAAGTCCCTCGCGGAAGCTACCTTCCTAAGTTTCCAGAAGCAACTTGCCTGCGGAAGGCCCGCGGAAGCACTTATGCAAGCTTATATAGAAACATGCTCGCGGAAGGTGCCCTTCACATCGCGGAAGCTTCGCGGAAGGTTTCGCGGAAGGGTTTGATACGTCAATGCAAATTTAAAGGGAAAACAAACACCACGCACTTGACATCCGACCAGGCATCAGGCCTGCCCCACTCAGAAAGAAAAGTAACACACAACACTGGGCACATACAGCTGTAAGAATCAGGGCACATGCGTTTTTTTCTCACGTGCGCGTTTGCCAGCAAGATGGCGCAGCTATGTGTGTTGCTCCCTATGTTTGGAGCAATGGGTAAACCAAACTGCAGATCGGCTCTGTGACGTTTGTGCCACTGCCAGGCACTTTCCACCTAGACTGGGAAAAAGGCACTCCGTAGCTCATTGTCCGCACCTGTTTGGGGTTTACACGGATACAATTGGGCTTAGTTGAAAGCTGAGTATATGGCTGTGGGTGAAAACCGTTTTGGGATCCCATTTTGGGGTAGGTGTACCACCCATTTTAGAACCTATTTTAGTGGTTGGATTGGGATGTTCACCGGGGGTAGGAGATTTTGACCAGCCATTTAGCTTGCTTGCCTTGGGTCTGCATGGTTGCAGCAAGTGCTGGCCAGGACGCGGATCGTGCCACTGTGACCTTTGCAGACCACAGCTCACAGGAGAACGGGAGCACGGATTGAGCAGACATTCAGTGTAAACTAGGCAGGGCTCCTTAAAAGATGCATTTTGCCCATTTGAAACATGGCTTTGTCCACCAAAATAAGGGGAAACCACCATTTACAAGGCAATGCCAGGTGTATAATGTAAGGATCTCTGTTACGGTGCAAGTATGTGTGCCAATCCCTCACAGAGTCTTTCTCACTCCATGGATAGTTCGCTGCCATGGTGGGTTGGTTGCCCAAACTGCGTGCCTCCAAAAGCAGTATTGGCATGGTCGATCAACACAAAGTTCGTAAGACTCTAAGCGGGGTCATGTGACTTGATTGAACAGTCCGTGTTTACGGTCAGTGCTCTAATCAAGAGACTAAAAGCTTGATCAAGCCGCTTATCTTGAGCCACTCCAAAGTTGAGAAGGAAATCCCAAACTCACCAATCCCACACCAACCAATCCGAATCATCCACACCAGGAACGGTCCGGTCGATTTTTTTTATGCCCTTTCCCACCCAGGGGTGCACCCGAAGTGCGGAAAAGGATCCTCCGCAGGAGGCCCAAAACCAAATCTCTGCTTTTGGTGTAAGTCAAAATCAGAAATGGAGTTGTCTCCCTTTAACCCACCACTTAGGGGGTGACTTTGACCATGGTAAAATACTGAGGACAGTTTGTGACTGGTTTTTCCCAGAAGCGGCCCCACCAAGAGTGGTCGGCTCGTACCAAATGAAAGCCCGCCCGCCTACTTGCATGGCTACCTGCATCTCGGCTTGTCCTCAGATCTGTCGGTTTCCTATTTGCAAACAGATGTCTAAACTCGCCTGAGCACCCCATTATTTAAAAGCAATGCATCCTGAATCAACTGATCAAACCCCAATTTCCGAAGCTCGTTTTTCAGGGGTCAATGTCTGGTTAGGCCTGCAACCTGAAAACCATTCAAGCACAATATGTTTGACAAACTTCCCGTGCCTCCTTATTTCCGAACCCCGATTTTCCGAGCCCCATGTTCCTCTCTTTCAAACACCATACCTGATCCAACCCCCGACATGGTCGTTGGGTTCTTCCCCTTTTGCCGATGTCCCCCCATATTCCCAGCCCAGAGTCATCTGTGGAAAGGCCCCATGAGGCTAACTTATGCCTCTTGAATGAGTTGTTTTGATAATCCCAACATCTTTCAAACATCTAAGATGTTCACACAAATGTCCCCCCCGCCCCAATTTTCCTTTACACAAAAAGAGAAACACCAAATGATTCACCCCCCCCCCCCCCAAAAAAAAAAAAGAGAAAAGAACAAGAAACACCAACTCCATGTTCCTCTTCCCCCCGGCTCCCCCAGCTCCCCCCAGCTCGAGCTCATCTCAGGAGGCCGTGCTCGTGGGCTCCGAGCCCGACTGCGACCTCGCAGTGCTGCGCTGCCAGCGCCGCACCGCGAAGCCGCTGGCCGCTGGCCATCCCAGCGGGCCCTGAACTGACCCAAATCTCCAGGGATGCCACTGATAAGTCTTGCGAAGAGTGAAACTAGTGTGAAATGCCTGGAGACACTCACAAAGGCGCATATGTTTTTTCTTTTTTAACAGTTTCAGTCATATCACCAGGTGTTGTCAACAGATGTCAACAGATGTCCTTCTTGGTAGGTTTGCTTAAACAAATAGAAGGCCCTGGTTTACCTGGTGGTTCAATCATCTACCAGGGCAATCTATTTTCCACAAAGGACACCTATGATGGCAATCCTTTTGTGTGGTTTTTGTTTTTTTCATTTTGGACAAGACAAATTGCAGTAGTCCTGGCAACCATTTGGTGCGTCTTTCTTTTACCTGGACAAGACAAACATGTGGTAATTCTGGCAATCGTTTGGTGGGTGTTGGTCTTTTTTCCCGTTTTTTGGACACGGAATATTGTGGTGTTTATGGCAATAGGCTTGCTTTGATACTGGAAGTGGTTGCGAAAGCCCATGAACGGAGATATTTCTACACACGGCTGGCCGAAAAAAGTAAAGGCTCTTGCAGACTTCCAGGACAAATTCCACCCGGATTTGAAGTCAGGAAACAGCATGGGCACGCGGACCCCCATGGCATAGCACATTGCGGCTCTCATAGCTCTCATCAAAAGCACATTGTGCCACTGATAGGTTTTGTGAATGTGAAACCCATATGAAATGCCTGGAGACACTTACAAAGGTGCAAATTGAAAAACAATTTCAGGCATATCACCAGGTGTTGTCAGATGTCAACAGCCGCTGCTTGATGAAGTGAAACATCGATTCCCCGCAGCTGTAATAAAAATGTTGTGCTTTTTATTTCTTCCACTTGTTGATATCCGTGAGGGCACTTTGGTCAGTTTCGCCTGTTTCAGACGGATGCGGAGTTGACAGCCAAACTCTGATGAACCTACATCCACGCTGGCTCAGATTCGTGTGAATGGTAGACCGGGATGGAGGGTCAATATATTTAGGCAAAGAGCGATCGGCAAAGGATGTCTTGGTTTGGTGCTCAGCATTCCTGATTCAAAGGTTGATTTCAAAGAGATATTGAGTCGACGGTTTGACGCATGTCCTGCATGCCGGGCATACAGAAATGACTGATCGCTAAGTTTCCCACCAAAAATCAGGCAACTCCCTAATTTCCCCAGGTTCTTTGCAGCAATCGCACATTTCCATCTTGGCTCACATGACCTCACAAAGCCAAACATGGTCCTTGCGCAAGCGCTTTTTGTTATGGCAAGTATGCATATGATGCAGCCGAACGGTTGTTGAGGACATGGGCAATGGGGCCATTTTGTAGAGCAGGAGGTCAATGGTCGAGAACTTGAATGTCTGTAGTGAAGAAAGCGCTTGTGAGCGCTGCAATGAACTCCAGGCGACAATTCTTCCACACATGTTTGACGCTTGATCAATGTTAAAGGAAGCAATGTTTGTAGACATTTAGCTTAGTGGACACGTGCTTTGCACACAAATGGGTACTAGATAATTGTCGAGGCATTTCCTGGCAAGACCATCGGACACGGCGCAACATGTGGGCAACTTCTGACTCATTCATTGCACGTGGTTTGCATCAACATGCCCATTTGGTCAGGGTTCCACTTTTTGACTACCCCAAGATAGACTTCAAGCCAGGGGTTCTCCTTTTGGGGGGAATGCACCACCCCTGGTTTTAAGTCTATCTTGGGGTTCTCAAAAACCCTGCATTTGGTCTTTTCAAGGCAAACTTTGGCAGGTAGCCTTGAATCGAATGGCTTTGTCGCAGCTCTGCACTGAGGAGAGGGCGTCTTCGAGCAAGCTGCAGGCTGGACTTAGTCCCTCCAAACATTCCTTTCGTGGGTTGGAAATCAAGCATATTAAGCACTACACATATAGGGGATCTTGCTCAAATCTGTGGCTTCTCATGGCTTCAGCCGCGAAATGTCTTTCACATGTGCAGCTCTCCGGATCGTGCCAGTTGGGAGTTGACGCTTCTTTATACCAAGGTACATGTGTTCGAATGGATCATTTCTGCGCTCTGCGAATCTTTCCCTGCGGTTTCGCGACGAGACTACGTTGGCAGGTGGGGCAGAAGGTGTTTGCCATTGGAAACCCCTTTGGCTTGGACCAGACCCTCACCAACGGCATCATCAGCGGTGTGGGGCGAGAGATGCGCAGCCTCACCGGGCGCAGCTTGGACGGAACAGCATGTCGCCAGTTTCCGGACAGAACATGTTAGTGGGAAAGAAACAGTTTGGACTTCTTTGGGCCAAGCCACTTCCTGGTGTATCCCGACTCACTGACCGCAGTCAGTCCGATATTTTAGCATCCTATGCTGGGGTTCGAATCCGTGGAAGCCTGGGGAACATGAACAGGCATGATGCGGAACCTGGTGCAGACCAACGCCGCGATCAACCCCGGCAACTCCGGGGGCCCGCTTCTGGACGCCCGGGGCCGCTTCATCGGCGCCCCGAATGCATCGGCATCGGACTTGGAGAGACGGTTGGTTTCGGGTTGGGATCCTTCCATTTGGTTAAGAATATCTGTTGATTTTCCCCTGGTGTTAAAAGGGAATCTATCACTACTGGATTTTTTTCCAGGCGACTTAAGCAAATGGAGGGATCCTTTTCAGCGCGAATCATTGCCTGCAGAAGTCACAACCCTGCCCCATCCTATCTTGAAGGACATGTTTGTGAGTTTCGTTTCGTGTTCCTTGAGTCCGGACTTGATCCCACATGCAAATCAACAGACGGGTGAACATCATGCGTGGAATTAGCTAATGCCGCTTGCATCGGGGCAAGCACGAGCATGAGTAGGACCTGGAAGTTCCTTTCAAGGTTCTTTGCGTGTAAGCGTTCGGCGACTGAGCTTGTGGTAGGTCTTACACTATATATCAATGCCTTTGACTGAACTCAGCACAGGCGCAACGCGGCAATTCAAGAATCGACCTTGCAGGAAGCCGCATTAAAATCAGATGCATTGCCAGTTTCAATAGATCCCCCGATGGAGTTTGAATGTCAAAGTCCACCCTCTTTGCCAGACTGCGCCACGGTTGGTCATTGGACTTGACATGGCAGTTTCTCAAAGTGTGTCACATCCCGGCTGTGATATGGGTATGGGTCAAGATGAAACCACCAGGAATTGGACGGCAGGTTTTAGTCCATGTTTCCATGTACCAGGGTTCTATTTTGGGCACCGATTTTCGAGCCACAACCATATATCAAGATCCAATAGCCTGTGACTGAGCCGATAGGCGTGAACACCATGATCGCCAGCCCCTCGGGCGCCTTTGCGGGCGTTGGCTTTGCCATCCCATCGGACACGGTCGCGCGTATTGTTCAGCAGCCTGGCAAAGATCAGGCCGCTGGAAGCATGGGGATACATGGGTGTGTCCTTTGTTAAAGGTTGGACCACCCCCCAAAGAAAGAGAGATGGTTTTCCCTTTTAGCTTCCTTTTGACACCAACCCAAAAAGGGTACCCTCAAAGAAAGACAGACCCACACGGGGACTCGGGGGAATCATCGGTATTGACGTATCTGCCCGCTTTGAGCGAGTCTCTCCCGTGACAAGCCAAGGCAGATCATCAAGTACGGCCACGCCAAGCACGCCTACATGGGCTTGGTCCTGGCGCCGGACCAATGGACGCACAACATGTCGAGCTTGACTGAACGCCAGGGCCTGGGCAAGATCGAGGGCGTGCTGGCGCCCGGGTTGGCACGTAGTTTGGGGAATTGAACCAGGCTGGGTGATTGAACATGTGGATTAGAGATATGGGTGTGGCTCGAAATTAAACAGGAGGGGCAAACCGCAGGTTTGGGTCCATGTTTCCACTTATCAGGTTCCAGTTTAGTACCGGTTTTTTGGAGCCGCAGCCATATATTTGAGGATGCTTTCTCCAGGGCCCACGTGACATCGTGGATTGGACAGCTAGGTCCGGTTTGTTTGCAAGAATGAGGATGTCTCGAATGATAGAGTCCCTGTCTTCGAATGGCTTGAAGGGGAAAATCAAGAGGAACCAACCACCAGGAGGGGTCCTTGAATTTGAGAGATGCCAGACAAGCCTCGGTTTTTGTTGCTCCACGTCCCTTCCAAATGAACCATAGACCAGTAGTTTCAACCGAACCTATGCAGGATTGCCTTCCGTTGATACCTCAATCAGGGTCCCTAAGCGATCCTAAGCGGGTTCTAATAAACCGAGCTCGCACCAAAGGACAATCCGAAAGGAACCGATTTGGCTGTTGGTCAAACATTGGTTCCCAAAATGGAACCCTAGAACATCGGTACCCAAAATGGACCCCTAGTAACTGGAAACACGGACGTCTCAACCTGCGCTCCAATTTTTCTGGTTGCATATTTGACCCCTAGCCCCTCCCATCTATGTCACCGCCCGAGGTGCTGAAGATCGAGCCCGGCAGCCCGGCGGATGCCGCGGGGCTGCTGCCCACCTACCGCGCGGCCAGGGGCATCATCATCGGGGACGAGCTGCTGGCGATCGAAGGCCATCAGGCGAGCGGCCGCGGCGAGAGGGGTCTGGTTGCGGAGGTACCCATGGGGTTTAGGGTTTGGGGTTTGCAGATGTTGGGTTTAGGGCTTAGGGGCTTCTGGTTGCGATCAATTGAAATGAGAAGAGCTATTTGGCGACTGGGCCCAAGTGCTGGCATATTTGAATACAGTGCTCGAAGGCACCAAAGCGCTGCAAGAAGGGGTCTTCTACCAAGAATCCCGCGGCAGCTGTTCGTGGAATGGGCACTTTACCCAAGGTTGGTTTGTGCTGCTTCTCACTCGGATATGTCAAATCATGGACTTTTCTGGAAATGAACCCATTTGCTTAAAGGACACAAGGAATGGTTCAGTTTGTACTGAGCAACCCGCAAGTTGCTGTTTGCAACTGGCGGAGCCAGATGCGGCCAATGCCCTTTGCCCAGGTAAAGAGCATGGATGATCTCATGGAACTGGTGGATGAGACGCTTGACACGTCATGCGTTTTTTTTGGGCGCACATTTTTAGGTAGGTTGCTTTAAATTACTGCAGGGAAGCTCAAGGGAGCGCCCCCGATGTAGAGCCCCTATTCATTCTGACACACCCATATTGCTTTTGCGTGAGCACGTATGTGTGGAACTTGCAGCTTATCGGCAGTGTTATCCACTCCGGGGAGGACATTGAGGTACTTTCCGAATTCCCCTCAAGAAGAGGGCCCATCCCGATTTGGGAACATCGCACTATTCTCCTTTGGCGCCCATTTCCATTTTGGAGCACTGGCACAGACTGGCACGCTTTGCCCGCTGCCTTGATGGGTGGCAGTTGGTCTCTTTGAGTGGCTCGGGGCAAGGGACCTTGTCTTTCAACTTCCCAGGTGTCGCCAATCCATGAGGAACCTACTATCCTTGCATTCTGGATGACTGGCTGTTTGACAGCTCACTGTTCCCAAGTGCCACCGGCCGGATTGTCAATCATATACATGGCATGTTGCCTGATGAGACCGCAGATTGGCCAGGCTTGTTCCCTTTTCTTACCGGCCCCATGCCATTGCAGCAATCCCCGAGCGCTTTCCCGTGTCCTGAGGAAGCAGATTGGCGAAACCGTTGAGGAGCCTCGGCTGGAGTTCGCTTTCACCCGGAGACGAAGTTTGTTGTTTGCAGTATGGAGCCGAACAGTCAAAGAAGCATTAGGTTTGACGTGTGGAGATTTGTTTTAATTAGGGACTCCTTAGTGGACGGCATTTAGTTGGGATTGATGTCCACCACCAAACTAAGGCCTATTGAAATTCATAGACAGGTATCTTCATCCAGAGAAGGAACCTTTGACATTTAGTTTGTTAATCTTGGATGGCCGCCGGTGTCTTTCGACGCACCATCAACACACTGTACTGAGCCTCGAGCTGCAATGCGGGCTTGCATGATTGGCTTTCTTACAACTTGTGGCGATGCCCCAGACAATTTAAGGCAACTTTCGATGGGCCCCAGAAGAAGAGGGAGCGTATTGAAAGTATCCCCCCCCCCCCAGCGGAGGAGGACCCACTGGCCCACAGATGATCTTCGTTTTTTTTTTTTTTTTAAGGAATGCGTGCCACCTGTTGGATTGTTTGCAATGAACACTCAAAGGAAGTCGCAAGTTTGCAAACATCTAAACATTGCACTTGTTTTTGTTTGGCATCTTGCACCTCAGCTATCTCCTTGTTTGTTCAACCCCTTCTTGCACAACCTATTACTACTATTCACAAACCACATCCAGCAAGCGGAAGCACCAGTTGGGGTTTGGTGGCTTATCGTGTGTTTGGGGTTCATCCATCTCTGGTGGCTGCGGCTCAAAAAAGTGGCACCAAAATGGCACCTTGGTGAATTGAACCAAAGACTAAAACCCGCGTAACTCCAGCTCTTTAATTTTGAGCCATACCCCTGTGTCTGGGGTGGATTGGTTTCTCTAAGGGTTGATTCCCCATTCTTTTTAACCATTGTTCTTTCCAAAAACCGGATCCGTTTCCCTGGGTTTCCGGAGGTTTTCTAGAAAGATTCGGCTCCCTGGGTTTAGAATGGGGCCAGCCAGAAAAAGAATGGGGCCAGGCAGACAAAAAATGAGCCATAGCCACGTAGATTCCTGCGCATGTAGATGGGCTGCCCGTGTGTCTTTTAGGGTCCACCAAAAAACAACACACCAATGGATGACCCCCAAACACACGATAAGCCAGCAAACCCCAAACCAATCCACCCCAAACGCCAGGTGGCCCCAAGCAGCCCCAAGCCAGGTGACCTTCCGCCGCCGCGCGGAGCGGGACGAGGTGCTGAAGACGCGGCTGCGGCTGGGGGAGCGGCCCAGGTCCCCGGTGGCCCCGGTGTCCATGCAGTCCCCACAAGCCGGGCTGCCGGTGGCCAAGCTGTAGACAGGACCCACGGCAGCTTTGGAAGCAGACAGGTGTCAACTTTTTTTTTTTGTTGGTTTTTAGTGTTTTTGGTGGTTTTTAGTGTTTTTCGTGTTTTTTTGTGTTTTTGGTGGTTTTTGGTGTTTTTGGTGGAAAAATAGAGGGCGATTCCTGGTTGACCTGGTGGTTGCAGATCATCTACCAGGGAAACCCAGAGCCATTTCCTAAAGGACACCTAGGTTGGAAGGACATGAAAGGCGGCGGGTGTCAAAATGCGGTGTTCCAGCAGTCTCCCTTTGACCTGAAAGGGTGCCATCCGTACAAAGGATCATTCTGTTTCTAGATGTAGATTTGCGCATGTCTCGGCGAGACGGCGGACCAGCTTTCTTGGCCGGACCCTGCCAACAGCTAGGCTTGGCGTGGTGTACAGAGGGTGTGGCAGAGCTGGCGCATGCGCCATGTTTTATTGGGATGCCGACCAAGTTGGCTTAACCCGGGTAGATGACGATTAGTACGCGATAGTCCCAACCATAAATGGGTGCGGCCGTCTTTTTCATTGGGATTGGGTAGACCATGCTCGGGAAAACTTGCCAACCATGTGGCCCGCGAGCAGAAGCACTTGGTGCCATATTGGAAATACCACGCGTTTAGAGAAATCATGGCTGGGCTTAAGAGTTTTCCACGAATTTCCCAGCATTGTCCTCTTTCTTGCTGCAGTCTGTGGTACGACCCAGCGCAGGCAATGGCAAAGCATTGTGCAGATAAGAGGAAGTCTTGAAACTATGAGGGTCTGCCCAACTCTGCCACACGCTGTGCTTGGAGAACTTTCAGGCCGCGACTTTTGCCTTAGGGCATCTTAGTATTCTGGCAGCTTGAGGGTGTGGGGTGTGGAGCCAAGACAAGCCAAAGACATCCGAATTGTGAGTCCTTACTGTTCCCAATTGTGTGTGTGTGTACATGGTGCATGCTTCTTGACCCTCGATCCTCAAATCTGCTTGCGTGCAGTGTACAGCTCATCTCGCGCGCTATGCGCAGTCAGACCGTTGACTTGCAGCTGCGGAGATGCATTGCTGCCGAGAGACTCTTGGCCCTCATCAAAATTTGAAGGCTTTCACCGATCCAGGCTCGAACCATTGCTTGGATGCAACCATGGCTTGGACGCGAGGTGACTTTTGTGTGGGATGACAACTGAGGCAACTTTTGTCGCAATGCTGAAGTCTGAATGTTGCATTCCAACTCCGGATCCTCTGCTTGCGATCCCTGATTTCAGAATAGCAAGGCAGAAGAAGTTGTCAGAGCCAGAGACCTAGTATTTCATTCATATTGCATGGGTAGGTGCAGTGGAGACGTTTGCAAGCACTGCCAGGCAGCGTCTCCGCAAGAGAGCAGTCCTCGGGTGCCGCAAGAGAGGAGCCCTCGCCTGCCCAAACGCAGGCGAGGTGTTTGGCCGAAGCTTTGCATTTGTTCATACCTTTCTGAGCTTGCACATGGAAGCGCCGGGAAGCCTTTTGTCCTAGACTGATTCAGCGCCATGGCAAGTGGAGCCACTGTTAAGCCTAAGGGTAGGGCAGTGGGGAAGATTGGAATCCAAGACATCAATTCGGGTTCTTGAAGGGAGCACTTGGGGTTTTATGCATTTTTGGCCTGAGAGCTGGAAGGTAGAGTTACAGGTACAGGAGCTCTTCTATTCCAATGCCCTTGGATCCGAGGATTTGTATTTAAGGACGGCCAGAGAGTCTATGCGTCTAGCACCAACTGCATTCCTAATCGGGTTGAATGCTGCGACAGCGGTTGCCACTTCTGCAGGCCCAGCGCTGCTAACCCAGCGGCCTCACAGAAGCTTGAATGCATTCTGTGCGGCCGGCGAAAGGACTTGCAACCTGTGCACACGTCAATCATGAATCACTGTTTTGCCAGCAACTCGACTCACGACCTGTGCTTGCCATGCTTTGAGTGCGCACCACTCAAGCACCACAGAAGCTTGGAAGGCCTGAAGCCCTCCACCCAAAACAAGTCGGGGATCAGTTTGCGGTCCCCGACGCCAAGCACACACCTTCACCGTGTCTCAGATTCAGGCTTGCCTTTTTTTTCTCACCTGAAGCGAGGCAGATCAATGAATCAAATATCCCAAGCTGTGGGTCAAAACCAATGGTACCATTTTGGGGTAGGTGCACCACCCATTTTAGTCTATTTTAGTGGTTGGATTGGGATGTCCACTGCGGGGTACTGGATTTTGACCCATGGCCACATGAGTCGTTTGGCAGGGGATACCCCCGTTGTTTTGACGCACCCAGATCCCGACCTCGACTTTTTTGCACTGAGGCCTCGGAAGAGCGAGGCGGGGTGGGGGGCGGGGGGGGGGGGGTGAAGCTGCCGGCAGGCTGGTCACTGACTGGTCATGGTCAGCCCAGGCAAGCAGGGTTCCGTTTTTTGACAACGGACTGAAACCCAGGGGTGGGAGATTTCCCCAAAACGGTGGCAGGAGAAGGTTGCGGTGGTAATGGTGATAGCGGACAAACTCATGCACACGAGCTTGCTTATGCAGATCAATCCGGGAAGCCTGTCAATTCAGAGGCACCAGCGCGGAAAAATGTGCCAATCTGAACATGGGGTTTGTTCTTTCAAGCACACCTTGTCTGTGTTGGTTTTAACGGGAAGTTAAAAAAGGACAACCAGCAGTTTGGGGCTCCCTCACGGAGGAAATTTAGCCATCTCTAGGTGCGAGTCTCAATGTTCAGGTACCTTTGTACTTTTGAAGCTAAAATCAGCACCCGGTTGATGAAACGTCCGCTGCTGTTTTTTTGCGGCTCTAGCACACCTTGCTGGTACTGAGAAGGGAATGACCCAGGGTTTTGGGGAATGAACCTAGGGATTCCCTGAGAGGAAATCAAATAGGTCAAAACTGAACCAGGGACCGATTCATCCCTATTTTTGGTAGCCCATAGCTAACGCATTCCCTTCATATGTGTCCTTTTTTGTTGATTTGGTTGAAAAATAGAGGGCGATTCCTGGTTTACCTGGTGGTTCCATCAACTCCCAGGACCATCTATTTTCCCAAGAGGACACCCATGTTTCCCTGGCTTTCGCTTCCGCAAGCCACGCCCGGGCGCAGCCGCACGGCTGGGCGTCGGAGAGTTTTCAGGTGGAGTTTGGCAGCTCGGAGTGGGCCACGCGGGCGCTGGAGGGGGAGCAGATGCTGCTGCCGGAGCCGCAGCTGCCGCCCCTTGAGGCAAGGGCACCCACCGTGGAGCTGGCGGGTAACACATACCAAGAATTACTCACATTGAGCCGAAATGGCTGTGAGAACATATGTGCCCAAAAATGGGTTGCCCTGCAATCCCCACCCTCCACACGAGCTTACAACCGTTACAACAAATTCCTCCGCATCCTAGAGACTTCGACTCCAAATTTCCAGCGGCCCTTTTGGACATTAAGCAAAACCAGACTGGCGAGCTGCTCTGGCGGGATACTGGCGGGATCCACTGGCAAATGCTGGCGAGCCGCTCCGGCTTGATACTGGCCGGATACTTGGCAGGATCCACCGGCAAGGGGAAACTTGGCGGGCCACTGGCGAGCTACTCTGCCCCCTGAGGATTTCACTTTGTACTTCCAGCTTACCTGGAGTGCCTGGACCACATGACCCTTAAAGTCCGGCCGAGGCTTTTTCGCTGTGAGCCTGTCATCTGCCTGTTCACGAGTGATGCCCCATGGTGTTGGGATTGTTAGGCCCCAGCCTGGCCCATAGGGTTCTCTGCGCCGACTGGGGCACACCAGGCCCCTGGCAAGTTCTGTACTTGTTTTTAGGCCGCAGAACTCTCAGGCAGCGGACGCAAGTGAGCATCGTTTTCGTCCTGTTTGTGGCAGACTTTGCCCAAGCAGACCAGTCAAGATCCACCTCTTTCAAGTCGTGCCCATCCGCGTCATAACGAGGCTTTGCCCTGGCTTCTTCGATCGCGTTAAGACCGAGAGATCTTTTCCCTTCCAGAAGGCGCGGCTGCGCAGCCGGGTCCTTTTTATGCTGCTTGTACCTGGCTTTGTTGGAATCGCCAGCGGCAGTAGACCTGTGTCCACCTGTCCAGCAGGGGGAGCCCCACTGCGCACCAAGCACACGACCAGGCCCGCTGGGCAAGCGGGATCTCTGCAGAAGGGGTCACGATTGGGATCACCTTTCTCCTCCAGCCACATGCGCTTGATAGTCAAGCGCTGGCCGGTCGTATCGCTCAGGCGGGCCGAACAGATGTGTGACCTCCATATCTGTTTCACCAGCATCATCATCTCCCTCATTTACGAGGGGCGTTTTCTTGGCTGCTGGCTGCTTGGACGAGGAAGAAGCGCCCGTGCCAGGCAACCAGCTACCACCAAGAGCCGTGTCTTTCTGAGACAGCTTTCTAGGCTTGCCGGTCGAGGAAGCAGCGCTCGAACATGGCAGCCAACCGTCTCCGAGCCCTACAGTCCCATGCGACTTGTCTTCTTTGGCAGTGGTAGGCGTAGGCGGAAGCCAACCTTGGCCACTACCAACAGATCTAGGCCGCTTAGCCGATGGAGCTTGCTTTTGGCAGCGCCCCTCAGGCTGTTCTGGCTAAGCGCGACAGGGTCAGTAAACCCTACTGCGCACCAAGAGGACCGGATAGCGTCCTCCGTTTTCGGCATCAGGAGCGTGCAGTGCTCATCCTGAAAGGCCAAGACAACGGGTTTCACCTTTCTTAGGCATGGCCCCTACGGCCATAGGCGTCCCCCCTCCCATCCACCTTTTTTACGATGATCACCTGTCCATATAGGGCTGTGGCACCTGGATCCGGAAAGTAGCATATTCCCGTATCCCAGGCGCCTTGGCCTCAGCATCCACCTTATGGAACGTCGGGCGCTTAGAGCCCAACAGCGCACATTGCAACTTGGCCAGATCCTGCACCCCTCCTATGGTGACAGGAAGGGTGACAAGGTTGGCCGCATCACTATCCTGTGTTTTTTCTTTGCGCCAAGGCACGCAAGGGTGGAAACCATGCATAGCTGCCATCTCTCTGGCTTGATCCGCTGCTGAGCGACTGGGGGCCAAGGCAGCCATACCCTTGGGTGCAGTGCCCTCATCTAGGGCCTTCACCTCATTCCATTCTACCACCGAGCCAGGCCAGCAACGTGACAGACTGACCCGTCCAGTGGCTGGCCCTCACCTTGTTTGGCAGGCTTTGGCTGTCGACTTCCCAGAGGTCCCCGGCAGGTTTTTGCAGCTTCCTCGTCTTTCTGCGGTCTTAGGGCGGCTCCAGAAGCTGACCTTGTGAAGCCAAGCTGACCACATTTCTGAGGCGGTCTAAAAGACCTTGTGGGTTTTTGGCTGCACGCTGCGTCAGTCTCTGAAGCGCTCCAAGTAGCACCGCATCCTGTCCTTCCTTCCCAGACGGAACCGAGGAGGAAGCCTTATCAGGTTTACGGCGCTGCTCCGAAGGCAGCTCCTTAGGGGCAGCATCAAACCGCGCAAGCAGTTCCGACAGCCCATCAAGTAGACTGTTTTCCCCCTTTTTCCTGTCCTTGGCCTTGCCGCCTCCACCACCACGCAACTGCAAGTTCAAGCCAACTTCAAGCCTATGGCAACAAGCCGACTGCAAACCACCTGCAAGCTGCACATCACAGTCAGCAACCAACGTGCAACTACTCACGCAAGCGTCACAAGCCGCCGCAACGCGAAGCACGCCAAGCCGCCGACTGCACCTACACAAGCCCGTCAAACCAAGCTCGCGAAGCCAACCAAGCATTTCCACGGCAAGCCAACCGGCCAACAAGAGCCCACCCAAGGCCATCTCTACTAGAGGCGGCAAGCCTGGGTCAGCCCCACCATAGCAAGTTCCAGTCTTGCCTGACAAGCTGCAACCCAACTTCGGATTCCAAGCAAGCCAACCGAGCTCTCAACATAGCTGTACAGAAGCGCAACACACCACGCACAACCTTCCAGCCGTTTTTCCTGCGACACCTTCGATGTCTGGCAGGTCCAGAGCGTCGACGCCCCCACAGTGCTACAGTACAGGAAAGGAGGCCGTCTTTGCTTCCTCAAGAAGCGCATGCATGTGCTTCCCAGCACTTTTTCCCAGTCCATCATCCATACTATGGCTATCAGCCAGCCATATTTCAGCAGCGGATCCCAAACATTGCATAGTTCAACCACAGTTGCAGCAACCAAGTCCAACCCGCCAACCGCCCGGACATTGTCCGCCAGTGACACAGGTGCCTCCACAGCATAGTTACGGTTCTCCTCCATACAGGCCACAGCATACAGGTAGCGAACGCCACCACAATCCAGAGCATCCATTTCCATGGCCCCAAACTTCTCGAAGCCCGACTTGTTTTTCTGACGCACATCTTTGCAGAAGAAGAAGGTTCTTCTGCTTTGTCCTTGCCGCACTTTCGATTACCCACCTCCACTGCGAGGAAGTCGGAGGCGTAGAGGCTCACAGTATCCTTGACATGATCCCGCAACGGGCGTGCCCTCAACATGATAATTACTGTGCAACCCATGCCTGTGCGGTTGATTCTGAACAAGTGCCTGACAGACACTTTGCAATATGGCTGCGAGTCAATTTATAAGGTCCGGAACAGGGTCCGGAACCCACATGCGATCCAGACCTCCGTTCCAGACCTCCGTTCCAGACCTCCGTTCCAGACCTTGCCTAGAAACATGTCCAGACCTTCCGTTCCAGACCTTGTTTATGTATTTATGTCTAGTTTAGAGTATTTACGGTAAGGTGATTTGGTAGGTTATTGACTCCCCCCTTTGTTTTGCCAAATGCTACGCGTTAAGGCTGGTGTTCGAGAGAAGCCTGAGGTGCTAACGATGGGGATTGCTTGTCGAGCTTTGGTGGTTGGGGCTGCGTGGCTTGTAATCATTGGGACTTGGATGGAATTAAGCAGCGGTCCTGTTGACAGATGTGTTTTTGGAACGGCCTGTGAATGTTAAGGGTCAACCCCGCCGCAATCTGTTCGATACGATACGGTAACGGTTCGATACCGCTCTCGGTCGTCACATTGTTGAAACGACCATGTTTACATGCAGCTTGCTACCAAGTGCAAGCCACTCGCGTAACCGTTCCAGACCCCGTTCCAGACCCGTTCCAGACCCGTTCCAGACGTGTTCCAGACACAGCGGAGCAATTGCAGCTGCCAGTCTGCAGCCCAGTCTGAAGTTGGCAGCTGCCAGTCTGCAGCTGCCAGTCTGCAGCTGCCAGCTGGCAGTCTGAAGCTGGCAGCTGCCAGTCTGCAGCTGCCAGGGCAGTCTGAAGCTGGCAGCTGCCAGTCTGCAGCTGCCAGCTGCCAGTCTGAAGTTGGCAGCTGCCAGTCTGCAGCTGCCAGCTGCCAGTCTGCAGCTGCCAGCTGGCAGTCTGAAGTTGCCAGCTGCTAGTTGAAATTTCAGGACGCTCACACACAGGTGTGTTTTAAATCACACACAGGTGTGTTTTAGATTTCAGGATGCTCACACACACGGGTGTTTTTGAAATTTTAGGATGCACACACAGGTGTGTTTGAAATTTCAGGACGCTCACACACAGGTGTGATTGAAATTTCAGGATGCTCACACACAGGTGTGTTTTAAATTTCAGGATGCTCAAACACAGGTGTGTGCGAAAATTCAGGATGCTCACACACAGGTGTGTTTTCAAATTTCAGGATGCTCACACACAGGCGTGATTCAAATTTCAGGATGCTCACACACAGGTGTGCTTTAACTTTCAGGATGCTGACACACAGGTGTGTTTTAACTTTCAGGATGCTCACACACAGGGGTGTTTTAAACTTCAGGATGCTCACACACAGGTGTGTTTTACATTTCAGGATGCTCAATCACAGGTGTGTTTTCAAGTTTCAGGATGCTCAAACACAGGTGTGTGTTAAATTTCAGGATGCTCACACACAGGTGTGTTTGAAATTTCAGGATGCTCACACACAGGTGTGTTTTCAAATTTCAGGATTCTCACACACAGGTCTGACTCAAATTTCAGGATGCTCACACACAGGTGTGATTGAAATTTCAGGATGCCCGCACACAGGTGTGTTTTAAATTTCAGGATGCTCAAACACAGGTGTGTGTTAAATTTCAGGATGCTCACGCACAGGTGTGTTTGAAATTTCAGGATGCTCACACACGGTGTGTTTTCAAATTTCAGGATGCTCACACACAGGTGCGTTTAAAACTTCAGGGTGCTCACACACACACACAAGTGTGGTTGAAATTTCAGGATGCTCACACACCTGTGTGTGGGAAATTTTGAGATGCTCACACACAGGTGTGCTTTAAACTTGAAAATTTCAGGATGCCCGGTGTGGACTGGCAGCTGCAGACTGCCAACTGCCAGTCTGAAGCTGGCAGCTGCCAGTCTGCAGCTGCAAGCTGCCAGTCTGCAGCTGCCAGTCTGTAGCTGCCCTGAAGCTGGCAGCTGCCAGTCTGCAGCTACCAGCTGCCAGTCTGCAGCTGCCAGCTGGCAGTCTGAAGCTGGCAGCTGCCAGTCTGCAGCTGCCAGCTGGCAGTCTGAAACTGGCAGCTGCCAGTCTGCAGCTGCCAGTCTGTAGCTGCCCTGAAGCTGGCAGCTGCCAGTCTGCAGCTCAGTCTGAAGTTGGCAGCTGCCAGTCTGCAGCTGCCAGTCTGCAGCTGCCAGCTGGCAGTCTGAAGCTGGCAGCTGCCAGTCTGCAGCTGCCAGTCTGCAGCTGCCAGCTGCCAGTCTGCAGCTGCCAGCAGTCTGAAGCTGCCAGCTGCCAGTCAGGGTGATCCCCTGCTGGTCCCAGTTTGGTGGGGGAAGTGCCCAGGGTGATCCTCTGCTGGTCCCAGTTTGGTGGGGGAAGTGCCCAGGGTGATCCCCAGTTTGGTGGGGAAGTGCTGGTCCCAGTTTGGTGGGGGAAGTGTTCAGGGTGATCCCCTCCTGGTCCCAGTTTGGTGGGGGAAGTGCCCGGGTGATCCCCTGCTGGTCCCAGTTTGGTGGAAGTGCCCAGAATAATCCCCTGCTGGTCCCAGTTTGGTGGGGGGAAGTGCGCAGGGTGATCCCCTGCTGGTCCCAGTTTGGTGGGGGAAGTGCCCAAAGTGATCCCCTGCTGGGCCCAGTTTGGTGGGGGAAGTGCGCAGGGTGATCCCTACTGGGTGGCGGAAGTGCCCAGGGTGATCCCCTGCTGGTCCCAGTTTGGTGGGGGAAGTGCCCCCTACTGGTCCCAGTTTGGTGGGTGGGGGAAGTGCCCAGGCTGATCCCCTGCTGGTCCCAGTTTGGTGGGGGAAGTGCCCAGGGGGAAGTGCCCAGGGTGATCGCTTGTTCCCTGCTAATCCCAGTTTGGTGAGGGTGATCCCCTGCTGGTCCCAGTGTGGTGGGCCAGGGTGATCGCCTGCTGGTCCCAGTTTGGTGGGAAGTGCCCAGGGTGATCCCCTGCTGGTCCCAGTTTGGTGGCCTTGGGGGAAGTGCACAGGGTTTTTTTCTGCTGGTCCCAGTTTGGTGGGGGAAGTGCCCAGATCCCCTTGTTGGTCCCAGTTTGGTGGGGGAAGTGCCCAGGGTGATCCCCTGCTGGTGGGGAAGTGCCCAGGGTGATTTTCTTTGCTGGTCCCAGTTTGTAGGGTGATCCCCTGCTGGTCCCAGTTTGGTGGGGGAAGTGCCCAGAGTGATCCTCTGCTGGTCCCAGTTTTGTGGGGGAAGTGTGCAGGGTGATTCCTGCTGGTCCCAGTTTGGTGGGGGAAGTGCCCAGGGTGATCCCCTGCTGGTCCCAGTTTGGTGGGGGAAGTGCCCAGGCCTTTAAAAACTAGTTAGACTCCAAAAAAATGTCGTTTTTCTCAAATTGCATAGCTGTTGCAACACAATTTTCAGCTCGCAAGCCGGAACAGCACCACCTTAAACCCCAAACAGTAGCGAGCATAGAGCAGTAGAGGGCAGCAGAGACATGAGTTGACTTGCTGGATTTTGCTTTGTCATGGTTGCTGGCAGCCTTTTTGATCAACAATTGGAAAGACATAATCTTGTGAGTCACGCATCATGGCAAAGATGGTGTTTGCGTTGTTGATGCTCTTGTGGGTGCAGTTGTCCACCGCTGGACCGGGCGAAAAGCTCGAAGAGGTTGAAGAGGAGTATGAGCCGCAAACGCCACCGTCAGCAGGTGCCCCAGAATTGGACATTGCGGAATTTATGGAGGAGGATGAGTACCAAATTGAGGAAGATCCAGACGACACCGACTTACAAGCGTTTTTTGATGAACTTGCAAACTGGTAAGAACCCAAGGAAGAAGTTGTCCAGGACCTTGAGGAGGAGCCTGTGCCAGTTGTGAAGGAAGAGGCGCTCGTTGAAGATGGAGCTGAAGAGGTCGATGCGACCCTTCTCCACTGTGCCACCTTGGGCATCGCCCTGGAGAACTTGCCTGCAAGCCCATCTGACTGGCACAGGTTGATCCGGTTGGCCTTCAAGCGTGCTGCTCGTGTCAGCCACCCTGACAAGAACCCTCAGGTTCACAGGGGCGCTGTGCAGGCATGCAAAGAGGCCGAAGCCTATTTGCTCGCTTGGGCCGAGGTGTGGGAAACAGCAACACTGCTGTTTCCCCACCTGAATTTTTTGTGTCTTTGTAGCCGACGCACCCGCATGTTTGAGGCGATGAGTTGTTGCTCTTGGTGTCTAGATGATGACCGGAATCGTGGTCATGGGAAGGAGTGCAAAGCTGTCAATGCCTTCACAAAAACCACCAGGTACTTCACCAGACACCACACTTCAGATTTGAATTTGTATTTGAAGTTGGTTGCTCACGGTCTCGGCGAGAAGGCTGCAGAAGCCCAGGTGAAGGCGCGCGCCAGCATGCAAAAAGCTGTGGCGAAGCGTCAAGGGCAACTGTACAAGGTGGAGCAGGCCGAGGAGGAGAGGAAGTTGGCAAAGAAGTTCCAGCAAGACTTGGTCTTGGCCAAACGTCGGGCAGTCCAAGCCTTGGACGACGACTGGCAGGCCAAGACTGGTCTGGCGTTGCCTGGAAGCAGCGGCGCTCTGGCGTCCACTGCTAGCGTGGCTGACCTTCAGCGCGCAAGAGCAGCAGCCAGACCTGCAGTGGCAACCCCCCCACCAATGGCAACCCCCCCACCACCAACACCACCGCCAATTCCAGCAGAAGCAGCACCAGCTCCAGAAGCCGCAGCCGCAGCTGACCCAGAGTTATTCGTTGAAGGCTGGGAGCCGCCCCCTTTGCCCGAGAACTTCCCTGGCAGCCAGTGGACTTGCCCCCAGTGCGGCGCCCTTTCTGCACGCTGGGAGTTGTTTGGCCCTCACCGAAGAGCTTGGTTCCGGTGCACGAGGTTCCCTCAGTGCAAGTTCAAGCGGTATCCTCGTTCGTGTGCCACCAAGTCCACATGCACAGTAGCTACGCTTCTTACGCGGCCCGCCATGCCGCCGAAGAAGCCTTCAAGGAGGTGCCGTATCGTACGGCCGCGCGCCCCTGATCGCTTCATCCATCCATCTACCCATTCATTCATTCATCCATCCATCTATCCATCTTACACTAAATGAACGAGCAAAAGGCTAAACTCTCTCGTCATAAAATATGTCTTCGGCGATTTCGCGTTGCTTGTTTTGTATTTTTCCTCAGGAACGATATAGCGAAGCCCCAAAAACGATAACGTCGCATGACGTGCAACTGGCGCTTCGCGCTTCTATTTTGCACTGTGTGAGCATTTTTTTGCCCCAAGCTGTAAGTTGCCATGACAGCTCCTGTCAATGCTCCTCGGCAATGCATGGTGGGCACATGTGTGCACGAGATGGGCCCACCCAGATGGATCGCTAACGCACCCGCGCACACGCACACGCACAGGCGCCCGCAGGCACCGGCGCACGCTGCGACCTTCGAGCTGGAGCTGCCAAAGTGTAACTTGCGTACTGCGCTGGTACTGAAAGTTGCGAATTGCGACCTGGAAGTTGCAGCCAGCAAGCAAAGCCGCCAATGCTTGGGAGCGTGAAGCATAGTCTAGTCCGCTGATCACATGACTACCGCAAGGTAGAAAAGGCTCTTGTGCGCTTGCTTGGCTCTAGCTTATAGCAAGTTTGTTTTTTTCGTGACACTACACGCGCCCAGAACGATACCCAAAACGACACCCCATCGATACTCCGTGAACGTCCCGGAGCAGCCAATGTGAGGCCTACCTAGTGCGTTTGCTTTTTCAACCACACGCGCAGCTCCTTCAGCGCACATCCTTCCGCGCACACAAAGGGCCCGCAACGGGCCAGGCCGCGGACGCCTTGGCGGGCTTGCGCTTGCTCCTCAGAGATCTGCTGCTGCAGGAGGATGGGAAGGCCTGACTTGCCCGAGCAGATCTGTGATCCGAGAAGAGCCCGAGCTCCAAGAGTGCTGCCGCAGAAATTGCTCACTGCAGGGGGTTCGCCGGGCACTGCACCCACGCGCGAAACGCGGAGAACCATAGGGGACTCGTTTAAAGTAGAATGAATACAGCCCACACAGCAAATATTGACGCTGGCTCATGAGTCACGGTCAAAATATGCGTCGATCACTTTATCAAGGCGGGGTTGGTCTTTGGGTTCCGGAACTGCACGCCTTGTTTTTGTGGTTGCCGGAAGGGCAAAACCATACCCACAAGCCAGCCAAACCATACCCACAAGCCACTGGACACTCAAGATGCGCCTATTGGGTGCTTTTGACCAAAGCTACACTCCCCGGCTTGTTACTCAAAACTGCGTTCCCCGGCTTGCTATTTGGAGGTTGCTGGAAGGGCCAAACCATACCCAAAAGTAATTTTGGAGTGTTGAAAACACCTTTTCGGATCATTCGCGGGGTGTCAACTGCATTCTGGGCCACCGATTGCTCTCCTTCCTACTGCTCATGCTTCTTGCTTGCACTCGCAGGCGCCACAGTCGGCATGCCAAACCATACCCAAAAGTAATTTTGGAGCGTCGAAAACACCTTTTCGGATCACTCAGGAGTGTGGACAGCATTCTGGGCCACCGATTGCTCTCCTTCCTACTGCTCATGCTTCCTGCTTGCACCCGCAGGCGCCACAGTCGGCGCGCCAAACCATACCCAAAAGTAACTTTACAGCCTCCGGCTCAGTCCGCCAACATTGTCCTCTCCCTTTTTTCCTTCTGCCTCTCTCCCTTGTCTCCCTTGTGTGTTCTGTCGTCCTCTCTCCCTCCCTCTGCTCCCCATCCTCCCCATCCCCCCAAGCCTCTCTATGCCCAATCTCCCTCTCTGGTATGTATGTATGCATATATATATATATATATGTGTGTGTATGTCTGTCTGTCTGTCTGTCTGTCTGTCTGTCTGTCTGTCTGTCTGTCTGTCTGTCTGTCTGTCTGTCTGTCTGTATGTATGTATGTATGTATGTATGTATGTATGTATGTATGTATGTATGTATGTATGTATGTATGTATGTATGTATGTATGTATGTATGTATGTATGTATGTATGTATGTATGTATGTATGTATGTATGTATGTATGTATGTATGTATGTATGTATGTATGTATGTATGTATGTATGTATGTATGTATGTATGTATGTATATGTATGTATGTATGTATGTATGTATGTATGTATGTATGTATGTATGTATGTATGTATGTATGTATGTATGTATGTATGTATGTATGTATGTATGTATGTATGTATGTATGTATGTATGTATGTATGTATGTATGTATGTATGTATGTATGTATGTATGTATGTATGTATGTATGTATGTATGTATGTATGTATGTATGTATGTATGTATGTATGTATGTATGTATGTATGTATGTATGTATGTATGTATGTATGTATGTATGTATGTATGTATGTATGTATGTATGTATGTATGTATGTATGTATGTATGTATGTATGTATGTATGTATGTATGTATGTATGTATGTATGTATGTATGTATGTATGTAATGTATGTATGTATGTATGTATGTATGTATGTATGTATGTATGTATGTATGTATGTATGTATGTATGTATGTATGTATGTATGTATGTATGTATGTATGTATGTATGTATGTATGTATGTATGTATGTATGTATGTATGTATGTATGTATGTAATGTATGTATGTATGTATGTATGTATGTATGTATGTAATGTATGTATGTACAATGGATGAATGTATGAAAGACGTCCAAAAACATGGAGTTTGTCCAGATTTTTGGCAAAAGGATGTAGGAAGCCCAAGCCAGCAAAAAAGCCGGCAGGGGGAATCGAGCCTGGGACCCCTGTTTTGCGACACCGGCTCCCCGAAGACTACGTTTAGTGGAACGTCATCAAATTGCCGCGCGGTACGCGGGGGAGGGGGGGGGGGGGGCGACCGAAAAACCATGCGTATTTGACGTGTCCCGGGGGGGGACTAAGGGGGGGGTTATCCTCTATCCTCTCCCAGGTATCCAACAGTCCTCTCTTAGGTATCCGACACGCCGAGCAATGTCGGCGGATTTTGGAGCGTCGAAAACACCTTTTCGGATCACTCGAGGAGTGTGAACTGCATTCTGGGCCACCGATTGCTCTCCTTCCTACTGCTCATGCTTCTTGCTTGCACCCGCAGGCGCCACAGTCGGCACGCCAAACCATACCCAAAAGTAATTTTGGAGCGTCGAAGACACCTTTTCCGATCATTCGCGGGTGTGAACTGCATTCTGGGCCACCAAAGTACTGCTTGCTCTCCTTCCTACTGCTCACGCTTCTTCCTTGCGCCCGCAGGCGCCACGGTCGGCATGCCAAAGCATACCCAAAAGTAATTTTAGAGCAAAACACCTTTTCGGGATCATTCGGGGGGTGTGAACTGCATTCTGGGCCACCGATTGCTCTCCTTCCTACTGCTCATGCTTCTTGCTTGCACCCGCAGGCGCCACAGTCGGCACGCCAAACCATACCCAAAAGTAATTTTAGAGCGTCGAAAACACCTTTTCGGATCATTCGGGGGGGGTGAACTGCATTCTGGGCTGCCGATTGCTCTCCTTCCTGCTGCTCATGCTTCTCGCTTGCACCCGCAGGCGCCACAGTCGGCACGCCAAACCATACCCAAAAGTAATTTTGGAGCGTCGAAAACACCTTTTCGGATCACTCGGGGAGTGTGAACTGCATTTTTGGCCACCGAAGTACTGCTTGCTCAAAACGATACCCAAAACGACACCGAAACCACACCCCTCGTGCTTGCATGGTGCTTCTGTGCTTCAAGTTGTTTATAAGTCTCGCTTGCAACTACCAAGTCACCGGACAGCAGTCCGGGCTGCGAGGCGCACGCACGCAACGTGTAGCTGGTTTTGGCACATGCCCTGGACTGAGAGAATATGGGCAAAATTTTCTGGTTTTGGAGGGCTGTCTGAACGATACTCTGAACGATACCTCAACGACACCCGGAAAGCACAAAAGGCGGGCCACCGCTTACCCATCAATCAGTGGTGGTCAGCGTGTGGGCCCTGCTCCACCTCCCATGCTTGTGGGCGGTCGGGAACCAGCGTCAAAAAGCATGTCATGGAGCTTGTGGGGAGGCGCAGCATCTACGCCTTCCTGCCTTCCTGCCTTCCTGCCTTCCTGCCTTCCTGCCTTCCTGCCTTCCTGCCTTCCTGCCTTCTTCCCTTGCTCCCTTCCTTCTTCTTCTGCCCTGCCTCCCTTTCCTCTTCCTCCCTTCCTCTTCCTCCCTTCCTCTTCCTCCCTTCCTCTTCCTCCCTTCCCTTCCACCCTCCTTTTTCCCTTGCCCCAGCTGTGCGGACGCTGGTTTCCACACGAATGTAGCTGCTGGCCGCCTCAGCCGCCTGCAGCGTGGAGGCGCCCCTAGCCTCGTAACGAGTGAGGAGATCAGGCAACGACTCCTCCACAGTCTCGCCCTTGGCTCCGCCGAACAGCTCGGTGCAGGCCTGGCACTCGTCCAGGCGGTTGGTCAACACCAGCATGCGACGCATGCGCGAAATTCCTCTGCCGGCAGCGCAAAAGTCCCTGGATTCCTTTATCCCTTCCTCCCCATCCTTCTTCCCTTCGTCCTTTCTCCTCCTGCTTTCTCTTCCTCCCAGTTTCTTTTCCTCTGCTCGCTTCCTCCATTCTTTCTCTTTCCCCCTTCCACCCTTCCTTGACATAAACACACCAGTGTCTGAAACATTGCAGAACGATATAGCGAAGCCCCCGCCCAAAGTAGTCTTAGGTTTTGCCTCTCGCTCACGTGTGCTTGAGGACTCCACACATGTCTTCCCAGAGGTCCGGTACGTAACTGACTCGTTCCAGACGTCCGCGTCACCGCGGAACGTTCCACACCAGAATATTGACCCTGACCCCCCCCGATTGAGAGATGCCATGGAAGAAAACGTTTGCGCTGTGTTTGAGTACGTCTTTCCCGACAAGTCTGGAGGTTGAAGACAGATCCTGCGGGAGTACATCACGCGGAAACTGCAACTTTGCCCAAATGCTTTTGCTGCAGTTTGACAGGCTTAAGCTGAGATGTGGAGGTTTCTAGTTTGGATAATGTCCATGCAGAACGGGCAGGCGGCCAAAGTTAAGGAATCTGATTCAGGACTCAGTCGAAGATTCCAAGGAGTGTTCTTTGCGAGGTTTAATCGGGCTCTAAGTAGTTGCATGTGGCATTAATATAGAACAGCAAGGATCATTTTATTCGCTTCCTTTGTGGTATGCTGGATTCCTGGAGGAAACCATAGGCAGTTTCATGCTTTGCCAAGGGCTTGTTCAGTGTTCAGCATTGTGTCAAAAGGAAACAGTGTAAACAGTACAAATTGAAGCCTTCTGGCCAAACATGCTCAGGTCGAGCAAGCCATGATTGTGGATTTACCTTGTCAGTGAGCCATATATGCGGCTCAACTGAGTGGCCGAACATGTGTTCCGAGAAAGTGTGCTTGTTGGCAATGCTGATGAAAGCTTTTAGATCAACTCGGTCGAGAGTTCAGGGCCCTTCCGACATTCAGTACACATGCCACAGTTGAGGTGAAGCTGGCTGTCAATTGTTATCCTACTTGTTGTCCAGCATAGCGTTGTACGCGTCATGTTCTCACTGCCTGCTTCATGTGCTTCATTGGAATAAACCAGTCGAATGCCGCAGGCATGCTGGCTCTTGTTTGGGCATCGACCTGATTGGCTGGGGAGGAAACGATTTTGCTACTTTCCGTCTTTTGGGACACTGCGAGTGACCTGACAGGACCTTTTCGCGCAAAATCTCAAAGCGCTGCGCCCCAGTGTGCGCAACGGAGTCTTCCCGTCATACCACAGGACCACTGGCCATGATGCTGTTTTTTTACCGTGCAGTATAAACTTTTGTGCTGCCGCAGGTGTACGAGGTAGAAACAGGGCATAGTCATAGTCTCACAAGCTTTTAGCTTCTGTCAACGTGCGGGCAAGTTGCCTAGCCGCTTGATATAAGTATATGGCACAGATGATTGTAAGCATAGGTTTGCCGTTCTGGTTGTTCCCTAGCCGAACTCACTTGTCACCAGGGTTCCTTCAAAGGACTGTGGCGATTACAATGGAGGAAGGACTTCCCTTGTCCGCAGCATTGTCCATTGACGGAATCCGGACAGAATTTCAGCAACATTCGCCCAGGCGCAGCAAGTTCATCGAAAGATGCAGAACCAGCGGGAAAGAATGCAGAGGCAAGCAGCCATGCCTTCATTCAGATCATTCAGTGCCCTTGTTGGCTCATGGCTCAGTGAACACTTGCTGCGGAACTTTGCAATTCTCCTACATCCATTGCTGGAAACACGATTTGACCGTGGCTTATGCCTCGCTTGGCACAGGACACTGGACAGCCCCTCAGCGAAGTCGGTTGGTGAGGAGTTTTACCGAAGCATTGTGAAGCTGTAAGCTGGCAACCGCCACCTGTGCGATTCCCACAGCCGTGCAGGTACGTGAGTGTGTGTTTGTGTGTGCCTTTTTTCTGAGCAACTCAAATTGAACTGAACCCTAGCACATGTTTGTTGTAGTTTATTGGTGCCTGGACCGGCATGACAGGAGCTAGATAACTCTGATTGGGTGTATATGTGTTTTCCTAATGGCAGAGCATGAATCATTTCAACGCTTGACAGTTGCTGAAGATCACTGATCGGTATCGCGGTATCGCGGTATCCAGGGGCAGGGGTGTGCATGTCCAATGTGTTGTATATCGTGGCTATGACACATTGCGAAGTGTCGAAGTGAAGCCTTTCATTACTTGGGAAATGGGGAGTCAGGTGTGCAGCAATGCAGTCTGAAGGAATCTAAGGCTAGGCAGCTGATTGCGGTAGGCCTGTGGCGAATCCTCAAAGATTACGGCCTGTTTCACCTGCCACCAACGCTTGTGGCGTAAGGCACTTTGAGTTGAGGCAGATGCTGTCAGCCCTCCTTGTCAGAAGTTTTCCTTTTTCTTTCTTGGGGGGGTGACAGAACCTGCTTTGCACACGCCAATGAACCAAATATGCCGAGAAAGACAGCGCGCCTGGCCAAGAGGTGGAAGTAGCAGGAGACTTTTCAGTGGATTACAGGGCGTTGCCACCAACGTTTGGAGATGCTTTCTTTGGGCCCCTTTTGAAGTCTTGCATGCGGATTGTTGTGCTGTGTGTTTGGCCCACTGTGAACATTTCGCAATGTTGGTCCCATGTGATCCCTTTTGGGAGCCTGCGGATTGATGCCTCCAGTGGTTGGCTTGCTTGAGGAGGGCGCGCTATGCCCAAGGCCAAAGCATCCATAGCATTTATTTTGCTTCCCTGGCTTGTCCATGTCGGCCCTTTTTTTGGCCTATGCATGTTTGGTCGTTTTTGGGAAGATGGGGTTGTTCGCGCTGGGGCGACTCCATGGCTCGACCTCGCAAGTCGGCCCAAGCCCGCCAGCTGAACTTCGGCCATGACAGAAGGCGAGCATCGCCCCATGTCTGGTGCATCGAGTTGGCTGTTGAGAATTTGATTCCAACTGCATACCTTGGGGCTGTGTCAGCCAAGTTGTTCATTGACCCAAACAGGAGCACGGCGTTTTCTCCGATTGGCTGGAAAGCCATGAATGTCCCACTTGACAAGTTGAGAGGTTGGCTTGGGCTCCGTGGCTTGCGCCATGGATTTACTTGCTTGATGCCATCATGGAATCTCAAGAAGCTTAGCTGCTGCCACTTGCGATGCCCTTTACATGGCGAAAGGTTCAAAGACCCCCATGCCTTGCCCATAAGACCAAGAGCCAGCATGTGCGAAGGCGAGAAGCAAACGCCAGCCGAGTTCTCAGTTGGACGTGATTCATGAGGGGGCCTGGCACATTGCCGAAATCACTGCATTGCTCATTTCACAGTTGCCGCTGTTCAATTCACTTGATGTCAGAAGGAAATCAGCCAGGGATCGGAAAACGCTCAGGTTTTGCTTGAGTCTTGCGCGGCATTTTTGTGGATGCGCAGTTTCCCAAGATGATTATGTTTACAAGGTATACACTCCAACGCGCTCTTGCAAAACTCCACACGCAGCGACTCAAGACCTCCGATCACTCTTAAAGCCATTCGCCAGCGTTGCGGGTGCTGATTCAAGCCGCTGAGGCCACGTCTTTGTTGGTTGGAATTGATCCTCTTGTATCGGAAACGGAATGCCTACCAGCTGCGTGGCGTAGTCAGTGATAGTATCATGCCAATGATTGGGGAAAACATGATCGAACGAGGGTGGCACGATTTATTTGTCTTCCTTTGCAAATGGCTGCCTCGGCAAGAAAGCATCAAGCAACAAAAATTGGTCGCACCTTGAGATGTTGTCTGTGTTGCAGCTACCAATGAGATCTCTCGCGATCCAAGGATTGGCCTGTGCAGGATTTCCTGCTGGCAAGGGGCTCGGAAGAGAAGAATCGAGCTGCTCAGTTACCTCAGCTTCCTGCGGCTGTGTGAAGTCCTGCTTACATACCAAATGGACATACCCTGAAATGAATGGTTGTAGATTGGTTGTTCGTGCATTTGTCAGAAACCATGCTTAAAGGTGTGTATAATATGAGCGATATGAGTGACTTCTTTATATACAGAAGTCTACCGCAAAGGCCGGGCGGAAACATGTTTGGGGCAACATCACGGTAACATGCTGAATTTCGTGCAACACGAGGTAGGAACACCCTCAAAACGAGGTGCGGCCATGACAGATAGTTGGTTGAGATCACAAATGCATGTGGCGTTGGAAATCGAGACCCGCCAGTAGAGCTGGCAAAGCCGGTGGTCGGAAGTTTCAGAAAGTGTAAGCAATATTTTATGTCAGAGCCTCCGGCTCAATCCGCCGACGTGTCACCGTGCATGAAGTTCCGCCCAAAGGTTCACTATTGGAGACTGATGATGAAGGCCTTGCTTCCACCGTTGTCGCATTCTTGCACAAATTCATTGAGCAGTTTGTCAGCTTCAGTGTCAGGAGGTTGTGCTTTGCACAACTGGCAAGTCGCGAGCACACCTCTTGATGGTAACAACCTAGGCTATGGGCACTTGTGCCGGGCAACACAAGGCGTCATCACTCACGGTCTTACAATGAATCCCGAATTGCAGGAGGCCACCGGAAACGCAAAATCCACAACCGTATCGAACATGGATGGGGATCAGTGAGGCCTGACAACTGAGCAGGGGTCCACGTGTTGCATGCGCCCATCCAAAATCTGCAAAGACGCTGCGTTGTTTGCCGAGCTCTGGGGATCAGTGCGGGGCTTCCAGGCTTGCAGGCTTGGGCCCAGTTGAAGCGGCCGACCCGAGCCGACGGGGAGCCAGCAGGCAGGATTCGAGCCTGCGACCCCGGTTTTTCCACCCCGGCTGCCCGAAGATTACTTTTAGTGGAACGTCGTCAACTTGCGCGGGGTACGTGGTGCCCCCCGTCCTCTTATGGTGGCAGGCAGGTGTCCGACATGATGCAAATGTTGGCGGATATGTACCTTTCTCTTTCTCTTTATTTTTATACCTTTCTTTCTTTCTCTCTCTCTCTCTCTTTCTCTTCCTTCATCTTCCATTTTCTTGTGAATCCTCGTTCTCTTCCTCTTGTCTTTCTCTTCTTCTTTCAGTCTTTGTCATGCTCTTTGACTTTGCCTTTCTCTGTCTAGTTGTCTCTTAGTACACGCTTTTATCTACCCTTCTATCTATCCATGCTGCTACAGCTTGCAATGCCGCTACTACTACAGTTACCAGCACCTTACAAGTCACTATGACCTATGCAATTGGAGGCCTATGAAGAGGCCCTCACGAAGAGGAGCGGCCGGAACCTCGCCGTGGCAGACCCAGCCTGTTTGAAGCTTCCGGCCTTGGTGGTTCTGAAAGCAGCATGGGCCTGGAATTGTTTGGCATTCCTTGTTTGTTTCCCGGGCTTGCCCGTATTGGTATGCCTTCAAGAACAGCTTTGGGATTCGACTAGCTCGTGTGGGACTGGCCATCGCTGTTTCCACGTATACATTAAACACTGGCACCGCGGGCGGAATTTGCTGAATCAACTTCAAATGGCAAGGCGCCCTTTTTTGTTCTTTGTGGCGGCTGTTTTTTGACACTTTCTAACAATGATCGTTTCAGTCAGCCTCCGGCAGCTGAAAGTTTAATCGTTCCTGCCAGCCGCTGCCAGCTTGTCTTCCCCGGCTCCTTCAGCCCTGTGCACATGGGCCACATGCTCATGCTGCAGCAGGCATGTGCGGAAGAAGCGAATGCAGCCAGATGCCGATTATGCGGAGTAGAGTCGGATAGCCATGACTATTGGAACCACGGGCATCAAAGTGCATTGCCGCAGTGTCAGACTTATTCGAATTCAAGTTCCGGGCACCATGCTGACGTTTGCATTTGCCAATCCAAATGTGCAAGAGTGAGGCAGCCGAAATGCCTTTGAATAATCAACCAAACGTCCAGATGATCAAGATCAGTACGGATTGGCTGCGATAGCTCGCATGTTGTGCGCGCTGAGTCTTCCACTTCTGCCATATGCATGCTTGTATGATTTCTTCTCGGCCGACTGGGGTTTGCAGCGTTTGCCGTGACCGGCACTCCTGCTATTTTGGCTCAAAGGAAATACAGCCTGTTTTGGCAGTAAACGCCGCAGCCTGGCTGCACGTTCGCTTGTAGTTGCCGGGTTTGGTTGGGCTGGTCCACAGCAGAAACGACATTATGACATTGATGGCCAACCTCGAAACGAAGTGCTTGAGACCACGAGGGCAATTGTTTGATGCGAGACAAAGGCGAAGAAGCAGTTGAGCAGTAAGGGCTGCATTTGCCATTATGTGCAACACGCTGGGTCATTGAAAGTATAAGTTCCTCCCTCAGAAGACTGACTAACAGCCAAAGACAGGTCGGGAAAATGGAAAACGTTCGGCTGGGCTTGTAGGTGACCTCAAGAATAAACAATTGGCCGCCGCGAATCCAAGGAGACACCGTATCGTAGGGAGAGGGTTGAGTCAGAGCTGGAGCAACGCCTGGCCACTGGTGTTCGGATGCTTCGCGGTTCTGGATGGTTCTGGATGGTTCTGGATGGTTCTGGATGGTTCTGGCGACCGAAGTGAGAGATGGCAACAAAACCAAAGATGAAAGGAAGGGTTCTGGGGTTCTGTGCCGAAGTGAGAGGGCAACAAAACCAAAGATGAAAGGAAGGACACGGACTTGCAATCTGCTGTTCCAAGTCTCGAGTCTCCTTGGCCCTGGGTCATGTTATGGATGTGTTTTGCCAGAGGTGCCCAGCGTCAATCGCCACCGGCTCGCTCTTGGTGCACAGGACGGTGACATGGGAGTTGCAACGGGTGCTATCCTTTGTGGTGGTCTAGACTCCAGACCTTTGCTTGGGATAAGTTCAGGGGCAACATCGTCGCGGAGTGGGTGTCTATCGCGTGCCTCACCCATGACTTGTGGCGTTTTTAGCCAGTTTGGCCATCAAGTTTTTGAGTCTCATACGGTTGAAGCCCATGATATGAAGCAAGTAGTAAATATTCCGAGATGGCACTTCGTTGTGCGCATGTGTATATATATGAGCCACGGACAAAACACGCGTAGACCACTTTATCAAGACGGGGCACGCTTTTGAGTAACACATCCCAAAACCATGGAAAACGATGAGGTCTCCCCCAAAAACGATGACCCTTAACGAACACACGGCTCTGTAAATACGACACTTGTACTGAGAAGTTGCGATTTTCGAGCTGGAGATGCGGAAGTGTACTTCGCGTACAGCCTAGGCTTGTACTACAAAGCTGCGATTTTCGAGCTGGAGCTGCGGAAGTGTTCTTCGCGTACTAGACTTGTACTACAAAGTTGCGAATTTCGAGCTGGAGCTGCGGAAGTGTACTTCGCGTACTAGACTTGTACTACAAAGTTGCGATTTTCGAGCTGGAGAGGCGGAAGTGTACTTCGCGTACTAGACTTGTACTACAAAGTTGCGATTTTCGAGCTGGAGCTGCGGAAGTGTACTTAGACGTACGTTGCGAGACTTGCGGAAGTGTACTTCGCGTACTAGACTTGTAAAGTTGCGATTTTCGAGCTGGAGCTGCGGAAGTGTACTTCGCGTACTAGACTTGTACTACAAAGTTACGATTTTCGAGCTGGAGATGCGGAAGTGTACTTCGCGTACTAGACTTGTACTACAAAGTTGCGATTTTCGAGCTGGAGATGCGGAAGTGTACTTCGCGTACTAGACTTGTACTACAAAGTTGCGATTTTCGAGCTGGAGCTGCGGAAGTGTACTTCGCGTACTAGACTTGTACTACAAAGTTGCGATTTTCGAGCTGGAGCTGCGGAAGTGTACTTCGCGTACTAGACTTGTACTACAAAGTTGCGATTTTCGAGCTGAAGATGCGGAAGTGTACTTCGCGTACTAGACTTGTACTACAAAGTTGCGATTTTCGAGCTGGAGATGCGGAAGTGTACTTCGCGTACTAGACTTGTACTACAAAGTTGCGATTTTCGAGCTGGAGCTGCGGAAGTGTACTTCGCGTACTAGACTTGTACTACAAAGTTGCGATTTTCGAGCTGGAGCTGCGGAAGTGTACTTCGCGTACTAGACTTGTACTACAAAGTTGCGATTTTCGAGCTGGAGCTGCGGAAGTGTACTTCGCGTACTAGACTTGTACTACAAAGTTGCGATTTTCGAGCTGAAGATGCGGAAGTGTACTTCGCGTACTAGACTTGTACTACAAAGTTGCGATTTTCGAGCTGGAGATGCGGAAGTGTACTTCGCGTACTAGACTTGTACTACAAAGTTGCGATTTTCGAGCTGGAGATGCGGAAGTGTACTTCGCGTACTAGACTTGTACTACAAAGTTGCGATTTTCGAGCTGGAGCTGCGGAAGTGTACTTCGCGTACTAGACTTGTACTACAAAGTTGCGATTTTCGAGCTGGAGATGCGGAAGTGTACTTCGCGTACTAGACTTGTACTACAAAGTTGCGATTTTCGAGCTGGAGATGCGGAAGTGTACTTCGCGTACTAGACTTGTACTACAAAGTTGCGATTTTCGAGCTGGAGCTGCGGAAGTGTACTTCGCGTACTAGACTTGTACTACAAAGTTGCGATTTTCGAGCTGGAGATGCGGAAGTGTACTTCGCGTACTAGATCTTGTGTACTTCGCGTACTAGACTTGTTGCGATTTTCGAGCTGAATGCGCGAAGTTTCTAGCTTCTGCGTGTACTTCGCGTACTAGACTTGTACTACAAAGTTGCGATTTTCGATCTGGAGCTGCGGAAGTGTACTTCGCGTACTAGACTTGTACTACAAAGTTGCGATTTTCGAGCTGGAGCTGCGGAAGTGTACTTCGCGTACTAGACTTGTACTACAAAGTTGCGATTTTCGAGCTGGAGCTGCGGAAGTGTACTTCGCGTACTAGACTTGTACTACAAAGTTGCGATTTTCGAGCTGGAGCTGCGGAAGTGTACTTCGCGTACTAGACTTGTACTACAAAGTTGCGATTTTCGAGCTGGAGATGCGGAAGTGTACTTCGCGTACTAGACTTGTACTACAAAGTTGCGATTTTCGAGCTGGAGCTGCGGAAGTGTACTTCGCGTACTAGACTTGTACTACAAAGTTGCGATTTTCGAGCTGGAGATGCGGAAGTGTACTTCGCGTACTAGACTTGTACTACAAAGTTGCGATTTTCGAGCTGGAGATGCGGAAGTGTACTTCGCGTACTAGACTTGTACTACAAAGTTGCGATTTTCGAGCTGGAGCTGCGGAAGTGTACTTCGCGTACTAGACTTGTACTACAAAGTTGCGATTTTCGAGCTGGAGATGCGGAAGTGTACTTCGAGACTTGTACTAGTTGCGATTTTCGAGCTGGAAGTGTACTTCGCGTACTAGTTGCGACGTACTACTTCGACTAGACTTGTACTACGAAGTTGCGATTTTCGAGCTGGAGCTGCGGAAGTGTACTTCGCGTACTAGACTTGCACGACAAAGTTGTGATTTTTGAGCTGGAGATGCGGAAGTGTACTTCGCGTACTAGACTTGTACTGCACAGTTGCGATTTTCGAGCTGGAGATGCGGAAGTGTACTTCGCGTATTAGACTTGTACTGCCTGCCAAGTTTCGCTTTTCGAGCTGGAGCTGCGGAATTGTATTTCGCAATTTTCGGGCTGGAGCTGCGGAAGTGTACTTCGCGTACTAGACTTGTACTACAAAGTTGCGAATTTCGAGCTGGAGCTGCGGAAGTGTACTTCGCGTACTAGACTTGTGCTAGAAAGTTGCGATTTTGGAGCCGGATCTGCCAAAGTTCGAAAACACTGTAAAACGATGAGGTCTCCCCCAAAAACGATGACGTTAAAAAAAGTACTAAGGCCAAGTAAAGGGTTTCGTCCGCTCCTCATATACATATATGTGTGCGCGGGTTTGGGCGCTTTCCTGTGTCTTTCCATTGCTCCGGAGTAGCCGGTGCGAGAGGACATCGAGGCGGGTAAGTTCACAAAGATGATTCGAACGGGGTGGTCGCGGCTTACAACCGGATGGGGCACAACGAATTCTGCAGCGCCTTGGTGACACGATGAAGAACAGGTGCAATGCGCCATGGTGTCAGGTGCTGCGTGAGGGACGCAAGCTACCTGGGTTTAGGCCACCAAAACTTGTCGACGTGATTTTACTGACTGTTGTAAGCAGCTAGTATGCGCTGATGGCCTTGACGCTTGCTCACACGTGTACAGGCATGGTTGAAAGATACTTGCCCTCAAAATTAACATTTGGAAATAGAAGATGATATTTCATAGCTCTTCTATTCTCAGGCTAGCTTGGAAGAAAGCAGAAGGGCTTGCCAGCGTCAACTGAGGAGGGTGCAGCTATAGACCAGTTGCTCAATACGCACCGGGCGCTTCTCCTAGATGGAGGCGCGTGTGTGAACCGTTTGAATACGCTTTTCTGAGTTAGTGCGCACTCCCTTGTCATGCATATTCCACGTACTTTTCTCCCATTGGCATGTGGTTGACTGGGGCTTGGCCATGGCGAACGGTAGGTTCTCAGAGTTTGGTTTGAACCAAAGCTTCTTGCGGAATAAGGCTTCAAAGTGGCGCCAAAGGCTTGTAGCTTACTCTTCGCAGTTCGTCCTCTTCGCACTTCGCAGGCCGTGCCGAGGTGGGTAGCGAAGCTGGCTACAGTGCCTTGGGCGCATCAAAACCGTCAGGAGGCGTGTGCTGGGAGAGAGGTCGCCACCTGTCCAGTCCTTGACACCGGCATCGGCTGGGTACTTTGCCTTGAGCATCACTTTCTCAAAATATGTTTGTGGATGAATGGGAGTAACCAAATTTAGTTGATCCCACAACATACATAGCTATACTCAGAGGTTGCCATTCGCCGCCAGTCACGGGGCCTAGGAAACGTTTTGGATGCGGTTTTTGTGGATCCGCCCCTATAGGATATCAAAAGAGTACTAAAAGAGCATTAAAAAAGAATCTATGTACAGGAAAACAAATAGGTTAAATCCACAAAGAGCGCTTCCAAACCGTTTCCTAGCAGGGTTATGGGATCTTGGGTTTTACCCCACTTCTGTGATACAAGGGAATCTCCCCCGTTCTGTGGTGGGCTAGTCTTTGGGAAGCCCTTATTGTTGTATCACAGAAGTGGATTCCATTTCCCACAGCCCTGTTTCCTAGAGTATGTCCCTATGTCCTTGTCGGTTTGACCAAGGTGCCTGCGCCATCTTTCTGAGCTCCGTAGAGACCGCAGCGAAAACGTTTGGTCTGGAGGTCGGGATTTGGTGTGTGACCATTTGGCTGCTGTCAAAGATAGGGTAACCCCAAAATGGGTTGCCCTGGTAAATGGAACCAAAGACTAAAATCTGCGGTCCGATTCCTGGCGGCTTAGTTTTATTTAAAGGGTTGCAGCAACGTGTGTTGCGCGTTTGTTTTGAGAGTAAAAGAAAGCCACCGGAAAACAAGACCTTGTGGGGTACCCCTATTTTGAGAGACATTTCAAATGGGTGTGGGTCAAATTAAACCACCAGGGGACCGCAGGTTTTGGTCCATGTTTCCATTTACCGGGGTTCCATTTTGGGTACCTATTTTTGACCAACAGCCACATGATTCTCGTTTGGTGGGTGATTTTGAATGCAATGGCTGCTCTGGGAGCACAGAAGGCTGACCTTGCCGCCAGGCGGCGCCACGGGGATACCGAAAGAAATTTTCAGCCAACTACCGCAGCCTGGCAGAACAGGTCAAGCGTCCATGCTGTAGTTGTACGTCTTGAGCCAATATTCAACATCAATATGTTTTTTTTTTTTTTTTCAAAAAAAATGATTGTTTGTCTTTCTGTTTTTGCTCCTTTACCCCATGTCTCAAATCGTGATCCAACTTGGATTGCATTCTTACTGAGAATCTCCAGCTTCATTGGAAGACAACGAAGCCAACCAGGCAGAAGGTGAATAAGCACATCTTTGCCAGCTTTTGGGCGTTGCATGTCTTGGTTTGCACATTCTGTTCGGACTTGTAGGTTTGTCCGCCTTTGAATCATGAGCAAGATTTGAGGTGCACTCTTCCCAGACGATGCGCGGCACTACCGAGTGGACGTGCTTGAAGCAACTTGCTTGTATCCAGAGCTTCGCGAGCGTATGGAGAAAGCGGGAGGGCTGGGGCTAGGGAGGGCTGGGCATGCTTTGGCTAGCTATTTACCTGCTCGGATCAATGCAGTTCTTTCATGCCCTTCCAACCTTCTTCAAAGAGCCCTTCTTTGCTGCATGAGTTCAAGTTGCCGAAAGCCCGCTTTGTGAAGGGTGTGCATGCGTGGAAGGCTGGAGCAAGGCGCGGAAGGGCTGTAAACAGAACTGAGCAGCATGCCGAAAGGGGCCTTTGGAAACAGGCCCATGGATGGACGAAAGGTGACCTCCAGCCAGGCTGTGCATGCCATTTGCTGAGTGCTTCCAGGGCACTCAGTCTGAGCGATATCGGCCGGATCTGATCATCGGATCATCTGATCGCTGAGGCCAGCGCTGACCAGCACTCGGCCATTTGGGTCAATGGCGACAAATTCGAGCTCAGCCCGGAGGCACTGGGCAAGGTGCTGAATTGTTCTTTTGCCATGGAAATGGGTGTGGCTCAAAATTAAACCACCAGGGGTTACGCAGGTTTTGGTCCATGTGTCCATTTACCAGGGTTCCATTTTGGGTTCTTTCCGGTGCTCAAACCTATGTGAAAATGTGGCGGCTCTGATATACAATGGCCCCCCCCGGTCAATCCACACCTGCCAAGAGAAAATTGGACTAAGAGTCAACTCAAAGCCAATCACGCAGATGGCATGAAGAGCTTGCTTTTCACCAGCGCCAGGCAATTTGCCATGCCGAGGCTTTGCAGAAGGCGGGAGTGGGAATAGGCAAAGCGAATTAGAAGGTTGGGAAGGGCCCTTTCAAGGCAGCAGACAAGACACTTACTTCAAATCTACGTTGGCACAATTTCTGCTTCGGATGAGATGGGTGGGTTCTGAGTCTGCCTGGAGCGCTAGCTGCAGATTCTGATGCGACGCCATTTGTGATGCAGTGCCAGCACTGCGGGCACCATGAATTCACAAGCAGTCTTCATTGCTTTGCCAGCGAATCGAGTCCAACAGAAACGGCAGCCATAGGGGTTTTCCCTGTAACCCACCACTTGGCGGGCGACTGTGATTGTGGTCAAATGATGGACCATTATACCTTGGTGCCATGTGGCGTGGCGGACTCGCACCAAGTTTTACAGCTTTCTATTCAATGGTTCATGCAGTGCTTTACTTCTGGATATTTTCTTGCAACCAACGTAAGGTGTTGGTTTCCTTCACTTGGTCACAGCAGCTTTCGGGGCCATGGCAGGCGTGTTCTGGAGCGATTTGGCATTTGGGCGTGTCTAATTTTGGGGACTCCCCGCTAAACAATAAAGAGATGGTGTTGTTCCTTTTGGTCTCCTTATGCCCACAGCCAGGCATCAACACACATTCATGTGTCGCACTTTGTCGAAAACGGGGGGGATCGTGGAGCGGTGAGGCTTGGAGCGATCTCACACAGATCCTGGAAAGCTGCGCTTCGGCAGATGGCAGCGCCAGACATCCGGCACCCTGGCTTTCGGGTAGCATCCAAAGCCAAAAAAACAGATTTTTGGGCAGACAAAATATGAAACAGACTCAGCAAGCAGTATGTTTGGATCACCCCTGTGGGCCAAGGTCTTTGCTCGCCTTTTCTTTTTTAAGGCAGAGTTGGGTCCAATTGGTATATGTTGCATGGCAAGCTGCCATGTTCATTCTTTATGGGTCACCAGTTTGGCCCTCACCTGTGAACTTCGATCCCGTCCCGAGCTTGGCTGGGCCAATGGTTGACTTCCGTTTGGTCTGTCTGTCTTTTCCAACAAAGAGTGTACCTCCAAGCCAAGCATAAAGGGTCAAACGACCTTGTGATTCAGGGCTCATAGGGATAGTCATCAAGGTTTGAATCACGTACTCACTGCGAGGATTGCTTTGTAGAAAACAAACGCCAGCAGGCGTCCGTGAAACAACATGAGCATGTCCATGGTACGATAGATATACTGATATGTTTACACTTCATGGTGTCGTTGGCCCTTGAGCTGTTGTTCACTTGCACACGCCCAGGGCCGCTCAGAACTGTGCACCGTGCTTGATGCGCTCGACGTCGCATGGGCTGGCTTTGAGCACAAGCATCTTGGTGAAGCATTTGATTTGCGCTTTGTAGGTCTTTGTGGCAGGCGAAGACTTAGGCAGCTTTGGAATATCGACCTGTCCGAAAGACCACCCACTGATTTTTGCAAAGGTACATCGCGGAGTTGATTGAGATTGAGGAACAAGCCCGCCGCCTGATCATCAAGGCTTGTGCTGCTTGTAGCATTCTGAAAGACATATTTTGCTGTTAGTTGACCAGCAAATGCAAACATGCAGATACATCTAAGAGATGTATCTAAGGCCATTCCATGGGCTCAATGTTCGTTTTGGACAATTTAGTTCTCCTTTCCGTTCTTTCAACGCAGTTCCGCAGGCTGTGGAGCTTGAAGCCAGACTTTCACAATTGGAGGAGTCGGGCTTCAGAATGTGCCAAAGACGAAGTGAGTTTCTATTCCTGCATGGGTGTTGTTGCAGCATGGAATGAACAACCTTCAATTTCAGTAAATGAGGTTACAGCCTTCTTGCTGTTGCCAGCAGCTTACGTGCGTTGGCAATGAACGCCTTTCAAAGAAGCCTAGAGCTGCCGTTGCTGCTTGTCAACGCGTTTCAAATTGCGGTAGCGACTTGCAGCATGAGAGCTGCGACAGAGCGACTTGGCAGGACTCTCCAAACAAGGGCAAGGACTGCATCGAATTGAAGAAATCACTCGTGTGACTGAGCTGCACACAGGGCAAGATGAGATTCACGTTGCGTTGATCGCAGTTGCTAGTCTTCGGTAGGCAGAGGCGCTTTTGGATCGTGCAGCTACATCGTGCGTGTGTGTGTGTGTGTGTGTGAAAAGCATAACTTTCGACGCAGCAGACTGTGAATCGTATCGCAAGATCATTTCACTGAGGCAGGGCATTGCGCATCTCAACTCCGTCGCCAACTTTCGTCGCAAGGGTCGTGACGACTTGGGCGGGACGCTTAAGATCCACCGCTTGCGGGACGCATTTGAGCCCGGGCACAGTTCGGTGGTTGAGTCAGTCAGAAAAATCGGATATTACGAAATCTGAATCAGGGGTTACATTTCAGGCACACAGTGAGTGTCAACGAGCTCTCGTGCTTTTGTTGGAAATCTGGCCATGCCAGATCAAACTGGACACATTCAGGAGCGAGGCGTTTGTTTGCTCCTGTTGGTCCGACAGCGAAGACACAGATTTGCAGCCTGGACTTCTGAAGGCTTCGACATTTTGGAGAGTGCCTGGCGCCCAGAGTTAGTTTTTCACAGACTATGCTTTCTTTAGGCGTGTTTTTGGCGTGACCATGTGCCGACTGCCGCATGGCATTTGCTTTTCTAGCCTGGAATTTGGGGTCCGAGCCGAGGCGGCTGATGTGCTGAGCAAATTTGGTCTCACCAGCTCCCTGGCCCACAAAGCGCCGGTCGGGCTGTCGCCGGTCGATGGTCGGTTTGTTGGGGTCCCCTATTTTGACAGGCCACACCAGGAAAGTAGATTTGGCCATGATTGCTTTTTTTGAGGAACCACCTCAAAAGTGATTGGTGGACAGACAATCCCCACCTAATTGGTGTCCACCAAAGGGTCCCTTCTTGAAATTCATCCTTATTTCATTCCCTTGGGCAAAGGGGATGAGTAAATTCAAATTGGGGGAACTGTGACATCTACTTTCAATAGGGCCAGAGCGGGCCAGAGCGGGCCAGAGCGGGCTCGTGGGCTTAATGGATTTGCAACACAAGTTCGGCCTTTCAGGGGATCAGGGAGTTCTCACGGTGATCTTTTTTTGAGTTCTCACGGTGCTCTTTTTTTTTGGACCCCTCTCGACGGCGCAAAACCAACAAGTGAGGCTTAGGGTTTGGGGAAACCGACGTCCGCAAATCTGAAGGTAAAGACATCGTAGCTGCCGGCGAGGGCAAGGCGCGAGCTCCGCAACTGAAAGTAAGGCCCCCTTCGCGGTTCGCGGTTTTCCTTTGCAAGAGCTCCAGAGTTGGCCATGCAAGTTAACTAACAGCAGCGCTTGCGGCAACCAGATTGCAGGGCTTCGCAGCGGCTGCAATTCAAGATGCGGTATCCCGGAGCGCCGGTGTATCCATGGCAGTTGCTCTGGCCTCAGCGTGCGCGCGCGCAGTCGCGGGCGCGCCACGGTCCACAGGTCGATTGGTCGGTTGTTGGCCTCAAAGCAGTCACAAAGCCGAGGATGTGGTGGGCTCCTTTGAAGCGATGCGCCGGTATTTGCGAGAGGTGAAGAAGTGCCTGGAGCGCGTTGACCCGCAACTGCAGCTGCAATTTGGAGGTGACTTCGGGTAGCTCTTGTCAGATTCCCTCGCGAAAACCCAGATCAATCTCAGCCAATCGAACTCAGAAACACCAGGTCAACTTGAAACTCTTGGATTTTTCCTACATACCACACACTTCGCACGCCTTAGTCCTGCCCGCATGCCACTCCATATGGCCGTGATTTTTTTTGAGGGGTCAGTAACAGAGCCGCGGCGGACATTCGTTACAGACCTCGTTGCAGACCTCTGTAACAAGACCCGCTGGCTCGTTACACACCCCTCGTTACACACCCCTCGTTACACACCCTCGTTACACACCTCAGATGAGCAAACCGCTTGGCTGGTTGCATGCCCCTCGGTACATACCTCGTTACAGACAGCAGCCCGCCTTGAATAGCTGGAATGAAGCTAGAGCTGCGGAGGCGGGCTTTGCATATTGCGCTTTGCTTTGCCTCGTTGCAGACCTCGCTACATAGCCGTTACATACCTCGTTAGGCCAGCAACCCCCCGTTTTACCGCAGCGTGGCTTGCGTGGAATAGCTGCAATCAAGCTGGGGCTGCGAAGGCGCGCTTTGTAGACTGCGCTTTGCTTTGCCTCGTTGCAGGCCTCGTTACATAGCCGTTACATACCTCGTTACAGACCCAACCCCAGGCCGGGCCAGTGGCCCCCCTTTTTGCCATCGCTTCGTTTTGTGCCGGCAGTTGCAAAATTTAAGCTGGGGCTGCGGAGGCGTGCGTTGCGTACTGCGCTTGTACTGAAGAGTCGCGACTCGAGCGGGAGCTGCTGCTCTTCGTTGTTCTGCGCTACATTGTGCTACTGATACTTGTCAAGACATGTTTTCCCGTTACAGACCTGCGTTGCCAGGACCTCCGTGCAGACCTCCGTAACAAGATTCGTGGCGCGTCGCGCGTTACAGACCTTCAAGCAAATGTAGCCATATATTCGCTTGGTGCAGGGGCACTACGTTACGTTGAGCCCAAGCAAAGTGCAAGAGATCATTCAAGGAACGCTCCCCCATGCCATCCGTTCAATCACATCGCCGCATTCGTTGCCATTCCATGTTCTGGGGTGTCAGAGGGACTTGCCGCCTGAGGCATCTATGCAACAATGTGGGTCTTGTTGCTAGGCCGGGCGGCGTTTGTTCCTGGCAGTCGACGCGTCGAAGCCATGGCTTGATGTCTGGGGATACACACCCCGTCCACAGAAAAAAACACATACAACAAGGACAACCGAGTGGCTGTCGAGGACGGTTCTTGCTTGAGGTATTGCAGCATCAATCGCAATCTTTGTCATCTCCAGCTTGCTTGCGAGACTGTTTGTGTAGCGACGCAGCCGAGTCCAATAGCTTGAGTGCGGAGCACTCCCAACCGACCCAGTCACTTCATAGTGGGTGTGACTATTGCATGACATTGGCAGGTCTCGACTCGAAATCAGGCAATCCAACGCTGCGAAAATCATCTTTCAGGTCTAAGGCTTGATTTGCAAGGGGTTTTGTAGAGAGACTCGCAGTGAGGGATGGGCCTGGACCTTGCCCCATGCCAGGCTGGTTGACTGGGAGGAGCTGAGGGCGATTCAAGCTGTGGATTGGTGCCGCTGCAAATGTCTTGGGATTCCATTTTTGTTGTTTTCTTTTATGCAGAGCTGGCCGTCCATTGGACTTGCAAGATGCACAAAGAACAGCTTATTACAGGGCCACCTATTACAAGGCCAAGATGGAACCAACCCAAGTTGCCCTCGGCAATCAGTGGCAGGAGAGCTGGGAGATCGGAGCCCGCTATGTTCGGCAGAGGCAACTCTTTGAGGCCAATAACGACATCGTACCTCGGACTAACCCGAGCGCATCGCTGACGGGTTCCAAATTCGGTGGGTTGAACGAATTATTATTAACTTGTTTTGGAACCCGTGAGTTTGTGCCGCCAAAAGGTCCCCAAAATGGCGTCAACCCTCCCTGTTGCAGATTGGCAAGGATTGCCCGCTTGCTTGCAAAGAGTGTTGCGAAGGTAGGCCCTGGCAATTTGTTATCCAGTCTGAGCTCGGCGTTCTTTTGGTCAACCTCCCGGCTTAAAAGCACAAGGCACACGATGATTAATTATCCCATCAAATTAAGGCTTCCTATCCAGAACACCGTAATCATCCCCTCTTGTCGAAGCATCCCTCACAAACACAGACAAGGAGGTGTGTCCAAGGCACGTGATATGCCAACGCTGCTCTTTGTGCTCTTTCACCATGCCCCATCCAGTATATACACGGAACCATGACACCAGCATGTGAAGCTACCAACTCTGAGCAAGCCGCTGCCATGCCTCTCAGATGTCTGGCATGTTTTCGAGACGAGTCCTCCATGGTGAGCATGTGAGATACGGTTTTGGGCGCGTGGGAGGTTTTTCATCCCCGGCCGCCCCGAGAGCTGAGGTCGCGGAGTTCCGAACTGCGCAAAGTTTGGCGCCTGCGTTCACCACAATGTGCCGCTTGGAGCAAAGACGGAGTTCCTGGGCTGTAGGGACAGGGAGCCACTTGGCTTTGGGTCAAAACATGTCAGAACTGTTTTGGGATCCCAGTTTGGTAGGTGAATTCACCACCCATTTCAGAACCTATTATTGTGGTCGGGGTTGGATTGGCATGGTACGATTTGGCTTTTGACCCATGGCCGCTTGGAGCGAAGGCTCGTTCGGGCCTTGGGTTTCATGGCGGTTGGATGAGGTGACTAAAGACTCCTTGGGAACGGGAGGTCTTGGTCTCTACCTGCAAGGCCTCGAGTTCTGAGGCACTGACTGCGATGTGGAGCTGTTCCTGGTCCTTCCCAGGAGTGTCAGAACTGGATAGATCTGCATGACCAGTGGGGATGATTTTGTGGGCGTATGGGGAATCAGCCCCTTGAAAGGATGCGTCCTGAGCTCTTGCCCATGGCCACGGGTTGGTTTCTGGTGAGACTGGTGAAACTTCCGGGCAGAACAGGGCACGACCCTGTGCCAGAAACCGCCGTCAGGGAGCCACGTGGCTGGATTGACCGACCATTCCAACAAGGAAAGGAGAGCACCCCCTGCAGGATGGTGATTTTGAGCTGCTTGGAGAAGCCAAACGAGCCGCGGGCAGGACCTGGGAGTGGGGAAGGCGAGATTTTCGGCTTGCCTGCCTTCTATGCAACTGCTTCCCTCGTTCTGATATTTGCGAAAGGCGGAATGACAGGGACAGACAGCAGCGAATGCCCCTCCTGTGACTAGAGTGTTCGTGCGGGCGGGTGGCCAGGACTCTTGAGGAGCTTGCTGCCGGGAACTTGGACTGACAGGGGGGGGCACATTTCGTCGTTTTGTTCTTTCTTTTTTTTCGAGCTGACTGTCTGTAGCTAAATGCTCATTGTCACCACTTCTTGAGTTTTGACTTCTGCAGCGTCGTTAACACAACACCGCCAAGTGGCAGAAGAAGGCGACAAGCTTCAATATGCCGCTCCCGTTGTCAACTGTTTGCATTTCCCGGAGAAAGTGCCGCACAAAGGTGTTGTGGAGTCATTTCCGTGGAGTCATCAGACTTGGCAAACGACTGACAATTGTCAGATGAGTTCTGATGGCTGACTTGCGGTGCTCTGGATCGCCTTTAATTAATCCAGAGCTAGCCGCGCTTGGCATCCCGTTGTTGATCACAGTATTGATCACAGATGTGGATCACAGTGAACGAAAGATGCTCCAGTTGCTGATGGCATCCAGTCGCTGATCACCTGATCACCTGTCGCCAGGCCTCATCGCTTCCCGGAGACGAACGGAGCGGGCGCGCGATTGGACCAGGACTCTGAGATGGGGGCCTTGCTCGCCCAATTCAAGCAGGTGCGCCCGGACTCGCTAGGCCTCAAGATGGGAAGCAGTCGAACTTTTGTGGTTCATATCTCTCTGATCTTCAGAAATGGAGGCAGACGCCGTTTGTTCCATCATCATGTGATATCATGTGCAAGGGTGCGCAGCCTTCACCTATATCTCCCAGAGCACTCACCACATGTCAGATGCCAGGGGCCATGGTCACCCGTTGGCTCCTTTTCCGCAGCCATTCTCGCGGGGCAAGACCACCCAGGCAGCCCGGATTGAAGGGCAGCAAACACGCACGTCGGATCACATCGGCGTATCGGGGTGAACCGACGATCAAAAAACGAAGAGATCTTTGGAGCCTCGCTCCAGCACGGCCCTTGCCAGAGCGGCAGCCCGACGCACGCCCGGCATGCCGGAGCGATGGCGAGAGCTGCTTCATCAGCTCACATGTGAGTTGGAAGATGAGTTTGCAAGGCTGAGGGGCGACTCAGAGACCCTGTACTACTGGCGTGCGCCTTGGGCGGCACAAAGGCGCCCACTTTGGGAAGGAACGCGCAGATTGTCCCCGCCATTCTAGAACACCAAAGCAGCGCATCGGCAGGTCGAGGAAGTTAAGTCCAGATGTTTCCTCCCCACGCAGGATGCCTTGGGAAGGTTTTGACTTGTCGCTTTCTGAGGCGGACTCCCAGCACTTGCAGACGACGCGGCCCGAGCCCAAGCCGCTGAAGCCCAAGAAGATGGCTGCATCGCCCGACCCTGGCAGCCCGAGCGCGCTATCCGTGCGCTCAGACTATGGAGCCCCCCGGCCGAAGAGCAGACGTCAATGTTGGCACCTTGATGCCGCACAGCAATCTAGGATACTTTGTTGAGTTTGGCTGCCGCTGGAGCTGTTTCCGGTCATACACATTTTTTTCTGTGCGGTGCTTCCTTTGTACATTCGAAGTGGTTTGGTAGTCGTTTGTACACCAGAAAGGTCGAGCGGCTGTACCAATAGAATGTGCTCGTGGACAGTGGTCTCGTTTGTGCATGTGGGAAATTCCGGCCCTGCTTGTTTTGGCCGTGCACGCTGCACACGCGAACGAGCGCGGTTGTGTGCGCAGAGTCCGGCCTGCGTGCGTAGATCCGTCAATTTTGCGTCGGATGAGACTGGTCCGCGTGCCATGTGAGTTATTCTTGCGCAGGTAAGATTTGTCCGAAGTTGCGCATTCGGATCGGCAGCTCACCATATTCCAAACCTGCATGCCTTTTTTTGAGCCAATCTCATGAAGCCGATCTAGGAGAATGGGTGGGGAGCATGTGATGTCCGTTTGCCCAAGGCGCGTCATGTCGGGTCGACTCACGCGAGCCACAATCAAAACCCGGGTAGATGACGGTAAGGGACAATGCCAGCCATAAATGCTGCCGCCTTCTTAATCCTGTACATGGTTCTGGGTAGACCATTTGGGTGTGGCTCAAAATTGAGCAAGAGGGGCAAACCGCAGGTTTTGGTCCATGCTTCCACTTAGATTGGGCAGCCCATTTTGGAATTCCGGGAAATTTGAGCCACGGCCATTTTATTGAGCCAGGTGATTGCGGCTCAGGTGAGTTTGGTTGAGATCGCCTCCCCTTCGGCAACTCCGGGCGCGTGGCCGGGCTCCTGGACTTCCTCGGTGATGGCGGGGATCCTGAGGCGCGACCCGAGAGACAGCGGGTGGAGTGACTGAGGTCCAAGTGCTTCGGGTGTGGCTCAAAATTTAAGAGCTAGGGTTGCACCTGTTCCAGTCTTTGGCTCCATTTACCCATTTTGGATCAGTTTGGTACACTTTTCTGAGAGAGTTATTATGATACCAATGATGTTAGAGAATGCTTTTGCCGACATTTCAATCAGGAAACCGCGTTCTGCAGACCTGAGACAGGCCGCATGTGGCCATGTTTCCTTTCAGTGAGCTCATGCGATCCAGCAAAAACCGACCCGTCCGGTCAAAAGCCTGGCCTGGAGCTTTGCGTGAACTGCTGGACATGGCACCTTGTCCGTAAAGCACTTCGCCCCTGGCGAAATAAAAACAGCGCATTTGCACCACAGCCAACCCTTTCGCCAACTCACAAGCCCGTGTTTTGGCGGTGACGCATGAATCGCATGAAAAGCCGATGCGGAATAAAGCCTAGATCCAAACCTGCTCCAACAACTAGTCAGATCGGTGAACTGGAGTTGAACCAGATACCTATTTCCACTCCCTATGGCAGGCCGGGCCCGTTACAGTTAGACTTGACCTTGTCGTGCCGCACGATTGAATTCAACTCTCGATATAGATGCAAACTTCAAATCGCGCTTCCTTATGGTCTGCAACATAGCCCGGAAACCATGCAGAAACAACCCAAACAAGCCAATGCACCCACTTCAATTCTACATGATTGTTCCTTTTGTGCATTTGGGTCGCGCAAATTGGGGTGGGAGCATCAAAGGACCTTGGCTTATGTGGAGTGAGATGTGTTGTTTGTGCGTTGGCAAGCATGACGCGTTGGCCAAAGCGTTACCCGATGTGCATAAGTTTCGTGCGCAGGAAGGTGTGAACCCCAAGCCCTAAACCCTAAACCCTCTAAACCCTACACCCTAGACTGTTTAATTGTTTGCAAGTCGCATTGTAGTCCCTAAATCCCGCCAGTCAATCTAGCATGCAAGGAGGCAGCCGACAGCGACTGCATCGCTGTCGCCAAGGCGCTCGAAGAAGGTGCTGGTCCGGGCCTTTCGTTTTGCTGGTGAGTTGCACTATTGGCTTGAGTACATATATTTTGAGCATCAGTGCACGAGGGTGCGTGAAAGTGTAGCGCCTGATGGCCATGCACAGTGAACAATAGGCGTTGAACACAGCAATACGCAGGAGCTGGATATCTTGTTTAACAGCTGACCTTGGGTTCATCCTGAGGCGATGCCAAAGGCATGGTACATCATCAACCCCGAGCACAACAACTGGCTGTCTTCTTGGCACCTTGCGACTGCAGCGGCGCTGGTATTCGTGGCCCTCGTAACACCACTACAGATTGGATTGTTGGAGGCTGGAACCCTCAAGATCAAGAAAAGCAAGGAAGAATGCAGATGGAGATTGTCAAGATCGTTCATTTTTCGGACTCATGTTTTGGGTTGAACATGTCCACTGTTCTGCCCTTGGCTGAACATCAATTTATCGGTTGATCTTTTCAGCCCTTGGGTTGTCTTTGACTCTGACTGTAGCTTTGAACATGTCCACCCAATGGGTCTGAGCGCCTGAGCGCTCCGGGGTTTTTGGCCTTCCTCCGGGGCACGGCTTGTTGCACGCTCACTGCCTGACAGGCTCGCATCGATGCGCTCGCCATTTGCAGCTTTCTGGTCGACGCTCGGCAGAGCTTGGCGGACGACGTGAATGTCTGTGAGCGTATTTTGGAGCGTAAGGCCAAAATGAAAGAGACAACAAAGAAAAGCTCTTTTGTGGGGTGCCCACATACCCATCTGCTTGTCGGCATGCAGAAGTTGATGAGAGGCATGTCGGGCTTGCTGAAAGTGGAAAGTTGGCTCGGCCCTGGCTTTGGGCCAGTCCGTTTGGGCCTGTCAGGGACTGGCATGACTCAGCAGCGATGACCGTTTCTGGGTTGTTTTAGAGCCTCCAAGCTGCTCCCAGTCTCACACTTGTGGGCTAGCCTTGTGGTGGCTTTCTCGTCCTCAAGTTCCCTGTCTGGGATTTGAGGACTTGAGTACTTTGCAGAAGTTGCCCGTCAGGATTTGATGTTCTTCATCGACCTTGTGCTAAATTTCTTCATCGCCTTCCCCAGCAATACTCCGCACGGAGTGGTTTGGGAGACGCGTCTTTCGAAGATCGGCATGAAGTACCTGAAGGGTTGGCCCCGCGTCTGCAAAGCATCCGGGGCCTGGGCAGCTCGATATGAGGCTTTGTCTTTCTTTTGATGGTCTTGGTTCAAAGAGAAGCCGGAAGGAAGCCAACTGCCAACATTTTTGGGGTCCCATTCTTTTTGGCACCCAGATCACTGGCAGATGCATGGCACGGCTAAGCATCGCGAATACTTACATCGAAGTGCTAGTTCCAACTTAAATCCTCTCATTGTTTGTCAACATGTGCGGTCCCTTGCAAACTGCTTTCGGAGTCATGGTCACTGAGAGTTCCCACCACTTAGCTGCCTGAGCCGTTTCACATCTGCGAATTTGAACCTGTCCAAAGTGATTGTCCTTTGGTTATGATGAAAAGGACGCTGAACAGTTTTCAGTGTCATTTGATTCAGATTTCTGGCAGTGGACTTCTGGAATCTGCCTAGAAAGGTGCAGCTTGAAAGGCCACGAATGGCCGTTGGGCATGTAATTGGTCACATGTGTTGGGTGTTTGAATTGGTCAGCATACAGCTTTCAGCCAGTAGGATTGATCTGAGCGCACGAGTACAGCAACATGAAATAACGATCTGGAACGGAGGATGCCTAGTGCTTGAACAAGTGTTTGGCTCGCAATGCATGTTGTGAGCATGACTCGACTATGACAGGAATCATGCAGGAGACTGAAGGAATATGTCTTTGACTTCTCAGCACGTGCGGATGCACTGAGACCCGCTCTGGCTCATTTCCACTTCCTCCGGGCAGGCTGCATTCTGCAGTTTCCATGGCTGTTCTCCAAGGTTCCCCATTGACTTCCTAACGCTGCTGCCTTTCGATCTTCTAGGCTTGGACTCTGCTTGACTGCTCGGGTTTTGGTGACGCGCATGCCGCAGGATTGGCCATGGACACTGAAAGCATCGGCAACTTCAAGGCTCTCAAGCGACTGAGATGGGTATGGTCGTCAATAGGGTTACCCCAAAATGGGGCCCACCCTGGTACACTGGGCCCCCAAATGGAAACAAGGACAGACATTTGCGAGTCGATGGCTGGACAGATCCTGTGAGTGCAATCCGTGGGCGATAGTGAGCAAGTGATGATCCTAGGGGAGCCGTTGCCGCGAGCAGACTTTAAGTCTCTAAACCAGGCCCCACGTAGGCGTTTCGGAGTTAAGGTTTGCCGTTCATGTTCATGCATCTTCCATTCTGTGACAATGGGAAGCCTCCCCCCTAGTGAAGTACTAGCCCTGTCAAGCAACCGACGCTTTTTTCGGGTTGACCATTATTTGCAGGGAGCCCACCAAACAAAAGACGTAAACAAATTGGAGTCCTGTCATGTTGGAAGGCCCTGGTAGCATTGGAGCCAGGTGGTGCGCGTGCTCCGTGTGCTGCGCTTGGTGAAGCTGGTGCGGCTTTGCAAGAGCTGGAGGACTGCGGACAAATTCGGTCCTTCCTGGTGGCCCTGGGGTCAAAACCCTTTTGGGATCCCATTTTGGTAGGTGAACGCACCACCCATTTTAGTCTAGTGGATTGGGATGTTCACCGGTACGATTTGGATTTGACCCATGGCCAGGCGTCAACACCCAGGTTGCTACGCATACCACAACTGCAATTCCAGGTGTCAAAACAAAGACTGCGAGGCATGTGTTCAAGAGCGGCTTTCGGTTGTTTGGAGCTTACATTGACCTTGCTCCAGGCTTCTGAGGAGATGGGAGATACCCTACTCGATCCCCTACCGGCAGCTGGCACTACTCCGGTTTCTGATGGTTATCATGGTGATGTGCCACTGGCTGGCCTGTGTGTGGGCCATGACTCTGCAACTGGTGGACCCTGGGGTCCCCAGATGGCTGGATGACATCGAGTCGGAGATCGTGTTCGGCATCAAGACAGAGGAGCCAAATCAGAACTCATGGAGTGTCCACAGTCTTGGGGAATTCCTCTTATTTGCTTTAAGGCAAGCCCAGTTCAGATTCACATGTTGCATCATTTTCCACGGCAAGTTGAGTGAGGAGTCCCCGTTCAGCATCTACATCGCCTCGTTTTACTTCTGCAGCTACACCATGACCTCGGTGGGTTACGGGGACTTTGGGCCCAAGAACCTGCTGGAGCGCTGCGTTTGCACCCTCATGGTCATAGGCTCTGGGCTGTGCTGGGCATACGTGCTGGGCGAGGTGTGTGCTATCGCGGCTTTGGCCCAATGGTTCCTCAAAAAACATATGCGACTCTGGGCATAAGGAGCAGTTCAGCTGATTTCAAGGATCCCTGGTTGAATCATGTGATCAGGACTGGTGCTGCTGAGGAGTACTTTGCATTTCAGCATGCTGTTGGAGCACGTACACTTCGGATCTAAGGTGGCTGAGATGAACGCTGACAGCAGGGGATTCCGCAACAAAATGCCCCTTTGCTGCAGGGGTATCAGTCTTGGCGCTTTGGCGGTCTTTGGCAGAGCTAAGTAGGTCCTGACTCACGGCCTTTCTCGTCCTCCAAACAACTTGTAGGAATTTGAGAGAGTTGTGATTGATCTTTGGCAAACAGATGCCAGCTTTCCGACTGGGAAGAGTTGCATGACCTTGGCCTGCAAGAAGCAACTTGCAGAGCAGGCACCGGGTAAGGTGCAAAAGTGCCAAACAGCCAGCAGTCTTGTCCTTGAGTGTCAGTGAGATACAGGCCCGAGTGCTGAGGCAGAGACTCAGAGAGTCATAGCACAGAGCTTCCAAAGTGTTGGACTCCTTTCTGATTGGTATCAGGGAAGGCAAAAGGACACTGAAAGCAAACCAACCATTGTTCTGAGGCAATGGTTGAGCCGACTGTAGCAGGCATACAGCCCAGATGAATGAAGCAGGCATTTGATTCAAGAGCCAACACACTGTGAGGCAAGAGCTGAACAAGCTGATGAAGGAAAGAGGGCTTCCTTCAGAGATGAAGAGTCGCCTAAGAAGCTTCTTTTTGCAGAACAGGGACCAGGTGCTGTATGTCTCGCAGAAGAAGCTTTTGGGTGA
>CAUJNA010003294.1:1635000-1645000 GCA_963377175.1 Effrenium voratum | reverse complement strand
TGGCAATGACAATGACAATGACAATGACGATGATAATGACAACAGCAACAACATCAACATCAACAACAACATCATCAACAACAACCAAAAAGAACAACAACAACAACAACAACAACAACAACAACAACAACAACAACAAAACAACAACAACAACAACAACAACAACAACAACAACAACAACCAACAAACAAACAAACAAACAAACAAACAAACAAACAAACAAACAAACAACAACAACAACAACAACAACAGGGACAGGAACAGGAACAGGAACAAGAACAAGAGCAAGAGCAAGAGCAAGAGCAAGAACAAGAACAACAACAACAACAACAACAACAACAACAACAACAACAACAACAACAACAAGAGCTTGGAACTTGCCGAGCTGTCATCGGCTGAAACTCGAAAAGGAGATATACAGGTACACGTACGACTGACTGATTGTTTGCAACACAGCAGTGCGCAACACATGGGATTCGGTCAATATCACTGGTAGTCCATGGCTGATCTGGGGCTCACTAACAACCCGGAAAACTCACGAAATGACCCATTGTCTCTTGGGGAAGCCAATATTTTCGACTTGGCTGAAACAAAAAAGTCGTCGCATCAAGCTTAAAAAATCCAATCAGGAGCAGGTCTGTGATTCTGTTCCAATGCAACACGTTTCCACGTTTTACCACGTTAGATATTTACCCGTTCATCCTTTTGATTCGTTTTTATGGGTGGAAGTCCCTCAAAGCGCCAACGCCCAGGGATCGCAGTGGCTCGGGGCATCATGAAGGAGGCGCGCAGGCGCCAAGCTTGCCTACGAAAGATGAAGAAGTGAGGTGCGCCTGGAGGCTCCCTTTCTTTCTTCGCTGTGAATTCTCTAGGTGATTGGTCACATTCTTTGATTCTCGTATCCCGGCTGGGATTTGGGCTTTGGAGTGACTTTTCGAGCATCCTGAGATCCTCCGCCCCTTCCGCGCCTGCAATAAGTTGGGTGTGCGGCACCAAGTCGACTTGTATTCAGAGGTCAATCATCACTGTATGGCCGCTTCATATCTCTGAGCTAGTTGTGAAGCGACTTTTGAAGATGGCACTCGTTGGCCTAAGTACATTTAATCACATATTCCTCTGACCCAGGATGCCATATCGACTGGCTCGCAAAATTGTGAGCACAGTATGCCCGAACTCTGTGTACAGCAGTTGGCCTTGCAATGTCCTGCGGCCATAGGGCAGGAATTCACCAATATTTTCCGATTTTTCGCCTCGGTCGCTGGTTGCTGAGCCAAATGCTTCGAGGTTTGCTCCTCAGTGTGACTCGCATGACTGGAGCCCATGGGAGGCAAACACAAGCGACCACTTCCGAGCGCTATGTGGCTATTTTGCCATTTGCGAGCAATTCCCACATCGCAGCTGCTTTCTGGCTTCTGAGATGGAAAACGCCTTCCATGGAAAACGTGGTGCAAAACCTCCTTTTGGGTTTCAAGGTCGACAAAGCAACAAATTCGCAATCTCAAGAAGCCATGAACTTGATCTATTAATTACAATGATCGAACTGCACACGCCCGTTGCTGCAAGGTTTCAATGCCCAGATGAGTGTGTGCACAAGAATAGATGGCACCTCGCAGCCACACCTGGATGCTATAGTGTTGCATGCAAAGAACTCTCCTAACATCCCCTGAGTTTCCCATGAGGTGAACACATGTATTAATGCAATGCGGCACTTGCTTGAGCGAGGCCTCCCTTTTCCCGCCTAGGCGGCATACAGCACACGCTTCAGAAGACAATGTGAGTTTCTCAGGCAAAAATAGTATCCAGATGTTGGCTGCACTGCGGCGCTCACTTGGGGCGGTGTGCATGCATCTGCAGCAGAGTCAGTTTTTGGGCGAGCAGCAACACTCGCCCGTAGTTCTTTGCTCCTCCCGGCAGGGTAGGCAACTCTTGGCATGACTGGTTCATCCAGACAGACAAGTGCGCAGACTGGAACTCCACTCGGCAGTTTTGCATGTTTTGGCATTGCTGAACTTTCCTACAGTTATTGTTTGTCAAAATCCCAGTACACAATCCGTGATGTGATGGCAAACCCCATCGTGGAAAGTGAGTTTGGCCGCAGTTGGACAGGGAAGGGTGTGGTGGTCTTTATTACAATCGTGTACATTTCGTGTTGGAGGGTGTTCAAGGGTTTGTACTTAAATGTGGCACTCCATTCTAGCATTCCAACGAGACCTTAAGCTGTCAAGTGGCACTGACTCCTGCATGCATAGCTTGGACAGACTTGCAGAGAGGCACTAAACGGGTTCCAAAAAATGGGTTCCAGCTTAGACCAAAGGGCAATCATGTAGCATCTTAGAGTGTCCCATACAAACAAGACACACCCATTTCTTAGAACCGCGTAGCCAGGTCCTGGAAGTTTTGGTCGCCTCCGGCGATCAAGCGCCACACGCGACGCTGGTTCGACGGGCCACTAGGTGCAAATAGCAATTGACCAAACGTTTTTCTTTTGAGGGTGCCCCTTGTTTTCGTGTTTTTCAAGAGAGATCAAGTGGAAAGCCATTTTGGGCCATCCCCCCAAAAAGACAAACCCAAATGCCAAATGCTGAAGCCATGTTTGCTTCCCACCAGATTGAAGGACCGTTGACATGCAAATACCTGTGGCTTTCGGCCTTGCATTTGCGACTGAAATCTGGAAACGCGGACAGTGAAGCCAGGGCTAGGGGCCGGCCAGAACAAAGTCAGACGGCAACAAAGACAGCGACAGAGTGTCAGGCGCAGGTACAGCAGCATCAAAGTGCCAGGCAGACAGGGCTACAGATGGGACACAAACAGGTCAAAATCGGGCAGGTGGTTGGAGCCAGGCCGACGGGCATGTGAACAAAAACGTGGCACGGTAGGACATTCGTTGGGACCGGAGAGGCCTTCACCGAAGCTGGGTCCCCCGACACCGCTTTCTGAGGCAGTGGCTGGCTCCGGCAATGAGGCAGGAGTTGGGTTGGCTCAGCTCGCCCCACTCCTTGCGGCTGGCCTCGTTGTTTTTTCTTGCTGGTGCTCAGTAGGGAAGGAGAAATGAGAATGACCCCAAGAAAACCCATCCAACTGGTGGTTTCCTTTAAGGGTACCCCCCAGGTTCATTCCCTCATTCCCTACTGAGCACCAGCAAGTTTTGTTTGCCCCCCTTTTAGGGTTGGTGGTCGGCCCTTCGTTTCTGGCTTTTGGTGTTTTTCTTTCTCGGCCAGCTTGGATTGAAATACCGCTGGGACCCAGCTTTCGTCTTGTGCATTTTAGAAGCCATGTTGACGCGTGGCCACCCCAAGCAAGCAAGATGAGACACTAGGCAGGATCCCTCAGCAAGCACCCTCGCCAGATTCGACCGCCTCGGGCGGCGGAGAAAGTCGAAACCCTGATGCGGGATGTGGAGAAGTGGAGTTTGGAGCTGCAGCGAAAGAATGCGGAGGACGGGGCTGAAACTGTGCGAAGTATTTCGCAAAAGCACAGGGGACGAACTACTTAAGTGCATTAGCTTTTGTGTGGTCGGTTCACATCCAACAGAGCGACAAACTATGCAGCCACAAATATGCGTGCTTCGGTGCTCATGGTGCTCCCAACATGCATTGAAGCCACCAGCAGCGCATGGAATCCATTGGCCTGGTTACATCTTGTGACTGCAACTTCTCCTGGGCTTGCACCATGATGCTCTTCACTGGAATGACTGAGGCATTTAGTTTGTGAACTGACTTGCTGAGGTAAAGAAATGAGAGAGTATTTGCAAATCTGACAACGCGGTTGCCGAATTCCCTTCATGCAACAACCTGTCCGCCCATGGCAAACATCAGCTAAGAGCGATGACGCAGTGGATTCCGACCTTCTTTGGAAACCATCGCCCGAAAGGACTGGAATCAGTGCAGTTCTGTCTTGGCTTTGGCCTTAGTTTGCAGCTCGTGACGTTTGACACGGCTTGAATTTTGAACATTTCGCATTGAGTGCAGAGGGTTGGCAGCACAGCTTTGACCCCGTCTGAATCAAAGATGAGGGCTCCGATTCTAACGGTCCTGTGTCCTGCATGTGTTGGCCATGCTTTTCCTAGTTGATAGGCATGATGCTTAAGAAATGCATGCGCTTGTTCCGGCTACAATACTATTGGTCATAAGCCATCTATGATACCAGTAGAGCCGTAAGCCGGTGGGCAGAAGTTTCAACATATAAACACTATAGTTCTCTTTCCCTTTCTTTTCTTGATTATGTTTTCTCTTCTTCTTCCTTTTCACGGTTTCTCTTTGTTCCGTAATTCTGTCTTCTTCCTTCCTTTATTTATTTCTTTCTTTCTTTCTTTCTGTCCTTCCTTCCTCTCTTCTTTCCTTCCTCTTTTCTTTCTTTCTGTCTTTCTTTCTTTCGATTTGCCTGTTGTTTCTTTTTGTGTTCTTTCTTCTCTATCTGTCCATCTCTCTCTCTTTGTGTCTATCTATCTCTCTTTGTAACCATCGATCTCTCTTTGTATCTATCTACCTATCTGTCTATCTATATTTCTATCAATATATCTATCTATCTATCTGTCTGTCTATCTATGTATCTCTCTATCTCTCTATCTATCTATCTATCGATCTATCTATCGATCTATCGATCTATCTATCGATCTATCTATCTATCTATCTATCTATCTATCTATCTATCTATCTATCTATCTATCTATCTATATTTTGTTTTATTGTATGTCCTTGTTTCTTTCTTTATTTATTTCTTTCGTTCTTTCTTTCTTTATTTCTTTCTTTCTTTCTTTATTTCTTTATATCTTTCTTTCTTTCTTTCTTTCTTTCTTTCTTTCTTTATTTATTTCTTTCTTTCTTTCTTTCTTTCTTTCTTTCTTTCTTTTTTTTCTCTATCTATCTACCTATCTATCTCTGTCTTTTTTTCTATCTATCTATCTATCTATCTACCCATCTATCTATCTATCTATCTATCTATCTATCTATCTATCTATCTATCTATCTATCTATCTATCTATTTCTCTATGTATCTATGCATGTATTTATCTATCTGTCTATCTACCTCTCTATCTATCTCTTTCTATACCTATCTATCTTTCTATCTATCTCTCTCTCTCTGTCTATCTATCTCTATCTATCTCTCTACATTTCTATCTATCTATCTCTCTATCTATCGATATATCTGTCTATCGATCTATCTATCTGTCTATCTTCTTATCTCTCTATCTCTCCCCGAACGTGCGAAAGTGCTGCCCCTGCCACGAAATCTGCACTTGATCTTGCGAAACTGCTGCGCCTGCCACACAATCTGCACTTGACCTTGCGAAAGTGCTGCGCCTGCCACAAAATCTGTACTTGACCTTGCGAAAGTGCTGCGCCTGCTGCACTGGACCTTGCGAAAGTGTTACCCCTGCCACGAAATCTGCACTTGACCTTGCGAAAGTGCTGTGCCTGCCAAGAAATGTGTACTTGTCCTTGCGAAAGTGCTGCGCCTGCCACAAAATCTGCACTTGACCTTTCGAAAGTGCTGCGCTTGCCACGAAATCTGTACTTGACCTTGCGAAAGTGCTGCGCTTGCCACGAAATCTGTACTTGACTTTGCGAAAGTGCTGCGCCTGCCATGACGAAATCTGCACCTGACCTCGCGAAAGTGCTGCGCTTACCACGCTATTCAAACCTCAAGAAAACGACCTTGCGAAAGTGACGCGCCTGCCACGAAATCTGCGCCCGACCTTGCCAAAACGCTGCGCCTGCCATGCAATTCAGACCTTGCGAAACTTTCGCGTTGCCGTGCCAATGGGCCCACGCTCCGAGAGTGGTCCGAACGTGGTCCGAGACTGGTCCGACCAGGCGCCGCGAACAGGCTAGCTTTCGCGGCCTTTCAGTCATCTGTCTCAGAGAGCTAGCTTTCAATTAGTTGCCGTAAAACGGAAGTTCCTTCTAAACTTCCTTTGATAACTTGGGATGGTCTGCAACGGCTTGTAGAAGTGAATCTGTTTGCTTGCTTATTAATTCCTTGTTTGCTCTGATACTCTACGAGCTAAATCCCAGGGTTGGAAGATGGTTCTATTTCATAGCTTTGGACGCCTGTTCGAGTGTGCTTTGACGACCATCAAATTCTGGGTGAGAAAGCCGTGTCGAGAGTCTAACTTGGGACGCGTGAGTTTTTTTATTATGGCTCATCAACAAAAAGCTGCATTATGATTGACAGGGGGTGACGAGCAGCCAACATTTGCTTGGCTGGTTCGTCCTGCTTGGTGAAGCCCGTGGCCCGTAAGATCGATCTCTTTTCTTATGCATTGACTGGCGTTGAAGACCAAGTGGTTGGGTCGCCAGAGCAGGTGTGTTGGCTTCCACCCCCTTCTTTGGCGAGCTCACCGATTCAGACCAAAATGAGGCGATGAAGGTCCTTGAGTCGGGGATCCCTTTCCGGTTTTGGAATAGAAGTTGCGGATGGAGCGAAGCCATCGCTGGGATTGGGTCCCATGCTCCGCTCTGCGCTTTCCAGGTTCAGTGTTTGAACGGAAGCGCTCAGAAGCAGCATTTGCTGCCTTCAGGCAAGTTTCAGGCGAGCGGTCCGGCGGTTTTGTTGGGAGAAGGCTGGTGTGGTGTGGCCTCTTTTTGTGGAAGAGACAAGTGGCCTCCCGGGGCCATCGATTCACCGCTTTTCTCGTTAGCTCATCCAACCGTTGTCCAACAGCAGCGTCGTGACTAGGAAGTCAGAGCAGTTAGCTCATCCACTTTGACTAGAAATCGGACCCACACTTCGAGGATGCTCAATGAAAGTTCAGTAGGTCAATGACGAACATGCAGGCTGGCAAGCTGCGGGCAGAGAAGCTTGCAGCTTTAAGGTCCGTGGTCATCAACTAGTTGGATTTTAGGCAATGAGATTAACATATATGCCACACAAATCAGGCTTTGCTCACGACACATTTCATTGTGAGCTCCCGCACTTAGCGCAATGTCAAGGCAGCTTCGTCCACCTAGCATGGGGATTTGCACGGACCTGGGTGAACTGTGCAAATACCCTGTTGTCAGTCCCATCCCTGGATGAGTTTGGATCTTTGCTCGAAGTGCTGGATCACTTCTCACTTTTATGATTTGCGCAGGTCTAAAGCGGGAGACATCGCAGGGCAGAGTCTTCTCAACGTCTGACTGCGAGACTTGCAGTGGCCCCCTCAGCACCCGCGATCCCTTGCAAAGATATTTGTGTCACACCGCAAGCTCCTGGTGTGGATCATATGTTGTTCTATGTTGTTCATCGGAAACCTCACTTTTGTGATTTGAAGCATTGCACAAGGAATATTGGGCAGCCCTAGTATCCCAAACATGACTGGGCAAGAATTTGACTGGCTCATTGAATTGCGGAATGCTATAGTTGTCTCATGCTGCAGAGGCTTCAAGGGTGGCACTTCAAGCCGACTCTTGCTGAGCCTCGCCTGAGGTCTGGTTGGGACTCATTCTGAGTGACGATGCCGCTTCGCACTGTGCATGACCTGTGCTCCCCGGAAGCTTGCTTTGGGAGCCGAGCGGCTTCCAAGCTGACCCGGTGTTAAACGCCGGACAGGGACGGCACCCTGCAGAACAGCACAGGGCCTGTCAATCACGGCATCAGCCACAGCCATGTCAGGACAGGCCCTGGCGCGTTCACTCAGCAATCAAACTGATCAAATGGGGTGCAAAATACAAGCTATCAAGCTGATCAAATGGGGTCTCAGAAATCAAACTGATCAAATGTGCAAAAATCCATGGGGTGATCCTCTCAGCATGTTTTGGTTTTGACCCCAACGCCTCGGCGCGGAGTAGCTCTGCCTTGCTTTGGCATGCTGCTTCCATGTTAGCTTCTCGGGGGTGCAGTATCACTTGCTCTAGACGCAACGTCCGCGCTTGTGCTTGTGTTGAAGAACACACCCACAACTGCGAGTTCCCCGGCAAAAATGGCAGGTGTTGTAGCTGCGTGCATCCTTCTCAGCAATCCACTGAATCCAATGGTGACTGGCTTATTTGACCTTCTGTTGTTGCTTGAAAATGCATGGCCCAGGTTTGGAATCATGCGGTTCACAGGCCTGTATGGAAAACATCTGCAGGAACTTCTCCGAGTTGTGTAAGAGACCCTTGTCCTTAGCGGCCCCCTGCAGATGCCGCTGCAAGCCACTTTGACTGCGTGCAATGTGAGGAAATCCGTCATGGGATTTTGCACCTCGCACCCCCAAACCCACCCCAAAGACGGTTGGATACAGATGTTATGGCATCCAACAGCAGATTGTGTGCGATCTCCAGGGGCTTTAAAGCGATTACTTGCGGCTCTCCCTAAATTTGAGTTTGCCCTGCCTGGGGACCTCGATCTTTTGGCTGGCTGTCCGGATGTTCAGTTGGTCCCGATCTAGCTGGCAGGTCGACTGAAAGCCGGGTTTTGCCGCCAGACGAACTGTGAATCAGAGCCTTGAGCGGTAATTTTCAAGGTGTACTCATGCAGAGACTCCAGAAATGCCTAAAACAGTGCCTGCACTATTCAAAGAGCACGTGCTGTTGCGATAGGTGAACGCCAGCTTTGATAGGACACACTTGTCACAGATTTGAGAGGAGACTGGCACTTCATGTCTTAAGATCCACGTGAGTAGTGTCCAAAATCTACCCGTGCTTATTTTAGTGCCTGGTTTTAGAAAGACCTGTACTGGCCTCAATGACCCACAGGATTAGTAGATCCACTCCTTCATAGGCTTTGAGCTTATGACTCGTACCCCAATGATGGGTATCTCCACTTCTTGCCGACGTCCATCTTTATATGCACCGCCATTATTTTTGCGGCTCTTGTCTGGCTTGTGAAAGAACATGCAATGATGTCAGAGGCAATCTGTGGCAAAGCCGAGTACATTGGGGGCACAGTTGTTTGATTTTTTTTTTCGTTGGGGAAGTCCTCTGAATCCAACGTCAGTAAACCCTTTTTTGTTCAAAGGTGCCCCTTTAGGTCTCGACATGTCTCAACATAAAACGTCCTTGTCTTGCACCAAATCTTGTTCAGGCTATTCGAGACTTCCAAAGTGCACCATTGATGTGGACAGGCGGAAGTCATCGGACCAGCTCATGACACTCTTCGCATAATATAATAATATAGACCCGAGACTTGAGATGCGTGCTTTTGATCACAAGCAAAAACCTACTGCCTTGGACAAGCAGAGCATTGTAGCTTGTCCTACTTGGTCAATTGTCGCTGGCATTGGCCAAGGGAGTCTCTCGTGATTCGGATGCACCCAGGGCTTAGACCCTTCTCACTTAAGCTTGCTGTCAGGTGAGCAACCGAAACGCGGCCAACTTTGCAACATCTACCAAACAAGGGTTGAATTCTCGGCAGATGTTCTTGACGCGTTCGGGTTGCTCCGGCGGATCATCAGGAAGCTGCATAGCGAGCATTCCTTTGATCCATCCGGGGGTGACACATTTTTCCTTTTGTGGAAAAAATATGGCGCCTTCTGTCGAGAGCACGTGGCGCCGTCCGCATGCCAGCATCGCACAACAACCAGTGCCAGCATCGCACAAACACCAATGCCATCAGACACCTGGCGCCTGACAGGTGTTGTCACCCGTCACTGTCCCCTGGGAGAGGGTTAGTGAAAAACCCATCTCTCCGGCGCTCTAAGGCCAGCTTTGAACGGGCATCTCTGGTGCACCAGAGCCGCTCCGTTCGGAGACAAGGAAACGGCCTTCAAGTGACCCCTGGAACCAGCTGACGTTACCTTAATGGTACCTCACGCGCGTGTATAGCCCGAAAGGGAAAAGCGGCGCACTGCTGCGGCGTGCCCAGCCCGGAGCGGCGAGGTTCAGTGCATCCTGTGATCCAACCGCCTGAGGGCACAATTGGGAAACCTTTCTAAGACGGCCCTGGCAAGCGAGTCACCCGCTGTGTACTTGCAAATCATGATTTGTTTGTATGCAGGAACGATGAAGTTAGGTTGTTTTTTGCGGTTCAATCTCAACTACAATTGGATCACAGCCAAAACTTGGCGTCAGTTGTCTCTGAACATCCGATTAAGCCGTGT
>CAUJNA010003294.1:1607500-1632500 GCA_963377175.1 Effrenium voratum | reverse complement strand
GCAGCGCTGGCGGCTGCCAAGGTGCCCAAATGTGAGGCGCCGGCGGTTTTTGGTTGGCGAAAGGATCCGGAAACGCGGCGTGTCCGTTTGGTTGCATTGGTGCTCCCAGTTAATTACGTTCCGTGTTGTTTTGTTTGCTTCGGCAGATTCCATGACGCGACGGAGTTGGAGATGTCTTCCAGCTGCCCTCACACTCAAACAGCCAGTCACCAGCCTGTTTGATCACTTCAGATCCCGCGTTTGGAAGCCCAGGAGTCCTTTGCCTTTCAGCAAAGGAGACTGTCCCTGATGACAGTGAAGGGATTGAGAGTTGAGGGCACGAGGGGAATTGTGCATGTCATTCAGTAGCAGACTGCAGCCTGAATGAGCAGGCCGGAACCTGTTATGAAGACGATTGCAATTGAAGGGGGGGGGGCTTTTTTGTTGAATAGGTTTATGACAACCAGGCCCCTTGCAAACAGCTCCTTCCCTAGCTGCAAAGCAGAGCATCCCGCAATGCCTTCAGTTTGCAGGTGTCGCCATGGGCAATACGGAAAGGACCTTGCAAGGACATGGAGGCGAGCGGCGCGGTTGAAATCATGCGCATGCCGGCAGGTCGCTTGGAAAGTCTCATACCCGTGAAGGACCCGTGAAAACGAGCAGACACATGTCAGTTGCCCTTTAACAAGGGCGTCAGTCTTGTCATTCGCCATTCCTACTTCAGTATCAGTTGTTGTGCCAATGTGTAGTGAAGGGGAATGCTTGCCCGGACCCTCCAATGGATATGTGCCGAAAATGGCCAGCCTGCCACTCTCCAAGCGATGGTGGGCAGGTAGTACAGGCATTGCGGGCGGCTTTACTGGAGGACAGCGGGTTCATCTCAAAAGACCTTGGGAATGTGTCCAAATGGACCCCTCCTTTCGGTTACCTTGTGACAGTTGAGCTTCGCCTTCATAGAACGCCGACCCTTGGAAGGAAATATTTTGAGAGAGTAGTGCAAGGATCGCCAACTCAGTTTGGAGGCTCACAATGTCCGGTTTTTGGGACTGTGTCTTGCGTGACCGGCGTGCATACCAATTTGGCATGTTATTTATCAATGAACGTTTCAAACGGTTTCGTGTTTCTTGAGGGTATCCTTTTCAGGCAAAGTGACACGAACAAAAAGAAACGCCGCCATTTTCGGGGTGCCCCAAGTTGCACCCAACTAGTGGACCCAGTGGCCACACGAGGGGGATGCTTCCATGGCAGGAGACGGGCATGAGCTCCAAGGCGGCGCCTCGAGTGCGTGCCGGCCCTGCCACGCTTCAGGGCGTCAGTCAACGCAGTTGCGAAGGTAGACCTCCACCAATTCGTGGGAAGCAGAAATGGGTGTGTGCAGAAACCAAATGGGTATGGGTCAAATTTAAAGACCAGGGGACCGCAGGTTTAGTTGTTGTTTCACTTTTGTGTTTTGTTCACGTGTTGTTTCATCATGTGGCAAAACGGCCGAATGGCCGTTTGGCTCAAGTTTTGCCCTCCCGTCAGGGGGGTCACGGAATCTCGTTGCGCCAGCCATAGTGCGGCTGACCGCTACGCCGTCGGGAAAAGGGTCCTGGCGTCGCTGTGGTTAGGCACTGGGAGGTGGGCGGAGGTTCTCTGCGTGATCATCCTGGGCTTGGACACAAACTTCTCTTCTTCAACCTATTTCCTAATCTCCCCAAACTTGATCTTCATTAACTGTCACTCCCACAATCTGGTCACCGGCACCTTCTACATTGTGCTTTGGGACTGGGTTCTTTTGGTACTTCGTGAACCACGTGTACCTCTTTGATTCCCTGGGCTACTTCGTGTTCGCCCAAAACCGCAGGTTATCAGCCGTACCAGCTAGAAGCTGGGGCTGGTGATCCGGTTGCGGGACGTGACCCGCTACCTGCTCCCATCGCCTACTTGTACGAGCAATGGCGTCCCCCGGAGCTTCTCATCGTGGGCCGGGCTTCGTGGACGACGAGGCCAACGCCCTTCGCGGCAACGCCGCGCCTGCTGCCCCCGGCTTAGACAGCCGGCTGTGGCCCATTCCCCCGATGGTGGGCGCAGAGCCCAATCCCGGGGTGATCACGGACGATTGGATCCTTTCTCAGGTTGTGTTTGATGAGGATGCGGAGGCCCCTATCCCGGCGGCAGTGCTCCAGATCGAGGACGGACCCCCTCTAGAAGAGGCTGAGGTTCCTCCAAATCAGGTGCCCTCATCGATTTCGCCTACTGTTCCGTTCGTGGCGCTCCAGATCGAGGACCGGGCTGTCCATCATGCTGCTCATCCGGAGCCGGCTCAATCATGGTCCCTTACATGGGATCAGTTTGACCAGCTCCTCGGCAGTGGATCGCAGGCTACACCGCCTGATTTCGGTCGGCTCGACTTTAACTCGGGTGCCCCCATATCGGTTGGGAATCTGGATTTTCAATCCCTTTTTGATGCTGATTGGAGGTCTCAGCCTTCCCGAATTGACAGATCTTTTGATGCCCTGCCTACGCATGAGCCTACTCAGGGTTTTCCTCATGATGGAGAAAATGACCCCATTGAAGATTTCTCCCCTTCTCATGTTGCAGGTTCGGCCCAACCCGAGGTGGGCAAACGGGCGATTGAGGATTGGCCGCAAATAGCTGGCCCTCCTCCCGTCTCAGGTTCATCCGACATTGACATCATTCACGATCACCCCAGTCCGGCGGATATGGACTTCATCCCTGATGCAGTATCATCTCACCTGTCAGGTACCCGCGACCGGAATGCGGACCGCTACAACGCTGGTCCGAATCCACCGCTTTCCTCAGGTACCCGAGGTCGGGATGCGAACCGCTACAACGCGGGCTCAAATCCGCCAAATCGGGCATCAGGTACTAATCGATCGGACGCGGGCCGCGAAACAGCAGGCCCAAATCCTTCCTCCACTTCATCAAGAAGCCATGCCGGTCTATTCGCGGCGTTCAATCGGCGTCAGACTCGAAAAGAGTCCGCCCCCGACGTCATCGACCTCGAAGAGCAGTCCAGCCACCGTACCAGTGATGGATCCGAGCAGGATACACCTGGTATTGGCTCTACTCCCTTCGACCTCCTCGACATCCCCTTCCATCAGCCACCCAGGAGAGGAAATGAAGATGATGAAACCATCCCTGGGATCCTTGATGTAATCGATGAGGCCGAGGTCACACCAGAGAGACGAACGACATCGCTCCCGCCGAGCCGCGTTGCCAAAGTACTTTCCCCTAAGCCACTCATTGGTGACGTTGCTCAACGGCTTGATCTCACTCAACCTGATCCAGATCAAGCTCAACTTCGCGGGTCGTCATCTTTTGATAACATGTCGGGACAAACCGGCACTGACTCACGAGCCACAAAGAGGAGCTCTGAGTCACCCGAGAGACGTGAAGCTGCTTTGCGATTGCGATCTAATCCCCCAGCTCATCACGATCCTATTGACGTTCCTATCCACTCTGCGGGGTCTGGGCTCAGCTCCAATGCCCCGATGTCTGAGAAGGAGACTGATGACGGGATTAACTCTACGCCCAGGAATCGGAGACCTGGACTTAGCACTGTTGCTCCTGGTCATGGAGGGCTTCCTTCAAATCAACCGGTCAACAACTCCCTCGTCCCCGCATTCTTTCAAATTGGAACTCCGGGCTGCACTCCCGACAGGGAAGAAAATAGGCGCGGAGATCATGACGCTGATAGTCGTCCTGCTCCGTCTGCTTCCACAAGTGGCGGCCATCCTGTTGCATCTGAGCTTCAACGACTGCTTCTCGCGATCCACAACGAGGTAAAGGGGTGCAAGGCCGAAATCCAGGGATGCAGAACTGAGATTCGTTCATGTAGGGATGATATCAACGCTTGCGTCGGTGAGATCAAGAAGATCAATAACCGTGTTGACGCCTTCGAGAAGAAGGTTGAATCATCTTTCTCTGCCGTTGCCGGAACTCTCTCAAAACACGAGGCCAAGTTCCGTGATTTCCACGAGTGGGTCGCCCGAAGCGAGAAGGAGATGAATGAGCGTTTCAAGATGTATGATGAGAGGTCTGACTCGATCGTCATATCCGCTGCTGAACTTCGCGAGCAGGCCGAATCACTTGAGAACGTCAAGGTCCAGCTCCTTAGGTTCTCTGAGATCGGGGCCCTTGAGGCTGAGGTTCGGAAAATCAAGGACGAAGTTGAGGCGAACTCTCGCAGTGTCATCGACATTGAGGGAACCATCTCAAGGGAAAGAACCATCCGTGGGAACGTCGAGACGTATATCCAGCAGCTCGTTCCTGCGACCGACCTGAAGCAGTTCAGTGATAGGATGTCCGGAGCTCTCAATGAGAACTCACAGAAACAGGAGGAGTTCAAGCTTCAATTGTCCCGTATTGCTAGATGCGTCAAGGACCTTCATGACAAAAGCTTAGGCCCCAATCCGAGGGACATGCAAGAGCAGTTTATGAAGCTTGTGCTGAGGGTCAATGAGATCAACATGCAGATCGCTGAGTTGAGGGAGCAACCTCTTGCTGCCTGCGGGTCTTCAAGTGCTGGCGCTGCTTCGACCGCCGGAACGGGACCATGGGAGAAATCTGGAGACACTGATCCCTTAACCCAGGGAAGGGCTCCTAGAGATTCTCCCTCTCGTGATGCTCGCACCGTCAGCTCGGCTAGGCCTCCTCCACCTCCACCTCCTTCAGGGCCACCCCCACCGTCACCATCAGCCCCCATCTTCGGCAGGGATCCCTCTAGAACGAGGGCCATTGCTCGGGCTGCCGGCGCTGCCCCTGATAACCGGGCCAGGTGTGATCATGAGGAGCCCGGGCATCCACAGCATCGGGAACCTCGCTATCCATGCCGAAGCTGCGGCAAGTCAGTCTGCGAAGACTGCTTTGACCATGATTGTAACTCGTGTTTCAAGTGCAGCGATCAGTTTCCTAGATGCCGCGCATGCAGAGGAAGAGGGGGGAGACACGGACTTGTGAGGTGTCTCATATGCAAGGACGAGTACTGCGATCAACACATCGCCTCACCTGACGATGTGCGCCGTTTTGGATCGAGTGTTCGACCTATTTGCCTCGGTTGTCTGAGAGCTGACCCCGACGGGAAAACTAAGCATCGCGGTCCCAGTGCGGGGCCTGGAGGACCTGATTGCATTCCTGATCATAATCAGCGGGATGGCACTGCTCCTGATCCTGGATCCGGGCCATCACGTGGAGATCCGTCACATCGGAGTCCTGAACCGCACCAAGGGAACTCTGGTTCCTGTTCCCACGCCGGAGCTGCCGGGCCAATGCCACCAAGGGCGATGTCTTCGCCCGTAGTCGGGCGAGCAGTTCCGAGGGGGACCATCAACACGTATCCCGGATGTTCCCCTACAGGGGGGATTTTCACCGGTCAGGTTGAGCATGGAACGTCTCAGGCAGTCATTCGCGGGAGGTACGGACCTGACGCTGCTGTGACAAATTCAGCAGGTCCACAGGTTGAGCATGGAACGTCTCAGGGAGTCATTCGCGGGAGGTACGGACCTGACGCTGCTGTGACAAATCAGCAGAATCCACAGCCTCACCACGGAGTACAGGATAACTCTGGCGGGCCGACTGGTTTCTCTCTTCCACCAGGACTCGGTAAGGGTGCGCATGGCGCCGGTGGCGTCGGCGGTATTGGAGCTCCCGATCTTCGCCGATCTTCCGCTGAGGAGAGGGTCTGCCCTCGATGCAACATAAATGTCAAGACCAGCATCCCCGGGACACCTCCATGCTTCCAAACTTGTTCGTTGTGCCGCACTTCTCTGTGTGCCGCGTGCTGCCCGCCATCGTCCGGGAGTTGCTCTCTTTGTGCCATATCCATTGGCAGAGACGGCGTTTTACCTCCCCACGTTTTTGGGCAGGCTACTCGACCGCCCCTAACTTCATTGCCATCTGAGGCGAACAAGTGCGCCAACATAGAGCTCGAAAAAGAGCCTGCACCACATGAGTTGCGAGACTGGATCATGTCCACGAGAGAAATCGTGAGCAACGCATTCAGCTATGACTCGCCATATGCCATGTCTTGGGTCATGAGTGTCGAGAACGCCAGCGCAATAGAGGAACTTGATGAGGAGTGCCTCTACCCGATCCTTGACAATAGGTTCAATGCTGCACTGAGAAAGTGCATCACATCGAAACCTATAGTTGCCAAGATCAGCAGGCTGACTGAAGAGGCTCAGGTAAAAAGGGGAACGAGGCTGAAAAGCCGCCAGATCCTGTTCTGTCTAATTGAGTACCTTCGTCCCGATGAGGTCGGGAGCCAGTCTATCCGTACGAATGAACTTCTTCGCCTATCCCTCGGCAGAGCTGCCGGGTCTGGCGAGCCTCAGCTTGAGAAATTCCTTGATAAATGGGAAGGACTCCTGGGCGGAATCACCGCACCGATTGATCACCAGTTCTTCAGCATGTTTTCTTTGAACAAGTTCGACATTCACCATGCTTGATGCCTGACGTGCAACACTGGGATCGTAATCCAGACGTGCAAAATTACGACTGGATCATGAGGGCCGCTCGTAACGCTGTATCGAGGTGGAGGACGAGGTACAATGTCTCTGAGATAAAGGATCGAATGTACTCCCGATCTCCACATGCTGATCGCAACCCGAATGCCGCCGCCCCTGGGGTGCGCCGTCCTTCGCCGTTTGGGGATACTCGCAAGACAGGGGACGCGAGATCAAGTGATCGTGATCGCGGAAAGACGCGATCTGATGACCCCAGGCGGAATAGCAGGGAGCGCCCTTCTCCAGGAAGAGATCGCTGCCATGAGCATCCTGCCACCCCTGGAGTTTGTCATGATTGGCAGAAGGGGCAATGTAGGCGCGGTTCTGACTGCCGTTTTGCGCACCATGAGGAGAAACCGAAATCTCCCCGCGATGACGACGGTCCCATATACCCTGGGTACTGCAGAGAGTGGCTAAACGTCGGCAAATGCACGCGTCCGAAGTGTACGTACAAGCATGAGAAGCCCCCTCCTGACCTAGCTCCGCTTCCCAGGAAGCCCGGTGCCCCTGCTGCTGAGCAGGGGGGTGATTCGTCGAATCCCTATCCTGATGGGCGAATTGACAGTCCCGCACCTGGGGTTGATGAGGGTTTCTGAGAGGGGCGGGCCGTTACCCACAGGCCTCGCCGGGAATATCTATCGCATGCCCAGCGACTAAATGCGAATCTGGTGGCCTAACGGGTGCCCTTTCTGACAGGACACCCGGCCGCTCCCCTCCTGCTGATGCACAAGTGTGGTCTAGAACCGATCACCGGGCTTGCATGTTTCAGGGACCCACTGGTGGAGGCCCCGAGTTACAGCATGTGATGTGGAGACGGACCGTTTCCATCCCCGACGGACGGGTTATCCAGGACCTTCCAATCACCTCTCACACTTCGCGGAATAGGATGTTCTGCCCTATCGGTTTTACCGGCGACGTGAAAACTACCTTTTGGTCATACACTGATCCTGTTAAGCGTGCCGCGTGGAATGCCTCTATGCGTCCGAACGTCTACAACGACGATCGCAGCCCGACAGTTCAGATCAATGACTCCGCCATGATTGAGTATATCGTCGTTTCCGATAACAACCTTATGAAGCAGATTTCTCATGTTTCTCAGAAATCCAGGAATCCATCATATACTCACTCCGGGGAGTTCAAGAACGCTTCAAAGATCACCATTGAACGGCAAAGTGAGAAGGCCATTCTCCGCGCACTCTCCATGCAGGAGCAGGTCGCCATTGATCAGGAGGGCGAATACCTCGAATCCAAACCGATTCGACGGCGCATGATGTATAGAGCATCGCGCATGTCCTCCACTCCATCCGCTCCTGGGCACGAACGATCGATCCGATGGCTTGCTGATACAGGCTGCCCCATCGACCTTGTTGGACTGAACGAACTTAGTGCCGGAGAGCAGAGTCTGGTGAAGAAAACTGGACGTACCCATGCCCTGCAGACCGCCAACGGTACGGCGTCGACCCTCGGAAGCATTGCTGCTGATATGCAGGACATTGACGAGGTGATTGATGCCCACGTCATGCAGAACACGCCATCGCTCATCTCAATCGGCAAACGCTGTATGGAGCAAGGTTATACATTCACCTGGCCCGCAGGTGAGCTTCCCGTCCTTCAAGGACCTGATGGCAAGGAAATTGTGCTCGACGTGCTGAACAACGTCCCGTACTTGCCTGCCTCACGTTGTAACTTCAGTTCTCCGGTGACCGATCAGTACCCTGACATCCCTGCTGTTCCCGCTCCTTCTGCTCTTTCCGGGGATGTCATCCAAGGGGAAACAAAGGACATGCCTTCAGTACCCGAAGGCCATCCTGGCTCACCTGACCCTGATCCTCCTGCCTCTGATCCAATTGAGGAAACCGTCGAACTTGAAGGCCACGGCCCTCTGCGTAGCGCTGAAGACTGGAGAGCTGACGCCTTGACCCTCCGCCATATGATGACTCATCTTCCCAAGAACCCTTTTTGCTCGCACTGCCAGCGTGCCAAGATGGAGAATGTTAGACTGTTCCGGAAGAAGGGCGCGGCTGGTCATGGAGCCGAAGACTTTGGCGACTTAGTCACCGCCGACACGATGGTTCTGCGAGGGCTACGAGACAGGGGCATCAACGGCGAGGCCGACGCCATCGTTTTCTATGATCTCGCCACTTCGTGGATTGATGTCATGCCTGTCATGAACCGCTCTGATGCTAACACCGTTGACGCTTTCAACCGCTTCGCAGGGCCTCAAAATGACATCAAGATGATGCACACTGATCAAGCTAAAGAACTTGTCAGTGCTTGCAAAGAACTGCGCTGGATACATGAATGGTCTACTCCGGGGATGCCAAAGACCAACGGCATCATTGAAAACAAAGTCAAATTAGTCCTTCATGGTGCGCGTGTGCTTTTACGTCAAGCCGGGTTAGAAGCCCGATGGTGGCCCTATGCAACAAAGTACTTTGCCGTCGCTAGGAACATCGAGAATCGGGGAGGTGGAAGCGCGTGGTCTAAAAGACACGCCCCCCTTCCTTTCAACGGCAAGCTTCTTCCCTTCGGTTGCTTGGTTGATTTCTTCCCCGTCGCCCCCAAGCCGCGTCGAGTTGAAAAGGGGGGGATCAAAAACGCCCCCGAAGATCAAAATAAGCCTGCCGACGATGACTATTGGAGCAAAGACGAAGAGAACGAGTGTGTTATCCGTATACACCGGACACCCAGAAAGAAACTCTTCGATCCAAGGGGCTCCAACTGCCCAATCGACGTTGAATTCCTCGCTGACGAAACTCTCACCATCATCAAATATCTCAACGGTGAAAATGACTCTATTCAGTCAACCACGTGGAGAAACCTGAGTGATCCTAGAGATGATCAATCGCAAGATTGGATTGGCGAAACCTATTTTCAGGTCGACGTCCACGCTCTCGAAAATGGGGCGAAACCTCAAAGGAAGACGCACCCCTTTCTGATGATGACTATGAACCCATGTCAGCAGAAGAAATCGAGGAAGCTCTGCGTGACTGTGACTACGACCCCCTCGCTGACTTCGCTGAAGAAGAATCTAGTATCGCTCCCGCTGTTCCCGGTGAAGAACACGATCATTATAAGGCTCCCAAGTTCGCCCCTGTTGCCAAACCTGGTGTTTTCCTTGGTTATCGGTTCGAACCTGGAGGGAAATGGAAGGGCGACTACTATGTTGCTGACCTCGAGCACTTTCAGGCTGGAGTTGTTCGACCCAGTATCCACCAAGTGAAGCAGATCTACCACGATGCTGAAGAGCCGTTCGTTTTTCCTCTGCTAAAAGCATATGAGGCTCGTACCCGCGAAATTGCGTCATATAAGCATGATCGCCTATCAAACCCTGATCACCTCAGCGGAAAAATTCTGCCCCGTGAAGACGAGTCCTTCAGCTTTGACGAGGGACGCTTTGACCATGGGGACGATGAGGATGATCGTCAAAATCGTCGACAGAATGCTGACTTCGACAATGTTCATGAGACTGACCTCATAGATCGTCACGTCTCGGATGGACCTTCCCCTGACAAAAGGGATGATTACTGGGTGCGCTTTGAAGAAGAAAGGTCCTGGCATCGATACCATGTCAAGGCGAGAAAGGACTTCTTTGGAGACGACACCCGTCCTCTGCCTTCAGGGGGGCCGGTCCAAGCTGATCTCGACGACGTCAGGATCACTCATTGCAACTTCCTCGACTCCAGAGACGAGGTCTATCGCGACTCCCGTGATGTGTATGCCAGCGGCCATCGGGTTAGAACACACAAGTTCTGGACCGGGGTTACCATCCTCTTTGACAAAGGCTGCGCGCCCAAAAGGAGGCGTCCCTCTCCTAAGAAGCCGCTCTGCGAAGATGTGTTACCGGGAGGTAAGGAAGACATTGATTATCCTCAGTCCTCCAAACGCAAAGAACGTCCCTACACCGGGACGGGGAAGCCCAACTCCATCTCGTCCGATGATTGGCGAGCCATGTCGCTCACCGCGCGAAGGATCTATGTCAGCACTGAGGTTGAGAAGTCCCGCTCCAAGCCTGGCGATGATCATCCTGGCGCGCCGGCCACCTCCAATAAATCACTCCTGATTGAATTTGCATGCGAAGCCGATTCCGCACTTTCCGCCACTATGTTTGAATTTGGTGGAGATGCCATTCGCGTGCACAAGGACTCCTTTGATATCCTTAAGGGCAAGGATGTTAGGAGGCTGATCGAGATCGTTAGGAAGAATCCTAAATGCGATCTTTGGTCTTCTATTCCCTGTGGACCGTGGAGTACTTGGCAATACGTCAACCTTTCTCAGTACGGACCCGAATTCGCCGCCGAGCTTAACGACGCTCGAAGACAGTCCCAAATCATGTTCGCGGCCTTCATCCGAGTTTCTCGTGAAGTGCGGAAAGGTGGTGGACGAATTGCCTATGAATGGCCACGTCACTGCCTTGGATGGTCTCAACCCTTCATGAAAAAGTTTCTTGACGATCCTGAGATCCTCACTGTCAATATTGACGGATGCGATTTCGGAATGAAGGACAAGAACGGGACGCCCATCCGGAAGCAGTGGAGGATCGCCACGAACTCTCCCGACCTCGCCGCCGCGCTCGGGGGCCGAACATGTCATCATGAAAAGGGGTTCGCGCACGCCAGGATTGAGGGGTCCCTCACTCCGCTCACTGCCCTCTATCCGAAGCAGATGTGCCAGACAATCATCAAATCCTGGTACAAAGGGAGGACTGAGAGATCTACGATTCCTGTCGCGGTCGCCGAGCCCAACAACCGCGCTGCATGGAAAAGAGACCCCCATGCGCTCTACATCCATCCTCTTCGTGAAGGGGTCGCTGTCCCGAATCGCGGGACTCCTGAAAGCGTTGGTCTGGATGTCCAATCGGCCGATGATCACATAGTTCCCGCTGGCGACAAAGCCACCATCGGGACTGGCTTAGCCATTACCATTCCCGAGGGGGTCTACGGGAGAATAGCCCCCCGCTCTGGCCTTGCTGCCAAGCACATGATTGACATCGGTGCCGGCGTCATTGACCCCGACTACACCGGAGAGGTCAAGGTTGTAGTCTTCAACCATTCAAACAGCGACTTCCTCATCAAGAAGGGAGACAAAATCGCGCAGCTCATTCTTGAACGCGTCTCTATTCTTGAGCCCGTCATATGCGTGCAGAAGCCGCGTGCCACCGACAGAGGGGGGCAAGGATTCGGTAGCACCGACAAAGGTGCCCCCGCTGCGTCTGCTACTTTCCCATCACATATGTGGTCCTCCACCGGAAACACCGAGTGGTTTGCCATGCCTCGTGGGGCCGATGGATCCGGTCACAGTCCATTCCTCGGGCTTCCTCCGTTCAGCGCCTGTGTCGCTCGCCCTGTGCCTCGAAAGGAGGCAAAGCTCGATCCCAAGGCTTTCGCCGCCCTAGAAAAGGAATGGAAGAAGCTTAGGGATCTTGGCTGTTGGGACCAATCCAGGGTGCGTGAGTGGCGTGACGTCGCTGCTGAGGCAAAACGAGAAGGGACCAAAGTTCATGTCGGCCGTATCTTTGACATATGCGTCGAAAAGAATCACGAACTCGGAGAGGATGACCCGAACAGGAAGTTCAAGGGCCGTGTTGTCTTCGAGGGGTGTCACGTTAGGGACGAATCCAATGCCTGGGCTCTGTTTTCCGAAATCACTTCGTGCCCTGCCACCATGCTGATGCATACGGACTTTTGCCAGGAAACTCGCTTGAAGTTAGCGACGGGGAATCCGCGTATACGCAGGCGTTGCTCGGCGGAACCAAGACCTGGATACGCCTTCCCCGTGACCAAGGGAGGGCATGCAGGACCCTGTATGCCCCCTTGTTCTTGCGCTCTATAAACACACCGACGCTGGAGGTTTCTGGGAACAGCACTGCGAGACCCAACTTAAAAAGGTTGGATTTGTGCCCATCCCCGACTGGCCCAGTGTTTTTCGTCACCCGGCACTTGAGACCTTTCTCGTTGTCTATGTTGACGATTTCAAGCAAAGTGGCCCATCGGCTAACCTCGCCGAAGGATGGAGACTCATAGGTTCCGTTATCAATATGGAGGAGCCCCGTCCTCTCCGTCCCCGACTTCTTCGAAGAATATGAGGGATATGCGGCTGAGTGGGGCAGACGCCTAACCACCGCAAACTTCAACGCCAACCGGTGCAGCTTTTACACGTCCTACTACATGGTTGAGGCCCATATCATTGGGCTGAGATCAGGGCACCTTTCTCCGATACTCCCCAACGATGTGTCCGGGGAGGGGTTCAAGGCCCAGGTGGGGCTGCTCGCACAGCACTGCGGGATAATGCAGGCCATGCGGAGAAAGGCCGGATTCAATCCCGCCGCGCGCCTCAAACAGGCCATGGACACGATACGGGAAGGCATTAAGAAGGGATACATCTACACGCTCAACGACCTCAGCAGTATGGATGATCTGATCTACCGGACGTCCACCGTTGCCTACGACACATGCTTGGCCGACCGTCCTCAAACCCAGGATGACATCAAACAGGAGCTGGCTGGCCCTGTACCAAGGAAATATCGCTTCCGACCCCGCGATCGCCATCGACCCGGAATTCGCCTTACACCAGGCCCCGGCGTGAAAGACAAAGACGAGCCCGACTTTGCTGGATCAGCGGAGGATGAGCTGGGATCGGATGGGTCTTCGCACAAAGATGACGAGAAGCCTGACGACCTTGACGAGCCCATGGGCGACGACGAGGAGGAGATCCCTCCCCCTCCGCCACCGCCCCCGGCTCCTCCTGCGCCGCCTATCCCGGTAGAACCGGAGACTCCCGTAATGTCGCACGCAGGCGTCGGTTCTGGCGAAGCTGTACCAACTCCTCCTCCTCCTCCTCCCGCTCCCATTGCTGCAGGCGTTACCACGGCTGGGGATCCGTTTGAGGAAGAGGACATGGCCATCAATACTCGTGTCCCTGACACCGAGTCCGAGCTGGAGGGTGAGTCCGACCAACCCAAGGCCAGGAGGACATCCCGTGGTCGGGTCCCCGCGCCCGAGAAAGGGCAGGGGGGCGTTCAAGTCCCGCCTGGCGGGCAACCCAGCTCTAAGAGCATGGCTCAGCCTGCCCGTCCATCCCCGGTCCCCGCGAGAAGCGGTGCGGAAGGGGGGGAGAGAAGGGGCAGAACCAAGGGCTTCTACACCCAGAAGGATCCTTTTACCGGCGAGGACGCGACTCCCCGGGTTCGTCTTCGATCGGGCGGTCCCGGAACTCCTGCGTCCCCACCACGGGATGCCACCGGTTCCTTGGGCGGCCATGGCGGCTATGACCCGCGCGATGACGACAACGATGAGTGGGAGCTTCCCCCGGGCGTGCCTCGGACCACTCGTGCGGCCAATGAGTCACGGCCCCACCGGGATGACGATCGGTCAAGGACTGCGCTTGGGGCCCGCGAGGATCGTCGCGGCCCTAAGGGTGAGGGGAAGGGTCGAGGAAAACATCGACCTGGCAAAGGTGGACGCGAGGATCCTGGCCCGCCCCGACAAAGGGATGATCGTGGCAGGGATACCCGCGGAGGCCGACGCGATGATCGCCGACCTCCTCCACGTCATGAGGAGCCATCCGAGAGGCGCGGTCCGGGGCGAGATGAGCGCCGCGGACGTGATGACCCGGCTGATGACCGTCGCGATCGCCACCGGGACCGGCGCAGGGATGACCGACGTCACCAATCAGATCCCCCTCCGCCTCGCCGACCTCCGGCTGGCGACCACAGTAGGGGTGGTGGTGAGGATCGCCGTCGGGATGGAGGAGGTGATCGAGGTGACCGCGGTGGACGCCGGAGAGACGACGCGCCCAGAGACCGGGAAGAACCTGGTTCGGGGTGGTAGGCAGGTACCGCGATCAGCATCCGCCTTAGAAGGGCAAGGATGGCACGTGTGTCGCCGAAAAACGCGACCGCGCCGGTCCTCCTCTCGCCCATGCGGCACTGCTGGGGGTGATGGTCTCCATTGCCCTGTACCGCTGATCCGGCGTTGTTCGTGTCCCTCCCGCACCGCTGCCGTGCGCGCCGGAGACGGTTCTCCTGGCGATCCTGTGTGAGGCTGTGACCGCACTAGAAGTGCCGGGCCGGCCGTAGCCGGATATTTTCACACCGGTTTCGGAACTTCCTTTTCTTATTTCCTCCCAACTCGACTATACTCCTCCAACCACTTCACGGCATGCAGTGAGGCGCGGTGATCCAGATAGGGTCCCCCTCCGCATGTCGCCGTCCCATGACAATGCATGAACGGCACGAGAGGAATCTTCGTCTGGTTCCTCCAATATGTCATTGTTCACTCATGTGGTCCACTCGTCAAATAATCCTGTCGCCCCGATAATTCGGGGTGGTGGCGGGATTTTAACCGGGGCCCAGGTGATGCCGTTTGGCTCACCTCTGAGTTGACACCGGCATTTTTGGTTGGTCCCTTTCGTCGTGAACTCAACTGTCTCGCATCCTTTCTCTCTTCCAGATATCGGATGAGGGGGGTGTGTTTTGTTCACGTGTTGTTTCATCATGTGGCAAAACGGCCGAATGGCCGTTTGGCTCAAGTTTTGCCCTCCCGTCAGGGGGGTCACGGAATCTCGTTGTGCCAGCCATAGCGCGGCTGACCGCTACGCCGTCGGGAAAAGGGTCCTGGCGTCGCTGTGGTTAGGCACTGGGAGGTGGGCGGAGGTTCTCTGCGTGATCATCCTGGGCTTGGACACAAACTTCTCTTCTTCAACCTATTTCCTAATCTCCCCAAACTTGATCTTCATTAACTGTCACTCCCACAATCTGGTCACCGGCACCTTCTACATTGTGCTTTGGGACTGGGTTCTTTTGGTACTTCGTGAACCACGTGTACCTCTTTGATTCCCTGGGCTACTTCGTGTTCGCCCAAAACCGCAACTTTAACCGGGTTCCATGTTGGGTACCGAGTTCTGACCCACACCCAAATGGCAAAAGGGACAGCCACTAGTCGGGTGCCAGCGTGGTACAGAGATTGACTCTTGAAATGTGGCCACGGCTGGACTGAAACTGCTCCGTTGCCTGCCTCAACAAAGGCTCCATGGTTGCCTTGGAAAAAGAAGCGCTTTGACATGGATCCCCTACCTGTTCCAAGGCTTTCCATGTTTGGCATGCGGCTTTCAGTGTACCCACATATGAAGCGTTGGGGGTCGAGCCCTTGCAGTTGTGGCACTTGGACTCGGGGCTAGGCAAAACCATTGCCAGTAAGACGTCCACCAGAGGGTCCCCACTTGAAATTCATACCCATTTGATTGAAACAAGGGTGCAAGGAGAACATCGGGTGATCCACCCAAAGTGCAGTGAACCATGAAGATATGGCACTCGCCATTGGTTTGGCTTGGCTTTCTACTTGCGTTTGTGTCAAAATGGGGACCCAAAGAAATGTGTGGTCCCCTTTCAGTTTCCCTTCAAGCCACCCCAAAAGCGCTGCGCTTGCAAAGCCAAGCACACAGCCCTAAGCACAGGTTCCACCCTGGCCAGGTGGTGGCTGTGTGCGGAGCAGACGACACCAGGAAATTCAGCAGCCTCAAGCCTCAGGAGAGCTTCTGCAACCGTTGCGACCAGACTATGATCTTCGTGGCTCCCAGCCATCCGGTTCCTTCTCCTTTTAGCCTTTAGTGGTAGTTTCCATTTAACCCACCAAAAGTGAAACTGTTAGCGGGGATCTGAGGGCAGTCCAGTTATAAGATGGATGTTTCTCAAAGTAGGCATCCACCGCCGTCCTTTAAGACTTTTTCCTACAGCCAAAAGGGTCCCCAATGTTCCGAAACTTCAGAAATGGCTCGTGGCTTGTTTCTGTTGGTCGTGCCCCTCGAAATCCGGGATATGGCCAAAGCGCATACTGAATGCTGTCTGTGCTCAGGGAAAAAGCGCTTGGTGCTGGTGCTTGCAGTGACTGGCAGGACATGCTGGGCCTTTGCATTGTGCCGAAGGCCGGCGAGGAGGCAGGGACGTGAACCGGATTTTGTTTCGTCAGCGAACATAGCCAAAGGAAGTCATGGCAATTGCCAACTGCGGGATCCAATTCTGTTGCAATCATGTTGTTCAGAAAGACAAACAAGAACCAACAGATAGGTCCTTGTTGGCCGTTGCAAAATCCGGCATACACCCGGCATGACATGCCGGCATGAATTGGTCGTCGATCTTACAAAAGGCTCAAGTGTCAATGATTTGATGGTTCGGCTTTCACGGAAATCTAAAAGCTTGCTGCCTGCATGCTAAGAAGGAAGGTGTTGAAGAGTGAGTGGCCACCTCAGACCCCTTTCCCTGAGAACCCGCAACGGGCCCCTTGACACCGATCAAATCAGGGTTTTGAGCTGTCAAGCCCACAGGTCCAAGCGCTGTGATTTGGTTACCCTTTTACCAGGAGCCAACTTTGTCCGTGGCCAGGAGTTCCTGCTGGAGAAGCCCCTGCAGCAGAACTATGTGGCAGAAGCCCCCGGTGGCGAGGCTCGGAACCTTCTGCCATCCGGACACAACAAAAAGCACCGGCGTCAGCTTCGACTTCGAATGGCGGCCGCCTGTGCTGGTGTTTTTTTCACACTTGAAGGGATCCAAGCTGTTGTCCAAGTTTGACGCACCTAACACGGCAACTGCCAATTGTACCATTTGCTTGTGGTTTTTTGGGATGTTGTGGGGAGTTGTTGCGTGGAAAAGCATTGTGGCCTAAGTTACTTGAAGTTAACGGGAATTGCAGCAGAGCGCTTGGGTACAAAAGCTTTGAGCGCCAACTATGGAGGAATTGGCAGTGTAAGTATGCTCTCAACGTATGCGTCGTTGGCTCCGCAAGCGTTTGATTTTCTCCGCCAGCATTGTGTGACACTTGCGGTCAGGGTGTTGTGGCGGAATGCAGCGTTTCGCCTCGCAATGGTTAATTGAGGCTGTGAGAAGCTCCGGCCTCTTGCGCGACCCTGGTTTACTCTTGAAAGCGGGACCACAAAGTGAGACCATTGTGTGCATCACAGTCATTTAGGGTGTGTTATATTTCTGTGCAGATCATCGAACAAATGCGTTTTACCACTGGCCATCATTTGGGTGGCACTGATCAGTCTTCTTCCACAAACAGCAGCTTGTTTGGACTTGCTGGAGTTATACCCGCACTATTTCTTTGTGCGCCCTTGACCAACGGTTTCCTTGGTACAAAGCAAAGAGGGACTCCATCTATGTTGACTGCGAAGTCTCGCTCAGTTGGCGAACCTGGATGACAAGCTCTTGGCAGAGGCCATATCAGGCCACCGCAGGGGTATCAAGCCCTGTACTTGGCAGATTGCCTAAAGCGTGGGTGCTTGCATGGGCCAACTCAAAGCTTCTGTCAGCCCCTTAGACACGAGGATATAGAAGGTCGCGTTTGCGCCATGTGATTCGGGCGCCCATGTCCTGAGCCCATGACAAAAGGTTCTCATCAGAGCAGGTGCAACTTGCAACCGGCAAGTTGCGCGAGACGAGCGATGCTAGACATGCGCGGTTTAATGAATCTGGTGGTGTTGAATTCTCCAGAAGTCTGTGAACTGGATCTATGTTTCGTGATCAATGGCTGCTAAGCCACATTGATGCTGTCATTTGTTTCCAGCAACTCATCAGCCATCACCTTTGCTATTTGACAGGTTTGTGGATTGCTGCGAGCCCTTGCGTCACTCATCGACGTTTGCTGGTTTTGAGAAGTCATTTCAGGGAGGGAGTCTCGCAGTGGCCTAGGAGCCAAGGCGGGATGTCTCATGTGCCGCTTCAGGGGGAGATGCCGCCTTTCTGGCCCAGGCAGAGGGCACGATTTGGGGCTTTGCGCGCGTCGGTGCGCATGGCCGTATGGCTGGGTGCGGTTGTCAAACATAGCAAAAACGCGTTGCCCAAAAAAATATCGCGTTGCCCTGGCAGATGGAAACAAGGACTAGGGCCTGCGGTCCCATACCCGGTGGTTTAATTTTGGCCCACGCCCATGTGGTTGCCCATGTTCGCGTTTTGATGCAGCCCGCTCGGATGCGGAGCAGTGCGCCGTGCAGCCTGCGAGGCTCTTCCAGAAGGCACTCGACGGCTGGTGCTGAAACCCACATCGCAGGCGGGGCAGACTGGGCGACCTCCGGCCGAGTTGGTGCAGCTGCAAAGGGCTTTCCACTTGGGGTGCGTTCCAAATACTCAGGTTAACAATGTTATGCGAAGCAGACTCATAGAAGGTCTAATTACTGCGAAAGGGTCGTGAAAGGCTGGCGATTGGATTCTGAAAGGATTGGAAAGACAAGGATTTACCAATCAATGCAGGACAACCAAGCCTTGAATCCTGTTTTGCTCCTGAGCAAGGAAGCCCGCGTGGTGCGATAGGATGTCAAAAAGACGGCGAAGTGCCGGCCATTGCGCTAATTCCAGGCAGCTTTCCTTTGAGCACCCCCCAGAGATGTGTGTGTGTGTGGGTGCGTGCGTGCGTGCGTGCGTGCGTGCGTGCGTGCGTGCGTGCGGGCGGGCGGGCGGGTGCGTGCGTGCGTGCGTGCGTGCGTGCGTGCGTGCGTGCGTGCGTGCGTGCGTGCGTGCGTGCGTGCGTGCGTGCGTGCGTGCGTGCGTGCGTGCGTGCGTGCGTGCGTGCGTGCGTGCGTGCGTGCGTGCGTGCGTGCGTGCGTGCGTGCGTGCGTGTGTGTGTGTGTGTGTGTGTGTGTGTGTGTGTGTGTGTGTGTGTGTGTGTGTGTGTGTGTGTGTGTGTGTGTGTGTGTGTGTGTGTGTGTGTGTGTGTGTGTGTGTGTGTGTGTGTGTGTGTGTGTGTGTGTGTGTGTGTGTGTGTGTATATGAGTCAACTTCAGAATTATCAAAGACCACTTTATCAACGGCGTTTCATTCAAGACTGCTTTTTTGCATTTTCCTTGGAGAACGATAGGGGACTCACTAAAAACGATACCCCTCTGAACATGGTTCGTGAACATGATGCATTCATTCACGTCTCAAGTGTCATTCTGCTTGCAAGCAATGTGGAGCGTTGAGCGGCGTGAGCGGCTCACAAGCCCGGCGCAAGCTGCGACCTTCGAGCTGGAGCTGCCGAAGTGTAACTTGTGTACCGCGCTTGTACTGAAAGTTGCGACTTGCGACCTGGAAGTTGCGAGCCAGCAAGCAAAACCGCCTAAACCGATGGCTGGGCCCAAGCGCGAGGCCGCGCGACCCTTCACCAACACTTGGGAGCAGACAAGGATAGTTTAGTCCGCTGATCACATGCCTACCGCAAGGCAGAGAAGGCTATTGTGTGCTTGCTTGGCTCTAATAGCATATAGCAAAATGTGAAAGTTTTCCGCAACTTGAGGCAGAAAAGCAGCGGAAACGAGTTGCAGCGCAGAAGGAAGCAGCGAACGCTGCTGAGTCCGACAGCTCCACGTCCACTTCCTCCTCTGGCAGCGACAGCTCAGCCAGCGAAGAGTGAAAAGGTGTGTGGAACTTGGGAGTGGGTTTCAAAATTAACCAGTTTTCCCTTACCCTGCATGACTGCATGCTGCTTGGGTGCTGTTGGTTGGTGTATGCCGATAGAGATGGAACCCGCAGAAGGTGGCGCTTCGTGTTCGAAAGGCTACGCATGTGGTTACGATGCCAATGCTGTGTTTGCGTGGAAAGTTTGTTGGGCACGTTACGAATTCGCACGGCGCCACAGCGAGAGCGCTTGGGCACGCAGGATCCCTGCAGAGGGTTCGTCGGACACTTTTCAACTTCGCACGGCGTCACAGCGAGGGCGCTTCGACACGCGCAATCCTCGCAGAGGGTTCGTTGGGCACGTTACGAATTCGCACGGCGCCACAGCGAGAGCGCTTGGGCACGCAGGATCCCTGCAGAGGGTCCGGCGGGCACTTTTCAAATTCGCACGGCATCACAGCGAGGGCGCTTTGATACGCGCAATCCTCGCAGAGGGTTGGTTGGGCACTTTACGTATTCGCACGGCGCCACAGCGAGAGCGCTTCGAGGCGTGCGATCCCTGCAGAGGGTTCATCGGGCGCTGCACGCACGCGCGAAACGTGGAGAACGATAGGGGACTCACTAAAAGTAGAATGAATACACCCCACACAGCAAATATTGACGCGGGCTCATATATGTGTGTGGGTGTGGGTGTGGGGGTGCGCGTGTGTGTGTGTGGGTGTGTGTGCATGTTTGTGTGTTTGTGTCTGTGTGTCTGTGTGTCTGTGTGTGTGTGTATGTCTTTGTCTGTGTGTGTGCTTGTGTGTTTCTCTGTGTCGGTGTGTCTGTGCGTATACATGTTTGTTTGTTTGTTTGTTTGTTTGTTTGTGTTTGTATTTTTGCGATTTTGTTTGTTTGTTTGTTCGTTCGCTCATTTGCTTGCTTGCTTGCTTGCTGCTTGCCTGTGTGTTGGTTTGTTTGCTTACTTGCATGTTTGCTTATCCCTGAAATTGAAATCCAAGAACATAGTTTGAACTGCTGGCTATGACACGTCCCCCTTGAAACAGCGTGTGCAAGGACCTTTGATGCAATACAGTATTGTTCTGCAGCCAGCACTGCATACTTTACCGTTGCTATTGAATGACTAGGCATTCAAATCTTTAAAGTCTGGCTTTTGAAAGCTTGCAGATGTTTCGCTGGACGTGCAAGCCGCAAACTTGCTGGCTCGAGGAGCTGCAGCGCTTCGGGGCGGACCTGCAGAAGCTGTTGCCCAAGGTGGGTCTGATGGTACCTTTCGTTTGGTTTGAAAGGGACGACGAGAGGAGACCCTTGCCATCTTGGGGTCCTGTTTGAGAAACCCAGGAAGGGCAGGGCTTGCTGGACGTAACGTGGCCGAAATGTGGAGGAGGACTGGAGGACAGAACGCGAGATCCGCGGAATTGCTGACTAGTCCATGCTGCGCATGGTGATCAAAAAGTGGCTGTAAGGAGTTTGTAATCAGGGGGTCATGGCACCACATCAATGTGTTTGGGGCCCCGCGAAAGCTACGCGATTGAATTTGTTGAAGACATGCTTTCTCCGCAAAGATTTCAACTTTGGCTTGTTGGACAAATGCTCTGTTGGCTCTTGCTTGTCTTAGTATAGGGGCTTATGCGCAGGTCCGGTCGGATTTTTAGCAAGGGATCTGACAAACAGTATATGTGACGTTCTGTGTTTACTTTTGTGGCGACTGTCCAGGAGACTTCTCTCTCTGTCTTTTTTATTGCTTCATTATGTTGTTGTTTTTCTTTATCTAGTTCTTTATTGTTATTTTTATATTCTGTTTCTTTCTTCCTTTCTTGCTTGCTTGCTTGCTTGCCTTTTTTCTTGTGCTCTCTCCGCTCTCTTTCTCCTGCTCCCTTTGCCTGGGCAACCAAAAGAGAGAAGAAGGATAACATTAAACAACAATACAAAACAACATACCAAAAACTAGTGTAAAGTAAACCAAAGTAAAGTAAGCGAAGCAAAAACAAAGTAAACCAAAGGAAATGGAAGGCAATGAAAGACAACAGAAAGAAATAAATAAAGAAAGAAAGAAAGAAAGAACGAAAGAAAGAAAGAAAGACATAATGAAAGTAAATAAACAAAGAAACACATAAATAAGCAGAGGAACACAGACAATCAAGAGAGGCTAAGGGAAGACAGGCAGAAGGGCAAACGCACAAGATCAGCAATCAACATGCAAAATACAGCATGCCACCATCGCATTGCAGAATGCGAGACACAGACATACAACAATACACAAGCATGCAAGACAAGAACGACCAAACAACGCTCAGACGTCCTGTAAACGCGCGTTTTTTTTCGTTCTTTCCCCCCTGTAATGGCCGCAAAAACGCGCAAATCATATGGTTTTTCACAGGTTTCGAGCAAGTCCAGCAGAAGTGGGCCGGATGTCCGAGTGGAACTGCAAGAGCACGGCCTATCCTTAGGTGACTCCAAATCAAAACCTGTTATTTAAATGGTCGCACTCCCAGAACCATGTACAGAATTAAAAAGGCTGACACCCCCACCCATTAAATTTGTTGGCATTATCCCTTAACTTTCTTCTACCCGGGTTTCGAGCAAGTTGGTCAAGTGCCTCTCTGGCAAGCAAAGATGGTGCCGGCTCAGGGCGCCGGAAACCATCACATCGTTCATGCAAACTGATCAAAAAGAGCACCCAGGCATGTACCTGCGTTTTCAACTTCGCATCCAAGCATTGTCTTCATTGCACCAGTTCTTGGGACTGAAGCCCAGAGCGTTCTTTCGCTCATGGATGCAGTGCTGCGCGGGTGCACTTGAACGGGTGTTCTTACCATTTGGCTGGCACGGATGCAGTGCTGCGCGGGTGCACTTGAACGGGTGTTCTTACCATTTGGCTGGCATGGATGCAGGGCGTGCCTATCGTGAGTGTGATGAACGGGTGTTCTTACCATTTGGCTGGCATGGATGCAGTGCTGCGCGGGTGCACTTGAGCGGGCGTGCCTATCGTGAGTGTGAATTTCCGTATAATTCCCGCGTTTTACGTGGTAGTGGCCGGACATGCACGAAACCTGTGAAAAACCAAATGATTTGCGCGTTTTTGCGGCCATTACAGGGGGGAAAGAACCAAAAAAAGCGCGCGTTTACAGGACGACCGAGCCCCAAACAAACGGCAAACGTATAACAACTACTTCAAAACAGAAAGGAACGGCAAAATATACTTGAGATACATCAATGAACAAGAACATAAGCATGGCTGGCAAAAAAATCAGAAAATTGTTAACCTGGCTGTCCCTGAATGTGGCTAGCACGCAGTGTGAAAGCAGCAGGAAGAAAACAATGTAAGAACAGAAGCACGCATGCTAGGAAAGGGAAGGCAGGCAGGACGAACGGAGGGAATCCAGGAACAAAGCAAGACAAAGACCAACATACGCAAAAGAGAAAACACACAATAACATAACACTGCAAAGCAACGCACATAATGAATTCAAAGAAACATAACTAAAGAAACAAGACAAAAAGGAACTAAAGAAGGATAAGGCTATGGAGAGAGAGAGAGAGAGAGAGAGAGAGAGGGAGCGAAAGAGGGAGCAAGCGGTGATTGTGGCAGCCGTGTTCTTGGTTATTGTTGGTTCTCCGTGTCCCACTGCAAGTTGACCGGAGAGTGGCTGCTTTTTGGGTTTGAGTGAAACTGTTGTTCACTATTAGGGGGGCCTTCATCATTAGGGGAAGGATCAGGCGCGAGAGTCCCCTTTTGCTTTGAGAAGGGAGATGTGAAGCTTTGACTTCCCATCTTGTTTTGTTTTCCCAATCCTGGCTAGGCGTTTGTGGATGTTGCAAAACATCCGCAAAGAGCTCGCAAAGCTTGTGGACCTTGCTGCAATTCTGCATGGATCCAGGACGGACTCCCGACAAGGACCATTATCTTGCTAGACACTTTGCATCAGCCTGCGGGTACGCGCAAACGTCCCTTCCGCGTTGAGGGTCGGGCAAGAATGCCGCAAAGTGTACACAAAGCTGCTGTTGTGTCCGCTCTTGCATTCCCGCAACTGCAAGCATGGTGTCGGATGACATATCGCAGGCAAAAGAGCATGGGCGATGGAGATGTGAAGATTTGCGAAAAATCCTTTTTCTCAGCGTGAAGATGGCGGTTTCTGGAGTAAAGACTATTCAACACCAATATGCATGACAACCTTGCTTGCCTGCGAATGCAAAGTATGCAGCTTATTCCTGGTTTCCCTGGTGGTTCAGTCATTTGCCACCATGTATTCCCCAAAAACGACACCAATCCGAAGGCGACAGCTTGCCCGCGAGTTTGCGGCCAGGTGCCAGAGAGCCCCTGGCCCGCCGACAAGCTGATGTCAAAACTGCTGAGCGCTGGACCAGAGGCCTTCCGGAGCAACCCGGAGGGCCAAGGGACCAACAGCGGAGATTTGTAGATCCTTTACATTGGGCCATTTTGGTTACAATTTGAGTGTGACTTGAGTTTGTTGAGAGGTTGCCAGAGGGCTGAGCACTAAGATGTTGGCTGCCAGAGAAAGTGGTTGGTCAGTTGGCAAGGCCTCGAATATGGCGGATCGCACATGATACCTTTCTTGGGGGTTTGCTCACCTGCCTTTAGATTCCAGATTCACACCCAAGGTCTGCAATTGATCATCCAACCTGCGCAAATGCATAATGGTATCATGTTGGATTCCCCCCGCCCCCGCTGCCCCACTTCCTCCCTGGCAATGCCAAGACTAAGAGGCTACAGGCAAATGCTGGGTTTGAGGTCGCGTTTCTTGCGAGGGCGCTCATACCTGGGCGCTGCTGATCCTTAGTGACACCATGGCGCCGGCCATGAAGTACCACTTGGAGATCCTCGCGAAGGCCGGAATTTGCGGTGAACCGGGTGAACTGGTTCCACTGCTCGGCTCCCATCCGAGAACGCCCAACTATGAAAGCTATGAGTGGGTCTAGAAATGGTGGCTCTAGAGGTGGTGGGGCTCTAGAGGTGGTGGGGCTCTAGAGGTGGTGGGGCTCTAGAGGTGGTGGGCCTCTACAAAATGGTTAGTTTCCTGTTGATCTCCCTCAAGCCAACATGTGGGTCACAAAATTTGGAGGCACCCCTACATCTGGTAAATTTCCTCGTGTCTACGGTGGGTGAAAAGTCAAGCTCTAATGTTGT
>CAUJNA010003294.1:1355000-1602500 GCA_963377175.1 Effrenium voratum | reverse complement strand
CTTTCCCTGCCATACGTTGCAGTAATACAAGGCACCATGGCCAGAATCTTCAACACAACACGCTGCATCCAAGACGCGCAGATTCCACAGGGACCTCTTCCGGGGCTCAGGTGGCTAGTGAAGAGCTCACCATGATCGGCACGTGGGAGATGGACAACGGGCGCGCCTGCCAGTTCCATCAAGGTTTTGGTTTCAAGGAGAACGCAGTCGCACGTTCACAGGTTAGTGGACGACCTCAAGCACAAACTCAGATAATTCATGGACATGGGATTCTGCCATTCATGTCTTTGACAATGAAGGATACTGCCATACACGTGCTGTTTGTTGATGTTTGGGTATTTTGCTTGAGTGAATGCTTCCCTTAGCTAATAATGTTTGAGTCAATCATGCAATGTGACTTGAAAACTCGACGGGCATGATTCGGTGTTTCCATCTTTTGCAAGATCACGCATCACTTCAAACTAAGTGTTTGGCTTCCTTGCGGCACGGATCTGATCTGCTGGGGCGCCAGGAAGCCAAGTGCAGCGCAGGCGCAGCTGCAATGCCGCGATGTATGCTGAAGTGTTGTTGGACTCAGCCAGATTGCTTTATGTGGCAGCTCCTTGGGCAGCGAAAAATTCCCCTGGAGTCCAAACCGCACCTTGGAGTGGATGTATGTTGCGGCTGTAGGTGTTGACACGTGTGACCAACGCGGGGTTTGTCAAGAGATTCTGAAATAGTTGCTTGTCACAGGCATTGCGACGTTTGGGCACTCGCTTGCAGCAGACAGTTGTCGTTGGCTCAATAGCTGTCTGGAACATGCACAGTGCGAGGAGCTCGTTCGAGCATATCGAAAGACCTCCAAAGCGCGGCACATCCGCAACTTTGAAGCCTTGGGGTTGGGCCGAAAGTGCTGAATGCCAGCCAATTGGGTTTCAGGAAGCAGGCACAGTTGGAGCCTAACATAGGAATCCGGTTCAGCAGACTACCTATCTACCAGCGTGGAGCTTAGGATGATTTGCTCAGAGCATGGAGCGGTCTTTCCTTGTTTCCCCCTATTGGCAGCACGACATTGCCAAGTGCTACATGAAAACAAGGGTCACGACCGGTTTACCTATCCGCTTCTCTGTCATGCAACGCAGCTCTGGAAAAAGAGCCACCTGATCACCCCCCTGAAGGGAGCAACGATTCCAGTGGCACGTGTATGATCAGGGCGCCTGGAGGTATTTTCTTGATTTCTGCGGAATCATTGCAGGATTCCATTTGCATCCGCAATGGGAGTTCCGTTTTTAGATATGGCCATGGGCCCCAGTGAACAGCACAATCCCCACTAAAATCGACTAGAATGCGTGGTGCACCTACCCCAAAAATGGTACCATTGGTTTTGACCCACAGCCATATCTTCTAAGCGCTGAGTACCGAACTTCGTTGGGGCCCGGAGAGTGGCGGAGTCACATCCGAGGCCATGGCTGTGTATCATCCAGGCCAAGGCTTGAGCGCACAAGCCATTGCCCGCTTGCGGCACCGCAAGGCACGCGTGCGCGCCGGGCGTGGACTCGATTCATTTCTCCAGACTTGCCAGGTGACGATGAGTTGTCCTTGACAGCTTCCTTATCATTCACCAATTGCTGTTGGTTGTCGCCCCCAACCCAACTGCCTGACAACGCGATGTACTGTACTGACACTGATAATTGACTACTTTGGTGTGATATGTTTGATAATTCCTTATTTTGGGAGGTGTTGTTTAAGTTGATTGTGCAGGCGGGTAAGACTTTGCTTTGTGCCATTTCTTTGCGAGGACGGAGAGGACACTGTATGGCGCGCGCTTCCCTCAGAGGACCGCTCAATACAGCATTTGCCTGCGTTGGCGCGATGAGCAAAGTCAAAAGCGGGTGGAGGAGCGAGGTCCTGGTGCATGGTAGAACCTGAAATCATATGATATGACACGTTGCAATAGCTGTATAGTATGATACAATGTGCTGTAGTCTGATATAGTAGCACAAAATATTCGATACGCTAATGCAATACAATGTGATACAATATAAACAACATGTATATGATTTGCAGTATAGTATGCTACACTATTCAATATGATATACTATACTGCAATATGACATAATAGTAATCAGGACAAGTCTGAACGGACTATAACCTTTACGAGTACGGCAGCTGCTTGCACTACAGCCGAGCTATATGGATTGAAATATGTGGTATGCTCGGCCTTTGGATAGAGCAAACGAAGCCAAGAAACCCATGGATCCTGCGTTCTTGGGGCTCTCCTTTCCTTCTTGGGACAAGTACACATCGCCGGCCGGACAGGGCGCTTTGTGCTTATATATATATATATATACGTATCCATGGGTGATGGGCGCCGGTTTCCGGTTGGTTTAAGTTCTGCAAGGTTGGCTTCATTTGCAGAGGTCCCTGCTTTTGGCAAATTCCCACCATACATTGTCGCAGGTTCCACAAAAACTACCACGGACCGCGCGTTTTTTCCTGACCATGCGGTGTTTCTCAAAATGGCTTATGCCGGCTTCTGGGCATTTACAGGGAAACCAAAAGGACAGCAACCACTTTGAGACGATCCCTATTTGGGAATGCATCAATCAATAGGCGGACCTCCACAAGGGATGGCTTCCTTCTTTCTCCCTTCATACAACCACCCCCTCAATCACACTCGCAACAAACAAACGAACAGTATAGAACAGAACAAAACAGAACAAAACAAGCAAAGCAGAACAAAGCAGCACAGAACATAACAAAACCAAACAAAGCAAAACATAAACAAACAAACAAACGAACGCACAGATGTTGAGAATCCCCCAAGCCTTCAGGACCAGTCCAGACAGTGGAAGGGCCTCTTGGGCAGCAGTGCCAAGAAGCCTCGCTGCTCTCAGTGCACTAGGCCCGGACTCCGCGACTGCGCAGCCACCCCCGAATTTCCCCAGAATTTCTCAGAGTTTCCCGGATTTTCGGTCCTCCCCAGCCAAACCCCTCCCCCAAACAGGGCCGTATTTTAGTAGAGGGTTACCTTTTACGTTCCATAAGGTTTTGAGCATGGCCTACAGCCCTTTATGGCCATAGAGCCTACAGTCAATAGGTCAATAGGTCAATAGGTTTTGGACGCTTTGCTGATCGGTCGCTTTTCCGAAGTTTGTGTATGGTTTGCAAGTTGTTTGGCGTCTACCACTTACAAGTCACAGGGTTCGTGGCTCGGTCAAACGCCATGCTCAATTGAAGTTTCCCATATTCGGCGATATGCGGGTTGTTTTGCTTTGCTTTCTGCCGCGAGTTTTTGGAATATTCGCGCGCGGAATGAAATGTGTGCTTTCAGTTGGCTTTGGTTGATTGGAACTGTCGGGTAGTAGGCTTTGTGTTTTCCGTGGTTGCATACAATGTTTTGGGTTGTATTCTATAGAGGACTGGGACATGTATCCCCCTATGGAGAAAATCGAAGCGATGACAATGGCTATGGTTGCATTTGCGCAGACGTTTGACCTTCTATAGCGGCGTGGAATGGATAGCTTCTCGAGATGGGCATTGAGATTTCTGGGCTTCTTTGTTATTCATGCCGTTGGCGATGTTTACATGATTTGCTCCATCTATGTCCAGTCCCCCCCATCCCATTTGCGTGCGTGCATCATCCCAGGCTTGAACCGACATTGGTCTTTCTTCATCCACTGAGCATGGCTCTGTTGATTCCCAACTATCCCAAGTAAAGCAATCACGCACAGGGTGAATCACATGGGCAAGACTAAATGGGGAAAAGGACATGGCACGATGCTTGCATTGGACAGTCGACTATGACTGTTTTGCAGATTTGACTTGTGGCCAGGCCGCTGAAAGCAGACGATAGGCGGGACGATGTGTCTGGGTTCTTGACAGATTTGACGTGCTCGCTAGTGATTGGTGGTTGAGCCTGGCTTTGGTTTCTTCAAGTCATTCTTTGAGTCATTGAGCGCCCAATTGTTGCCGTCTATTATAGCATCAGGTTCTACCTGTTTTATGGGTTATCATAAGGCCTATACAAATCGTTATAAAATTATAACATTGTTAGTTTGGTAATTGATGTGCTTGCTCATGTCGTGCTTTGTTTGTGTGTGTGTGTGTGCGCTTTCAGCACTGCATCCAGTTGGGCATGTGCCTCTACCTCGGTCTTTGAAATCTCAACGGAGATCGCAAAGGGCAGGTTGACACAAGCAAGTGCTGGTATGACGCAGAATTGATTGTTTGAGTGCTTGTTAGACCACGCAATGTCATTCAGTTGGTTGATCCACTTACACTAGGTTCCATCTATGCGCAAGACAGGGCAACTACTTGTGCAGGCCGTCAGCCGAGGTATTGGCAAAGACGAGCACACTGGATTAGTTATTGCAAAGGCGTGCTTCCCACACGTTATATATATATATATGGTACCCCCCCCCCCAAAGCATATATATTGGGGGGGGGATAGCATATATATATATATATGTAACCCTCACAGGAAGGTTATGGCTCGATTTGCGAGGCAGCTGATGTGTCGCCGATGTGCTGGGGCCTCGGAGTAGCTGCGAATTCATCATCGCATGCCGCGAAGCTTCCGGAAATTAGTTGGCGTTCCATGAATCAAACTGGGCAGAATTCATCATTCCAGGGTCCAGCTGCAAAATTGGAAACCATGTCCATGGGCGTGACTAGTTGACCCGAGACTCATTTTGATCTCCTTCACTGCTGGTCCCACAAATGAGGAAAGGCCGCGAAGGCTAAGGGCACCAAGCCGAAGTGCATTCCACCTGGGGAGGGGGTGGGTGGGGCCATGATCCCCGTGGAATCAGTTTTTGGGCATCACTGCATCACCCAATATGCCACTGCTTGATGAAAGGTCTCGGCAGTGATGAAAAGAGGAAGTGGCTTTGCTCAGGCTGAGGGGGATGCGTCGTGCGCTCAGCACACCTCGAAAGGCGCAAAAGGCACTTCGGCACCTTGAACTGTTTGTACCCGTGCCGAAGTTATCCAGAATGGCCGGTGCGTGCCAAAAGCAGCCCTTTGTTTGTTTCTTTCCAGATGCACAAGTAATGATTGTTGAGGTGAGCAGTGTTCGAAGGAAATCCACAGACCAGCCTCAAAAGGCAGACGCCACAGCACCCCAAGAGCAATCAATAGAGGACTACAGTGGTTCCATTTGATTGATTTCTTGTTTCCGTGGCCATGGCATCACCACACACTGCTAGCACATGGGTAGCCAAGGCTCGACGACTCTGCGTCTCGCCCAAGACCTGCTCGTATTGAGCCTTGCCTTGGAAACGTGTGGCTTGGAGTCTTTGGAAGGTGAAGCCTAGAAACATCCGTTTCCAGACCTACGTGATTTGCCTGAATTGAGCCGGTGTGCATTTGTGCGTGTGTGTGTGTGCGCGCGCGTTTTATCAAGCCTGGCTCAATCAGGCCTGCTGCTGCCAGAAGTATCACCCGTAATTAGCCGCTGGGCAGCTAATTTGTTTGCATTGTCACTCCACGTGCTGCCAAGGATTGTGAAAATGGCCAGGCAGGGTCCTCGTTTCTGGGGTAGTGGCACAGCGAGTCGCTGTCCTTTGCATGCAATGAAATCCTGATAGGCATGTTCGACAAATGTGTTGTTCGGTGCGGTGCCGGCAAGGTCGAGCCACCATGGTACTCAATGAGCAGTGTGCAGTATGCATTGAGGGGGCTCAATCAATCGGATGATACGAGAGGCAAATTTTGGCTATGCCAGGCATCAGCACATGTGATGAAGTGATGTTTGCTGACACATTCTGGTTGAACCCCCTTCATAGAAGCCAGCCACAGGAAATTCTGCACACGTGCCAAATACCCACCAAGAACAAGGAGTGCCCATAGAATTTCCTGTGGCGGGTTTCTTGGATCTCGAGGCTTGGACACCCTCTGGGGCTTCCCTGTGATTCCATTCGCGTACTTGACAAGCGCTCGCCGAATTCTGCTCACAGGCTGAGAGGTGCCGAACTCCGAGCACGCAAGCGAACTCAGAGGACGGAGGATGTCAAAAATGCGCCGACTTTTTCAACAGACCCGCAATCAGGTGCTTGGTTTCCTCTTGTGGGTTTCCTTGAACGCGATCCAAGAAGGGGTCCCCTATTTTAAGACAGACTCAAGTGTTTAGTGTCCTGCAAATTGGGCATTCATGAGACTATCGGTGTTTCATGTTTGGATGCGCTGAAGGCTTCTGACTCTGTCAAGAACTGGCACAGGTACAGTGCTGGAAGACTTTAAGGAGTTCACTCTGGTTCACTCTCTCTCTCTCTCTGCCTCTTCAAGGTTTGCTTGAGGGCTCGTCAGTTTGCAGGTGACCTATACAAGCCACCTCTCCTGCTCTCCGTGTGACAAGTACAAATGCTTGCTGTCAGCAAACACACCATTTGGGATCAAGTAGAGAACCATGCCCTGGTGCTTATTTCCATGGATGTGAGCGCATCAGTCTCCTCTTGACTTAGGATGTCCTTTTGAATGCTCTGCTAAATACATATTCCTCTGCAAATGGAAGGTCTGGTTTGATCGCATGCTGATCGCGTGTTCCATGGAACACCAGGATCAAGACGGGGAGGCAGCCAGCGCCTCTCAGCCACCCACGCCGGATGCTGGGCGCCCGGTCGCTGGTCGCTGACCCTTGGTTGTTGCCATGTGACGCTTGGAAGACCCGAACCAAGCGAGCGACAGTCCAATGAACTTGGGCAGCTGGTTGATGAGTCAGCATGGACCTCCTCCGCTTGTATTTCATGCCATCAGCTCCGGTCTTTGGCAAGAGACTGTTTAACATCAATAGACTCTGGTAAGAATCTTGTGATCATGTTGGCTTGCTAATTACAAGGGGTGGCCAAAACAAGTGTGATGTCTACTCGGTAGATGTGACGGAGTTGACTGGGCTTATTTGCCAAAGTTGCGAGACACTTTCAACTGTTCACTAAATCCCCGCGGCCAGCAAAGGTACCTTTGCAGTCGTTGGACACTTCATCAAGTTGTGCAAAATACGGTTAGTGAATCGAGTATGTTTGTGCAGGTGGGCCACTGCATGCAACTGCATGTGTCCAGTTAATTATTGGGCACAGCAAGCATTGTGTAGCTGGGCTGTGCATTGTTTACATGCTGCAGAAATGGACGAGAAGGGGCCTGCGCCGTCATATGACACGCATGCATGACTGCAAGCCGGCGGAGCCTCGAAACTGCAAGGAGCGCCTTCAAGTATGGAAATACATACCGGGAAGCGACAGGATGCAAATATTCACGTGAGAGTGCAGGAGACAGTGAGGCTTGCACTGCGACCACGATGTATACAGTAGCAAAATCATCGCAGGCAATCCTTGATCGGACCTTGGCGTTTGATCGGGCGCCGTGTGCGCGCGGCTCTGTGTGTGTGTGTGTGTGTGTGTGTGTGTGTGTGTGTGTGTGTGTGTGTGTGTGTGTGTGTGTGTGTGTGTGTGTGTGTGTGTGTGTGTGTGTGTGTGTGTGTGTGTGTGTGTGTGTGTGTGTGTGTGTGTGTGTGTGTGTGTTGGGTGTTTAAGTATTTGGGTATTTGGGTATATGTGTCTTGTCTGTCTTTGTGTGCCTTTGTGTGTCTGTGAATTCTTGGTTTGCTCTTTGTGCGGCTGGTCCGCGTGTGCCAATGCGCTTCCTGGCTGATACTTGTTCAAAGCAGGTTGAGCTTTCCCCGAGGTGACAGCTTCGCTGAAGCGTTTAGCTGGAGACTGGACCGACCTTGGAGGCCGGGAGATTCGACAGCATTTGGCGTTGATTAGCCCTGAAATGCCTTGAATATCAGCGAGGGGGGCGAGGGGGAGGCAAACAAATCCATTGGCAGCCGCTGATAAAGCAAGTGAGTGAATGAGTGAGTGAGTGAGTGAGTGAGTGAGTGAGTGAGTGAGTGTTGGAAGGCTGCTGCGCTAGGTGGGAAGCGCAGAGCCACTGCCTAAGCGACATTGCTCCCGGCTTCTCAGAAGGCTCCGCAAACTCCGCAAACTCCGCAAAACTGGTCGCCTCCCCCAGTGGAGTTCAAGCTGGCCAAGCGCCTCTCAAGAAGAGCCACTACCTAGTCAGGCCCGCCACCCGCACCACGAGTCGCGACTGGCCGGCGCAACGGCAAGACAGCCTGATCCTCGAACGGCAGCGCTTACCCGCAGGCTCTTTCCACAGTGACTCCTCACAGTAGTACTGAGACGCAGCCGCGCGAGGGCTCGCTCATGGGCGGTGGGCAGGGAGACAAAGCCGATTAAGCGTATCGCGTTGATCTTTGAGGGGCCCAAGAAGTTGAGCTGGCCTGTTTTTGGATGTACTATTGTTTTGTAATATTTCTTTGGTATAGTATTGCTTTACGTTTGTTTAATTGTGTACCCCTGTCATAATGTGTTTGTCTGATTGTAGTGAATTAATTTATTGATCCTACATCTCATGGATTCTAAATTTACACACTAAACGCACTCGCTACTCATTGTTCTATTTTTCCTTGCTATATTACTATTGTTGTTGCCATCACTGTTTGTCACATTGGTAGGTGTTGCTTCTACAATAGCTACTTCTACTAATACTATCATATACAGTACATGTTGGTGTTGAAAATAGTGGGCTCGGTTTGGCATGGTTGACAAAAGCGACCAGAACACCTACCCGTTGTTCGGATATGCCCATAGCGTCCCCAGGAATTTGGATGGACGGAATGTTTTGAGCCGTTGACTTGCCTGATAGGCAGCTTGTCACTGTGGCCCGTTGCAAGCCCAAGTGCTTGGATCAATGTGTTTGTGCTCATCTTGTGCAACTATGGGCGATAAATAATTATTCAGATGCCGTTGATCCTGCTGAAAGTCGCGGAATATTGACCCTTCCGCATGGCTTTCCATCCTCTGACCAGTTTGACACAGAACAGAGTTGAGCAAAAGCCTGCAAACGCCTGGGAGAGGAAATCGGGCGTTTCAGGAAGTCAGTTGGGATGCATGATTTGGGAGCCCGGTTTGCTTCGGCTTGCGGTGTTTCCTAAAGACTAGTTTCATTTATCTTTTCGTGCACAGCACGCGTAGCATTTCATGCCATTGCTATCGCTTCGTGCACCTTAGTGGATCTGAAATCTCACGCTAAAGACGTGTAAGGTTGCAAGGGCGACATGTGCGTTGACACAGCTTTTTGTGGGGGCTGACAAGCACCGACCCTGAAATGAAACAATCGCTGATTATTGAATAGGTTGTCCTTCCCTGCGCCAGGCGAGCAATACAGTCTTTCATTGTCCTCAGACGATCAAATCACTTGCTTCCGGGACTGGGCTGCAAGCAATATTTTGGCTTCCATGTTCGACTCTGCATATTGTTCAGCTGGAATCCACCTTTGCCTTGATCGGGCAAAGCCTGCTCATGTTCAGCTCTGCACTTGTCTTTCGTCGATTGAACGGGGCATGTTCACGGAAATGAGATGAAGCTTGTGAAGGAGGACGATGAACAGACCGTGACCCTCTACTTTGATCCAAGAGACAAGCCGTTTGCTCAATCTATGCTTGTGCAGTGGCAAAATGTCAGATGCATCACAACATGTCATGCGTTCGAGTATTAGATGGGCAACGGCTTCATCATGCTACTTGTAGCGCAGATGGCCGGCATTCGTGGCGGTCTTTCCAACCTTGGCATTGTTTGATGGACAGCAACGCACGAGGCTGGTTTGGTGGGGCAAGAACAGGGCGTATTTCCTCGACTTGCCCGGATCTCAAATCAGCAGCGGTTTGCCCAAGTGCAGAAGCTTGCTATGTTCGTGGGTTCCTGCCAGCGTTGGCGCCGTCGATAGAGCTGGTCAATCATGTAGTAGTACTAGCAGGCCAGAAATCTCAATTGGAGGAGGACTATCTAGAATCCGACGTTGAAGCGCCCCAGTGCCTTGAGCATCTTTCAAGCACAGAGGATTTGAGCCATAGTCTCGTTGTTTTGTTCTCCAATGATCTTAGATGCTGGTGGGTAACTCTCATTCCCTCGCGGTATTGACTGCTCATTTGCAAACGAGGGGAGGCTTCACGGGGAGCGGTTTTGGCTGCCAGGTTCCAAGCCTTTGCCGGAGCTGGCTGTAGGTTCAGCACGGGGGCCGTCCGTAATTGCATGTCTAAAACTTATGAACAACAGCAACTTGTTGAACCGCGCGATTGGGAAAACTCGAGCCGCGAAAGGCCGGCGATTGGACCGCGAAAGGGCAACAAAATTATTGTGAATTCAGGCGCTGAATGGTGTTTAGATTGACGTGCCGACGCACGTCTCGTTCATTTTGACTGCGCGCAAAAGTGCCTCCTGGAAAGCTGAATGTTAATTGCCTGCGCAGGCCCAGGCTGTGCTTTCTAAATCTGCTTACTAGCTGCAAACCGAAGTTTCACCGACGAATTCCGCGATTGGACTTCCTTCCAGTTTTCAGGTATGGATGGAGGAAGGCCAGCGCTTCAGATAAGACAAGTGAAACTGAAACAGAAACAGCAGCGATGACCAACGTGGATCCGCGATTGGAATCTGTGGGATCGCGATTGGACCGCGATTGGCCGGCGATTGGGGGGTCCCCAGGCAAAGTACTTTTGTACAACCCCCGCACATCCTTTCGTATTTGGTTGAGAACGGATGGCGCAGTTTGGCCTGTTCCAGTCCAGCCGACGCGCATGTTCGGAGTGCGTGAGATGGAAACCACTTCGAACGAATGCTTCCTGGAGCTGAGTTCTTATCGCAGTCCTTTTGCAAGGGTCGTGTTTTCGCACAATTGCAACGTGTCACGAGCGTTTGAATGGAATGCGGCTTTCAGGCGCATGCTGTGGCTCAAAATCTTGCAACCTTAAGATTGCTAGTAGTCGACCTTTAGCTATTGATCAGGGGTCCCTTGAAAGGAATCCCAACCTCTCCAGGGGAGGGTTGTTGATCAGCGGACCCCATCAGTGCACCGGACTTGGGCACCTGTCGGATTCGCGGATCCGAGGTCAGAGCTGGACTGGAATTTTCAGCACTTGAAGTGGCATGACTCCGGCAATGGCCAGGCATCCAGGCGGGTGAATGGGCTTGGGATCTATGGGCTTGGTGTGTGTTGTTCAAGGCTATTCTTTTTGGGGCCGGTTTACGTGTCGGCGTATCAGCTACCGCACTTCTTCTTGGGAATCAAGAATGACGCCCCTATCAGGCTCCCCCTCGGCCTTACGCATTTCTGCACTGTGGATATGTGGTTCTAGAGTGCATTTCCTTGGCAACCACTGCAGCTGTAACGTTGAATTGCACTTGTGTCGTTGTCGCCTGCATTCATACCGTCCCTTGGCTTTCACATGCGGTTCAGCCTGTTTTGGGGCGAGTTTGATTCGAGGATTATTTTGAGCGAACGCCATGACGTAAATCCTTAACTTGTCGGCCCGTTTGGGCTGGATCGATCAGGCCGGCCATGCAGTGGCGGAGAAGTCCACGTGTCGTCCTCAGAGGGTTTCAGGCATTGGCCCAAGAGGTTGGCTGTCGCGGGAGGAAAGTCTTCGGATCTAAGGCCTTCGGATTTTTCGCAGGGAGTCCTCTTTGAGGTCATGGCCTGCTTTGGGGAATGTGCCTTTGGTCCAGATTGATCCAAAGCGAGCTTTGTGTCAGCATCATAAACTTGCAGCCAGCCCAGCTTGGGCTAAGAGAAGCAAAGAAGGGACTTAGGAAGGCAAGGAGGGAAGGTTGTCGGAGCTGGGAAGACTTGAAAATGACTTACTAGCCCTGTCAATAATTTGCCCGTCCCTGCTACCCAATCTCCTTCGATGTTTGCACAACTGTTGCCTTTGCACAGCCCCACACTCACCTGAACATGTCGGACGACAATGAGGTCGGGTTTGGGCTCTGACGTAGCTCAACTTCTCAATCTGCGAAGTCAGAGCATTCAAGAAAACAAGGGAAAGCCTCACAAGTGTGTAGCACAACTGCAATCCTAGACCTGGCAGCAGAGCCGCCTTTCTCCATCCATCGCTGTCCTGTGGTGTTGAAGCCGTCCTTCGGCCCAGGCGAAGTGCTTCGGACGCCTGTCTGTGTAAAGAGATGGTGCGGGAGCTCAGTGCCGGACATGTCTTTGTGCCTTGTGGAGAGCGAGCAAAGCCGGAGACCGGCCTTGGGGTAAGCTGTAGCTTCAGAATCGCTCCAAGTGCATCCCTGAGTGTAACCCACAAAGCTTGCGCATTCCTTTCTTTTTTCCTTTGGATGTGACAAGCGCAGGTCCAAGCCGGAAGCAGTGGCAGAGTCTTTGGCACCAGCCGCGGCGCCTCCAGCCGCGGCGCCTCCAGCCGCGGAGCCGGGCTGAGAGAGCGATTCTTTCCGGAAGCAAAGTGCACTGCACATACGCTATACACTGCACATACGCCTACGCGAGCGCCTACGCAAAGCCTCCGCGACTCCTAGGGGCGCCTACGCGCGCGTGTTTGCGTCTTCCTTGCTTACGCGAATGCCTACGCAAGCCGCTTGCCCGGCAATTCATTGCCCGCTTGCGGCTTGTGAGTTGTTTACCTTCGATACGCGACGTGCACTTTGGCAGCTCCAGCTCCACGATCGCAACTTTTCGGTACAATATTGCTCGAGGTGCCACCATTTAGCTGCAGGCTGAAACGGGGGCTTAACATGAGCAGCGGCAGTGGCCCGCAAAGCGACAATTTCACGAACTGGGCCTCGAGCCTACGCGGGTGCCTACGCAGAGCCTACGCGGCGTTTACGCGGATGGAGGCGTTCTGTTTTGAAAAATCGTGGCCTGATCTTCTGAGCGATAGGAGCCTGCTGTGCTGAATCTGTGTAGCCACTCTGCCAACCACTGTGAAAACTTCAAAAACATGCACAGCTCTATGACGTATCGTCCCAGGCTTGCCCACGCGGCGCCCACGCAACGGAAAACAACACCATGATGCGCGCAAAATGCCTATGCGAGCCTACGCCCCCCCAACCTAAATTGCCTACGCGAACATCATGCAGTCCCTTGTTCGTTTAAACCCTTGATTCCGGGAGGAAGAAAAACAACACGCGCTCACAATGTGGCTTGCGTGCACCATGGTGTGTCTAGCAATAGACACGTGTGCTGAGACAAGCTCCTGGCTGGTGATGTTTTTGTTGTTCCCTTTTTTGAAAGCTCCCGACCGGACACGGGCAGGGAGTCGGCTAAGCGACTGTGTGTGATAAGCCGGGATCCCGCACGGTCTGAACAACGATCATTTATTGATGCCACACGCAGGTGATACTCTCTCCAGATACACTGCACAATGCTGGTGATGTGATGCTGGAGATGCTGGAGGGGCAAGAAGCAATCGAACACCGAAAGATTGCTGTGCAACAGCATCCATACTGCATCCGTCCCTCGAAAGATGGTAGAACCTCTTGCACAGTCCAGACCGTGCCCGCCCCCCCCCCCCCTCCCCCAACAGTTAGGAACGAACGGAACAACAACTCTCCGGATACAACTCATTCATTGCACCCAATAAGAATTATGAATATCAACTTGATTTTGTATATCAAAAATGAGTTAGATAATCAAACATATAGAGTTGGATTGTTACTTCTTGATTGCAGCGAGGAACCCAAGAAGCGCAGCAACAAGATGCCGCAGGTGCGCAAGGAGGCTGGAGCCAACAGCTCCCACTTCACACGCTGGGTTTCACCGCCAAGGGGCCGGAAGGTGCATCAAAACCGAAGATCCAAGGATAAAGTCATTGCCACTGCAGTCATCGACGGTTTTTGCAGGCTCTTGGCACAAACGCTAGTGCGCGGGGCGGCTGATTGTACTGAAGTTCCCATAGCTATGACCAGCAGTCGGAGCTTGACCAGTGCTAGTACTTGATGAGCGTTGCCACTCCTCGGGCTGACCCTTGTGCTACTCTTCCAGTGTGACACATGGAGCTAATCATTGTGACCTGTTGCTTTCAATGTCCGGAATCATTGCATTGAAGTCACATCGACATGGATGCATGGCAGTAGTTAGCGGGATTTTTCAAAATCAACAAGGAGTGCGAGGGCTGGCCAGCGAGTTTGGTCCCCCAAGTGCACTTGGGAGAACACTGGACACCCAACTGGATGCCAGCCAGACCTTTGCTATTGAGACTCCGTCCGAAAGCCCAATATATCCCAATATCAACTGCTTGGCAGATTATCGCACATGCCTTTTGCCGGCGGCGTTTCTGGCAGGAGCCGCAGAGTGAGCCTGAAGAGTTTGAAAAGAAGCAGAAAACAGAGATACCAAAAGAAGAGAGGTGGCAAAAGAAACTGCCACGGGAGGCACCCAAGGACACTCCAACAAAGGAGCCAAGCAAGGAGAAAGAGTTACACAAAGATGATCCCAGAAAAGAGTCGCCTTTGCCGGAGAAGCCAACTTTGGTCGAGGAAGAAACGCAGCATGAGGCAAGAGGAGAGAAACCAACCAAGGAAGGGCGAGGGGCCAAAGAGGCAAAACATGATGAGCACGCGCAACAAAAGCCGAAGGAGGAGCTGAAGTGGGTCAAGAAAGAGGCAAAGGAGGAGGATCCCAAACAAGAGATGCTTTTCAAGGAGCCAGCAAGGGCAACAAAGGAGACAAAGGAGGAATGGGCGCCAACATGGGCTAAGAAGGAGACAGAGGAGCCCAATAAGCCAAAGAAAGAGCCGCCATCGTGGGCGCCCACATGGGTAAAGAAGTCCGCTGAGCCCCAAAAGGAGAAGCAGGAGGAGCCGGTGCAAGCGTGGGTCAGGAGAGAAGACCAAAAGTGGGTAAAGAAGGAGCCAAGGGAGGAGTCAAAGGAGACGGACGCCAAGCCCTATGAAGCCACTGGCCCAGCAGGCAACCTGTGAAGACCCAAATGTTGCCTTTGATATGTTCGCCCTACAAACAGGGAGGCTAGTATGAGAACAGCTCCCTGTATGTTTCTGCACAAGGTTCATAGGCGGACCTTGACAGAACGAAGAAATCGGTGTTCAGCCCTTGAACAGGATGAAGTGCCTTTCTTGCTAACCGTGCTCTTTCTCGGAGGCTGGGCAGTGAATTTGGTTTGTTTCTTTGGGCACCTAAGGCCAAGAGGCTTGGCAAGGCGCGGCCAGTGTGCAACTGCCTTGGGGTCATTTATGTTTTCATGCCGTCATAGGTTTGTCTTCCCTTCCTGTCCATCCATGGTTGCAAATTCCATCCATGTAAGGTTGCTTCTGCAATGAGCACGTCGGAACAAGTGTGCATTCACTGTGCATATACTCTGCAAAGTAACGCTTGTGCACATTCTACGTGAATGCAAGGGCCTGCGCACAAGCCTGCTCATGTTTCCGTTTGTGCCAACGAGAAAGTAGACCACACATCAACGACAAGTCACCTGAGGTGGAAACTTCGCTTAGTCTCCTTCGCCTTGGGCGACTCGATTTGTGCGATTGTTTCGTGAGCATTGTCAGGCTGGCCCTGGGCAAGTTTGGCGAGCCGCCATCCAGCTGCATTGGTGTTTGTGTTGGGTCATCAAGCATGGCCTGGCTGCATGGGATTCACAGGGTCTTTGAGACAGCCGGAATTTAAAACAGAAACAGCATCAATGCAAGTTTGGGCGCAGATACATCGGCCTTGCACAGCTGCTGCCAATCCCCATCCCAGTTTTGTGTGCCGTGCACATTTTGAGGTAGGGTTGTAGCTGTTTTGCCAAACGGACCTCATTGAATCCAAATATCTTTCTTGACTTCAACAAATGCAAGCACGGAGGGGTTTATGCTCGGGTGATTAGCTCAATTTAAAAGCGGCTACTTCGGCACGTGTTGTTTGGGGTAGCCACAGTTTTCCAGAACTCAGGTGGGTGAGAAGGACCAACAGCAAGATGAACATCGAGGGGAGGAGGATGAAAAGGACACGGCGGGGCAAATAGGAGCAGTTCTTAGAACAAGGCTTGTGAGCAAGCAGGTTCAATTTTCTCCGCTGAAATTAGCTTGAGCAGTGGTTCATCACTCATCCTGTTCAGAGGACTGAGCTCAGACCGGAAGTTTGACTCTTACTTTTAGGCCATGCCCGTTTATTTAGTAGGTCAAGTCGCATTTCATGGGTAAGCCATCGGTAATTATTCTTGCACTAGCAGCCTTGTCAGGAGAAGCTGGCTGCACTTGCGATCAAAGAGATTACGGAGCAGCTGATGGAGCCAGCGCCTCAAAGAGCAGAACAAGGTGACACCAATGAGTCACCCGACTTCAAGAGCAGGGAATGGGTCAAAATTAAACCAGTTTTGGTCCATGTTTCCACTTGCCAGGGTTCCATTTGGGGTACCTATTTTTGACCCACAGCCAGCAAGCCTGAGCTTGCAGACGTTCAATCGCTGGAAGCGACGCATTGCGAGCTGCTGGCTGCGCATCGTCGCTTGCTGAGACAAACAAGTCTGGGTTATCGGAAGGCCAGCCCTGCACAAGAACAGGTGATAGATAGATAGATAGATAGTACTAAAGGCTGACCCTCTTTCCAGACCAGAGCAGATGTGTCGCCAAGTCGAGCAGAAGCTGTTTGAAGACGAATGACCTCTTAGTTGAGCCGAGCGAGCAGATTCGTCGCGCACAGAGCAAGAAATGAAAGGCACTTGGAACTGGCGAATGTCCTTCGGACTCTCAGGCCTGCGAACAAAGGCTTCGTGTGGGTTGAGCAATGGCATGCCGCTTGGACAGCCAGAGATTGTGCCGTGTGGGTAATGAGGTCATGCTTTGTCAGGTGTCGGCAAGGGGCCCCTATAGATGGCCAGTTGGGCCGCAATCCAAGAGCCGCCCAGGCGGCCGATGACCAGTTGTGTTGCAAGCAGCCCCTGCAGATTACAAGTCAGCAAGCGGCATCGCTGCTGCTTGCTGGAAGTATCCTGCTCAGGAACTTTACAGTTCAAGCTTTGGTACAGTGAGGCGGGCTTTCAAGCTGCCTGTTCCGCATGACCATTCCCCTAGCTACTGACGCGACATGGAACTGCCGCAAGACGCCTGAAGTTTGTTTGAACGCAGTCGACGGCTTCGGCATGGCATTCGAATGTGTTTCCGTAGACCAATGAACCTTGCTGGGGGCTTGCAGAATCGTTGTGCTGAACTTGCCGTGAAAAGATGTTGGTGTGCGCCGTGGGCCGAGTGAACAGCAACTTTTGCCATTCTCCGCAGGAGCTTTATTGAATCATACCCTGACAAGCCACGCGCTCAGTTTTTGAACCACCAGCTCTTTCATCAGGGTGGGTTTGAACCTTACAAAGACAGAAGATGCCTGGGGCTTTGCCGGGATGCCGGCTGTGCACTGCATTGCTCGCCCACTGCAGGTTTCGAGTAGTGCCGACGACAGGAAGGCCGCAGCATCAATCCATGAGATTGGTCCCTTGTTCAAAAGCATGGCAATAAAATTATTAGCAGTGTCAGGCATGCGCTGTGAGGGCGTACGCTTGCAGCTGTCGTAAGTGTCACGAAAAGCCTCAGGTCATGGGAGTAGTTGGTTACACTAGCAGCGGAGCCTGAGACATTACCAATCCAAGCGGGATGCATAGGGCCGCATCCAAAAACACATTTCCAAAAACACACATCGTAAACGAAGGCTCAACAAGTTCAACCACATCCTCCAAACGGCTCCAACAAAATGGAGAGTCCCGGCTCAAAGCAAAGACTATAGCCAAAGCTGCAAAATGCCAGTTGAATCAGCAGAAATGAGACCCCGAGGATGCCAGGGAAACAAAACCGCCTTTCTGGGGTGATTGTGGAGGCAGACAACACCGAGAAATGCAGGCTTTTTCAAGTTCAGCCCGAAATCCAGGCCCCGAAAAGCCTTCGGCTTTGACAGGGGATTCCGGAACAAACATGCGACCCACAATAGCCCCCTGCCATCTGCACACGCTCGACTAGGGTCGGCACATTTGAAGTGCAATGAATTGTCTCTTCACGCCTTCATCATGCGAGCTATTCCAGCTTTCGTGAGAGACAAGTTCTGTGCTTGGCTAAATGCATGTTTGTGCAGTCAGCTTCCAGCCTATGCATGCATGTTTCTGATACGACGTGGTGGCACTGTGCTCCTCTCCCAGCCTTTGACGTGCGACAAGCGCTAGACTTGTTGTTCCAAGGTCCCCCGAGGCCCTCCGTGACATAGCAATGTTTGCCTCGAATTTCACGGCTCCAGTTTTGGTAGGTGACACCAGAGTTCATGATTCCTCGTCCAGTGTCCCGCGCAGGGGTTACCGGGTGGCGCTGGCAAGCTTGAAGGCCAAGGGGCGGTGAGCGAAGCGTATGGCAAGCGATTCAATCCTTCCATGATTTTAAGTGGGGTTGGGGCACAATAGAAATCTTCCAAGAGCATGAAACAGTTGAAGCTGCTCAATCCCTCGTCTAGACCGCTCAGCAGGCATGGCCCAAGAATGGGCCATTGCTTTGCGCTCACGCAAGCTGCTCCCCTGCCTGCTGGAATTGTTGGCAGGGGCAGCAAGTGTACTATATCAGGGGCCCTTTCCGTTTTCAGCCGGTTAAATGTCACCTTCGAGCCACTTGGATGAGTTTGCTGGTGGGGTGATGTTTAAGAGGGAAATATCGGAAGCCCTGAGCTGGAAGACTGTCCAAAGCCGGGCCCAGCACGTGAGGTCAGGCCCGGCCTTTTTGGCAGAGATTCGCCGCCATGTCCAGTGCCAAATGCCGGGCATGTCACACAGACTTTTAAACACGTATTTCCAAAGTTCTGCCGCCTGCTGGTGACACAGTGCATTCACCAGTTCCTCTACGCGCGGCACCAAAACAGGGCTCCTGAACAGATACATGTTGCCCATTTGAAATATGGTTTTTCCACCGAATACAAAAGAAAGAGAAACAACCATTGACAAGGCAATGTTCAGGCGTACAATGTAAGGATCCCTGCAAAAGAATTGGCTTTGTTTTAGCTGGCAATCAGACCGGCTAACGTTTAACCGCTTGGAAAACACTGCTCCGGCTGGCCTATCCGATTCTGACTGAGCGTAACAGCCACGCTTTTATATGTTCGACCTGGCGGGATTTTTGTGCCACCGGAGTGGTGATGCCTGTAGAGATAAGGTAGGCATACTGTAGGAGGCATTTTGACTTCAGAGACAAGATTTGAAGTAGCGCATGCTCTGCGACGGCATGCTGCTGAGACGAGTGGAGTAGAACCTGCCGGCAAAGGGCGAGGAAGGGTCTGAATGCGTCTGTTGCTGCCCGGTTCCACTGCCTTGGTCACTCTCAAGTTGAAAGGGTACGAGTCTCTATCAAGACAGTTGAGCTGCCATGGAATGCATACAATGGCTTTGCTGACGTCCGGGTGCACGCACATTTGTGGCAAAGGGCTGACGTCATTTTCTCAGGTTCAGAGGAGTGTGCAATAGGGCTTTATTCATCAGATTGAGTCTGAGAAGGAGCCATGTGGCATGCGCAGGTGGCTCAAAATCCCGCACCCCCAGTTAACATCCCAATATCCACGAAAATAGGTTCTAAAATGGGTGCTGCACCTACCCCAAAATGGCTGTGGGTCAAAAATGGGTGCCCAAAATGGAACCCTGGTAAATGGAACCCATGACTAAAGCCTGCGGTCCAATTCCTGGTGGTTTAATTTTGACCCACACCCAAATGAGATCCAAAACGGTTTTGACAACAGCCATTTGCATCAGGTTGCCAAGAGTTGCCGGGAGACCTTGGTGAAGATGTTCCCCAACTCCTTGGAAGGCGCGCTGGGCAAGCGCTTGGCAAGCGCATTTGAAGCCATGCGTCACTCAAAGCGGTGCAGCCCCAAGCCGGCGGCGGCTTTGTTTCGGATGATTTTCCCAAAAAAAACGCGCAAGCGCGTAGCCGATGTGCCCGACTCTTCAAGTTCAATGTGGGAAGCTAGCTCAAGCCATGATCCAGTGACAAATCCACAAATGCTTCTATTCCTCCCAGGGGGCGCTGGATCGATTCCCAACAGGTTGCCAGCTGTGCGTCTTCCATGCAAGCTCCAAAACTATGCAGGGAGCCGAGGTGGCGCATCGTGTCCGAAACGTTCTTTGTCTTTTTGTATTGTCCGAATTTCTAAGTGCGTGAGTGGAATTGTCATCGTAGCTGGAGAAGGCAGTTGTGGCGGAAAATGCCTTTTACATCAGTCGATTGCCCTGGGGAGTGAAATCAAACCCGTACCCGTAGCAGTGAAATATGTTATTCTGCCTGCAGCCGTGCTTCCATTGTTGCCAGTGGTTTCATTGGTGCTTTTGTCCTGGAAGTTGTTTGTTGATAATCCTTGTTAGTCTCTTGTGGTTGTGCTTGTTGCTTGTTTTTCATTGTTTTCGCTCCTCATGCTGTCCTGACACGCGTTTTGAAGAAATCAGCTGCCGCACCACAAGCCGCAGCAGCATGAGCAGCATATGGGTTTGTGGGTTTGTGTGTGTGTGTGTGTATCTGTGTGTCTGTGTCCCTGTGTGTCTCTGTGTGTCTCTGTGTGTCTCTGTGTTTGTCTGCTTGTCTGCCTGTCTGCCTGTCTGCCTGTCTGCCTGTTTGCCTGTTTGCCTGTTTGCCTGTTTGCCTGTTGGCCTCTGCCTGTCCCGCCTGTCTGTTTGTCCTGCCTCTCTGCCTGTTCTGCCTTTTCTGCCTGTCCTGCCTGCCTGCCTGCCTGCCTGCCTGCCTGCCTGCCTGCCTGCCTGCCTGTTTGTGTCTGTTTGTTTTCGTGTTTGCGGGTACCCGTTTGTTGGGTTGGTTCAAAGGAAATGGAAAAACAAAAACCGGGGCTTCTAAGTTTCGACACATGCCACGTCTTTCTCCAGTACACAGAGATGACATTTCTCAGGCCCTACAGGTCATCTGACCAGCCCTTCCGGGACAACTTGGGCTGCGTGGTGGTGCCCTGCACTGACGAGGAGATCGTCCGCTTCAGAGGTTACAGTTCCCATTTTCTTCGAACCTGACACGGAGAGCAGAATCATGTGCCTGTGGTTGTCAAAACCGTTTTGGGGTCCCATTTTGGTTGGTAGGTGAATTCACCACCCAGGTTAGAACCTATTTTAGTGGAGATTGGGATGTTCACTGGGGGTACAGGATTTTGACCCATGGCCATGTGGTTCATAAAGTGGTTCCCTTTTTGCGTTTTGCTCTTAGGTTCATGTTTCCGCCAGGTTGGTGGATTTTGACCGTCCAAGCGTTGAGAAATCTGGCAACCCGTGCGCTTGCAGGACATGCTGCTGGAAACCCCGTCAAAGCTTTGCTTCGTCGCTGAGGAGTTTGTGGATGTGTGGGCCTCAGACCCTAGTTCCATGGAGAACAAAAACTCGGCATTCCCCATAGATTGGCCTGGAAAAGGACCTAGAGTTGAGAGCGCATCTGTCTATTTAAGCCATCCCCCAAACATCCGCCAGAATCATCCCTCACATCATCCCCCTTGTGCAACAACATCCCGCGCATCAAGCGCCAAATCATCACCCCCGGGCCAAGCCATCCTCAGAATTATCCCCCCTGCCCAGAACCATCCCTTGAATCATCCCCCTTGCCCAGAACCATCCTCAGAATCATCCCCCTTGCCCAGAACCATCCTCAGAATCATCCCCCCTGCCCAGAACCATCCTCAGAATCATCCCCCTTGCCCAGAACCATCCTCAGAATCATCCCCCCTGCCCAGAACCATCCTCAGAATCATCCCCCTTGCCCAGAACCATCCCCTGAATCATCCCCCCTGAATCATCCCCCCTGCCCAAAACCATCCCCTGAATCATCCGCAGGCACTTAGCCTCGCTAAGCCACGTCAAGCCATGGCCACCTGCCCTGGAGGGGTGTTGGCTTGCTCCTGAGATTTCAGGGTTGGCTTTGGTGAGACCAAAGCTTGACGAAGGTTTGGATTGGATTACTGCTTCGGAGTGGGTTGCCGGTTTTTCCTGCGTTTTGGAGTTTCCTTGGTTTGAAGTTGTTTTTCGGGCAGGCCGCCGTCGGGCATGCCGTCGGGCAAGCCGTCGGGCACGCCGTCGGGCACGCCGTCGGGCAAACGCCCCGGTTGTTGGGCGCGGTGCTTGGGGCTGGGCGGGCCAGGGCTCTTGGCTGGGTTGCGCCGGCGTGGCGTTGGGTGAGCTCAGATGTGAGGAGTTTGAGGAGTTGCTTACTGGGTCTTTTTGTGGCTTGGCGTGGCTGCGAGTGGCGCGGAGTGGTTTATAGTGCATTTCCATGGTTTGGAGTGGCTGCGTGCGGTTTGGAATCAGTGCTTCGGAGTGGGCTGGCGGTTTTTCCTCAGCTTTGGAGTGGTTTGGAAGTGCTTGTAGTTCTTCTTACGTGACTTTTGGTCGTTGTGAGCGGTTGTCGGGCACGCCGTCGGGCACGCCGTGGGGCACGCGCCCGGCTGTTGGGCACGGCAAAAAAGCTTGGCGTCGTGCACGTAGTCGAGCACACCGTTGGGAAAGCGCTCCAGCTGTTGGGCGCGGCGCGCGTTAGGCACGCTGTCGGCCGTCGGGCAAGCGCCCCGGCTGTTGGGCGCGGTGTCATTTAAAGCTTGAGGTCGGGCACACGCTGCCGGCGCCCCGGCTGCTGTGCCCGGCGCAGAAAGCTTGGCGTCGGGCACGCCGTCGGGCACGCTGTCAAGCGGGCCGTCGGGCAAGCGCCCTGGCTGGTGGGCGCGGTGCAAAAAGCTTAAGCGTTAGGCACGCTGTCGGGCACGCTGTCGGGCACACCGTCGGGCAAGCGACTCGGCTGTTGGGCATGGCACAAAAAGCTTTGTCGGGCGGGCCGTTGGGCAAGCGCCCGGCTGTTGTTGGGCATGGTGCAAAAAGTTGGGCGTCGGGCACGCTGGCGCGCCGTCGGGCGCACTGTCGGGCGCACACTTCCCAACCAATCCGGCAAGACAATTAGAGAGCCCCACGGTAAAAAATCATTTTCACGGCAATTCCCATTTCGCGGCAACTAGTGACTTCTTAATTGACTTGCAAAAGTAACTTTTCTCGGCAACGGCAACGGCAAAAAAACGCGGCAACAAAAACGGCAACGGCAACGGCAATTTTGGAAGTAGTTACCGCGAAACTACGGCACTGGAGCTAATTCCGCAGTAGTTTGGCAGTAGTTTGGAACTAACTACTGCGAAACTACGTTCCAAACTACTGCCAAACTACTGCGCTGGAGATAATTTCGCAGTAGTTTGGAAGTAATTACTGCGAAGCTACTGCGCCTTGGCAAACAGCCACGGCAGCAGCCACGGCAATTTCCCCGTTAAAAAGTTAACTTTTCGCGGCAACGGCAACGGCGACGGAAAAAAAGACTGCCCACGGTAAACCTTAACTTTCATGGTAAAAATTGTCTTGCCCCCGCTAATTGTCTTGACGGATTCACGGGGCAATTGGGGCAGGCGGTCGGGCAGGCTGTCTGTCGGGCAAGCCCTTGCTGTTATGCGGTGCTTGGTGGGACAAGCCATGCGCAGCGCTTCGCCCTTGCGCGCGGGGTTGGCGTCGGGCGGGCGGTCGGGCGGGCAAAAGCCCCAATTGGGCGGGTGCTCGGGGTTGGGCGGGCCAGGGCCCTTGGCTGTTGGGCGGGGCGCTTGGCGCCGAGCGGGCCAGGACCTGACGTTGGGCGCCGTCGGGAGATGTCGGGAGTCGGGCGGTGTTTTTCAATGGCCTTGCCGGTGGTTTGGAAGTGTTTTTCCTTGGTTGGGAGTAGTTTTTCAGTGGGTGTCGACGGTCGTCGCGCAGGGCGTCGGGCAAGGCGTCGGGCACGCCGTCGGACGCACTGTCCGGCGTAATTGGCTGTTAGGCAGCGTTGGGCGAGTCAGGGCGCCTTGCTGTTGGGCGAGGTGCTTGGCGTCGGGGGCCTTGGCTCCGCGCCCTTGGCTGTTGGGCGGGGTTCTTGGAGTGGTTTGAAGTTTTTCCGTGGTTTGGAGTGCGGGGGTGTTTTTCCGTGGTTTGGCATGACTGGGAGTGCAGCAGTGGCGAGGATTGGTTTCTGGAATCGCGGCTTTTCCAGTTGTTTTTTTTGGCGTGGCTTGGCGTCTAGCTTGTCAAGGCATGGTTTTCAGTGGTCGTTGGCCGGGCCGTCGGGCACAGTGGGGCGAGCTCCCTGGCTGTTGGAAGCCATGGCTCTTGGCTGGCCGGAGGCTTGGCGTCGGGCGTGCCATCGGGCAGGCAATTTGTGCGGAGTTGCTGGGGCCGAGCGGCCGTGCCAAGGGCTGGGAAGCGACCGGCATTGTCGAGTACTTGCCGCGGACGATTTGCCAGGAGTAGGGCCGTTTGATGGGCCATGCTGCCCCGTGGCCGCGCACGGCGACGACAAACGTGACGATCTTGCTGCGCGCCCTCCGGGCGGACACCGCGACGCTAACGTCGAGGATGTTTCGCGGCTATTCCGGAGCTGTTTCGAGGATGTCGGACAAATTGAGGATGCTTCGAGGACGAATCGAGGATGTTTCGAGGAAGTTTTCTCGGCGCCCGACGGTTTGACCGATCCCCGCGCCCGACACCACGCGCGTCGAGGCTGTTTTCGGCGATGTTTCCGAGGACGTTTCGAGGACGTTTCGGCGATGTTTTTCGAGGACGTTTTCGAGGATGCCCCGACCGGAACGCGCCCGACGCCGCGCCCGACGCCACGCCCGACGCGCGCCCGACGCCGCGCCCGACGCCGCGCCCGATGCCACGCCCGACGCACGCCGATGCGCCCGGACGCCGAGCCACCATGCCCGGCAACTGCGCGCGGGCGCGGCCAACATGGCTCCCCTGAGCATCGGCTATTGATTGTAATCGATAACTTTTCATTGCTATTGAAGAGCGGTTTTTTTCAATATATTCTAATTGATTATTCAGCATGCCGAATCAATAGCAAATTCAATAGTGAAATCAATCATAAAAACACTCATTTAGTCAAGGTGTAATCAATAATAAAATCAATAGAAAGGCCGGTCTGAATTTTATGCTTTTTTGCTTTGAACATGCTTGCCACGTTGCTACACAGCCATGCCCTTGACAAGGGCAAGGTGTGAAACTGCCCTTTTGCAAGGGATAGGTGCAACAGGGAGCTAAACTCAAATCCCTTTCAACAAGGGCTTTCCCTTTTATCAAGGGTGGCCTGCTTCTTCCTCTACCTCCAAGTAGCGAAAACCTGGCCTGGTCAGCTGCAAGTGTAAAAGAATACGATACTTAATTGCAACTTTTGCACATAGTCTGACTGACTTGACACCAAAACTGACTGAGTGGGTCAAGATGCTCACCTGGCCAACAAAATCCTCTGCCCTAAAGTTGTGGTGGATTCTGAAGTTGAGGAATTGGGCATTCTTGATTAAGTGCATCATGCTGTGGAATTTGTGGGTGACATTGAAGAGCTTCAAGCCTTTTGACAAGGCCCATGTGTTCAAATCTTGGTAAGAACTGAAAAACCTTTTAGCAAGGTCTTTTGCAAGGCCATTCTCTGCTTCGGTAGGGAACAGATCAATTCCATCAAAATGTTGGATGATTTCGTTGAAGCTGGCCAAGCATTCAATCATTTGTTGATGGATAAGCTCTCCCTCAGGGAGGGCTTCAATCAGCACTTCCAGAAGGCAAGGCAGAATGTGTTTGGTTTCTGCAGCCTTAGCTTCCAGGCAGGGAAACTGCTTGTGAGGTTTTTTGGGGTCAGTGAACATACTGAGCCTCAAGTTGGTCATTCTTGATTGGACATGTTGCTGGGTGTACTTCTCCTTTATTTTGGAGAACAACACGTTGAGTCTTTGGGTTGGGGCAACTCTTTGCCTCCTTGTGCCATCATAGTAGCACAAATAGTGGAGCAGGCTTCCTGCAAGGTGAGACCCCACCCCCCTCGAGTACAATATATGCAGGCTGTCTCCTCTCACCAGGGCAGTGGACACCCCTTCGATTGAAAACAATGGGTGGTTGCTCCTTTTGACAAGGAGTGCTTGGGTAGGACTGACTTCCACAAAATCTTGCTCTGCTTCTTTTAGGATCTTGACTGATTTGCCATCAGGGCATTTCTTTCTTTGGAAAACAGGCCTTTGGGCATCACACTCATGGCAAGGGTTTTTGTTCTGCCAATGTGGAAGTTTCAGCACATTAGCATAGAACTCAGCATCCCCCTGTATGCTCCATATTATTCCTCTGTGGTGCCCTTTTGACAAGGGAAGCCCAGCTAGCTCTGACATCCCTTTTGGCAAGGGGTTTCCCCATGGGTCTTTACTTGGGTGGGCCCCTGTTGACAAGGCTGCAAAAGACCAGCTGATCCATTCATGTAAAGGCTCCCAAGTTCCTGGCAAGGTGCAAGATTTGGGGATTGCCACAAGAAGTAAGTGGGAGGACAGGCTGCCATGTTTTGATAACATGGGCCCCCATGACCATGTCATCAAGGAATCTCTTGTTTGGTATTCAACTCCATCCCCATGGATGAATATTGGCACTGTGGCGTTTGGGTTCACTACCCTTTTGTCAAGGGCTAATGGCCAAGTCAACCTTTCATCCTTTGTTTTTTCTACCCCCTTCCAAAACCCTTCACAATTAGAAAGGGCAAAGAACTCCTGGAACTGTTCTCCATAATGCTGCCCCAGGCATGCAAAGAGAAGGTGTGGCAACATGACAGGCACCTCCTCTTTGCATTCCTTTTGGGTCTTGCTGTCAAACAAGGGCACTTGGATGGGGGTTGGCTCACAGATCTTCATAGAAGAGCAATGTAATGTAACCATGTCCCGATGTGTGCTGCCTTTGTTCTGCCCCCAGTTTCCACATTTGGCTAGCTGTGCCAACTCCAATGACTTGCAGCCATCTAGCACAGCCAAATGGCTGAGCTCTTGTACTTGGCATGCTGAAAGTTTGCCCTGGGACCATAATTCCAGCAACCTTGTGCAAAGGGCAGAATGTTGATTTTCATCCTTTTGGCAAGGATTACCCTGGTGTTTTTCTTTCTCCAATTGCCAACCTCTCAGCCTTTTGGCAGGTCTTTCGGTTTCTTTTTCCATGGCTCTTTTGTCAAGGGTGTTAGGGGCATTGCGCTTCTTTACTCACAGCTCGTGGTTTGAACCCAAATGCAACAATCACAATTTGGTAAACCCTGAAAGGATCTGAAAGGTGTGTGCAAACTGGTGGGAACTTGTTGGTGTATCCCCAACCTTTGGTAAGCCCTTGACCTCGTAACCATCCCAACCCCTAGCCAATCCCTCCCCAACTGACCCTGACCAATCATGCAAACCCACGCAAGCCCAGCTGCCTTTTTGCACCTATGTTCGAGTCTCCAGGGCCAAGGGCCAAGCTTGTGTGGCACCCTTGTCCTTGCGCAGCAAAACCCCTTGCTAAAAGGGAGCTCATCCTTTTGTCAAGGACAGCTACAAGGAATGGTGGTGGCAAACACTTCATCCCTTTTGGCAAGGGTTTTGGGTAATGTCTTGCAGGGCTTGAACCCATCCTTTGGGCAAGGATTGTTGTTCAAGGGATTACGATTTGCTTGCCTTTGAAGCAGCCTTGTTGGCCAACTGGTTCAGTTCCTTCACCTCTTCCTTCACTTCTTTGATTTTTTGGGCTGAGTCCTGGAGCAAGCTTTTCACTTTGGCCAAGGCCATTGCTTGTTGCCTTTTTAGCAAAACCTTTTTGAGGAGGGACACCAGTTGGGCTATCTCCTTGTGCAGTTTGTCAGCCTCCCCCCTAGCTGACTTTGTAAGCCTTTTGGCTTGGTTGCACTTGAGCGTAGCTTGCTCCAAGTCGCTCAAAACACTGTTGCCAGCATCCCTTGCTTTCTTTACCTTGTTCAAGCAGGTTTGCCACTCTTGCTCTTCTGTTGCCTCTGGATCTTCAGGGTCACCATCTTCAATTGCAAGTTTTTTTTGGTGACCTTTGCCTTTTGCCAAGGCTTTGCCTTTCCCAAATCCTTTTGGCAAGGATTTCCCTTTTCCACCCCACCCTTGAATATCCAACATATGGGCATTGAAGTCGCTGGATTTCAGGTCATGCCACTGCTGGGCTGTGTCTTCTGTTTGGTCATACTCTTGCCCTTCTGTCCATGCCCGTGCCTTTTTGACTCTTGTAGTCTTTGTTGTGTCCTGTTGGTCCTGGTACTGGTAGCACATAGGTGTCCAGGGGTCATATCTCCACAAAACCCTCCCAGAGCTAATGTGGAGCTCTAGCTCCTCGGCTGTGAACTTTTTAAGCATCTCAAGCTCAGATTCCCATTTCTCCCTTTTATCAAGGGTTGCTGACTGTTCCAGGGTTTCGGACACATGCATGAACCTGGGGATGTTCTTCTGCAACATCCACATCGCCACCCTGATTCCCTTATCCTTCTTGGACAGCTGATCAAACTCCTCTTTATCAGCAGCATTGTGTTTCAAGTGAGTGTTGTGCTGGCTCCACATGTTGGAACCCTCTAGCTTGCTGACAGCCTCCTTGAGCATGTGTGCTCCTTCTTCAGGGGTGCTAGCAGTCTCACCAATATTTTTCATCTTTTCTGCCAAAGTCATTTTCCCTAGCTTAGCCAAGGATGTAGACTTCAACAACATTCCCTTTTTTTTCGTTTGCTTCCTGGCTGCCTTCCCTTTTGGCAAGGGCTTCTTGTCCTTTGAACTTCCAGTAGCGTTCCCTTTTTTCAAGGGTTTACAACCAACCTTCATGGATTTGGCCATGGTGTGATGAGTGCTCGAACCAAACCGGGCTGCAGAATAGTCAGTACCAATCCTTGAAAAAAGGATTTTTGGGCCCATGTCACCAACTTATCAATTCTGATCATTTCTGATCAATTCTGATCAATTCTGATCAATTCTGATGAATTCTGATGAATTCTGATGAATTCTGATGAAAACATGGTTTGATCAGAATTGATCAGAACTGATCAGAACTGATCAGAATTGATCAGAATTGATCAGACTTGACCAGACTTGCTATATTGGTTGATTTGTTTAGTAAAACCTATTTCAAGCCCCTTACAAACAAGTCAGCACACACATGCCTTGGAAGGGCAGCTCTTGAAGGGGTTGGGTGAAGACCACAAAGCTTTTGTAAAAATCAAGGTAAGCAACGCTGACATGACATGAACTATGGATTCCTTATTTACCAGCCCCTTGGCAAAAGGGAGTGGGCTTAACACTTGCAAATGTTTGAAGGGCGCCCCAATTGAAAACACAAACTTTCCCCCTTTTGGCAAGGGCCCCAACTCATATAACATTGAATAATTTAGCACAGACACATAAGGCAATGTCCATCCCCAGCCCTTCCTTCCCATACTCTCTTCCCCCAAGCCCTTCCCCCCAAAACCTCTCCCCAGGCCCTGTCCCCAAGCCCTTCCCCCACCCCACCCACACAGCTTTTTTTCCAGTCGCATTTGGCTCAAGCGTTCGTGCTGTGAGACATCCCTTTTGGCAAGGGATATGGGATCGCCTGGCTTCATTCAAACACCCCTTTCAACAAGGGGTATAAGCTTCTTCCAATGTGTTGCACCCTTTTGGCAAGGGGTGATGGCTGGTTTGCTGCCCCTTTTGGCAAGGGGGTTGGCAAAGGCTTTCACTCTTGGGAAATCACCCTGATCAGGAACTCTTCGGCAGCTGCGTCAAAGCTGCCCAGCGATGCTTTTCCCTGGGGGTGCAAATGGGATAGACCCCAGTCCTTTTGCCAAGGACTCTTGACAGATCTCTGGGTTGTCATCGAAGATGAACCCCACCTGGTTTTGTTCACACCAGGCTGCCTTACCTGCAGGTCCTGTTTTGTAGCTGGTGAAGCAGCAGCCATCGCAAGGCAACCTTAGCTGTTGCACCTTATTCCATACTTCAGTCCTCCTGGCCCTGCCACAGAAGGAGAGGATGAAGCATTGGATCCCATGCTGCTTCAGCATGGAAAGGGCATCTATGTGCCGCTGGGGGACTCCTTGTCCCGGCAGCTCCAGGGTCTGGCACCAATCCACACAGACCCTGGTCGTTTTGCTTTGCTTCAGGACCCACACAGGCCCTTTTTGCAAGGGGGTTGTGTCTATTGGCTCAAGCCCTGGTGGCAATCGCTGGCTTGCCACCCCGCCCTGGCTTGCCTCCCCACCCCCTTTTTGGCAAGGGGATTTCCTCAGTGGGTTTCATTTTTTTAGCTGGTTGGGGCGCTGGAGTGCTGCTGCTTGTAGAGCTGGAACCCCCGAAGTCCACACTGCTTATGTCAACCGGTTGTTCAGGAGGGGGACTTTCCTCAGTTGCACTTTCCTCAGTTGCAGTTTCCTCCTTTTGACAAGGAGTAGGCTTTTCCTCCTCCTCCTTTAGGCTAGGGGTGCCTTCATCCTTTTCCCAAGGTATCCCACTGCTGGTCCCAATCCCACTTTTGCCAAGTGTAACTGTTCCAACTGTTCCAGCGCCAGCCTCCCCATTCCTTAGCTGCTTGGTCGGGACTAGGGCCAAATTCAAGCCCTGATGAGGCTGCCCGGGTTTCCCCCCTTCTCTTCCTTTTCCTCCTCTTTCTTCACCTCTGGGGCGTTCAGGGCATCGGCTTCTCTCTTAAGGGCTTTGGCTTTCATCCTTGCCCTCCTAGATTGGGAAACTGTCCCAACCCCTGCGGGCCTGTTTTTGTTGTTCAGCCGATCCCAGTTGTAGGTCCCATCCCACTTGCCCCAGTCAGCCATGTGTGCACTCCCCTTTTGCCAAGGGTTAAAACACTTCCCTTTTGACAAGGGGTTGTGTTATCTAGCTATGTCTTGAGCCAGGTAAACAGCTGCAAACACTCATGCACATGAAAAGCAAACAGCATGCCCATGTCAAAGCAACCACATACAAGCATTAGTTATGACCAGTTACAACAACACAGTGAGCATGTTCCAAGTGCCTGGGCTCAACAACTTTGATTTTATGACTGACCTTCTTAAGTGTCAAACGCCTCCCCCCCGACCCCCTGCCTTTTTCAAGTCCTGCTCATGTTTGCAAACTGGTTGGTGAAACATGCACCAAAAGGGCAAAAATGGTGCCATGCATGTGTAAGAATCATAAAAACAAAGCCCTTGTCAAAAGGGCATAGGTTAACGGCAGGAACCCTTGTCAAAAGGGCATAGGTTAACAGCAGGAACCCTTGTCAAAAGGGCATAGGTTAACAGCAGGAACATGCTCTTGCAAAGGCCTTTTGACAAGGAGTTTTTAGTCTAGAAGTTGCACCCTTTTGGCAAGGGGCCAGAAACTGTTCCATGTGCAAACCTTTGGCTCAACCTTTTGACAAGGTGCCCTTGAGTAGCCTAGAACCCTTTTGGCAAGGGGCTAGAAGCTGGTCAATCCTGTTGGCAAAGAGTTTCCCTGAGCTGGATGGCTTCCTCTTTTGTTAGGTTCTTTGCATTCAACTTGCACAAAATGGTGTCGATGTGTTCTGCATATTTGATAGACCTGGCCCTTGAAATTTCCACCACCAGCTTCATTTTGCCCCCAGCCACATGGGTGCCAGTTATGTAGGCTCTTTCAGGCTTTTTTGCATGTGTTTTGTTTAGCTTCACCCACTTCAACCTGGCCCCACTGCTGGTGGGGTCATTATCCTGGGCAACATCTTGTTGGGAACTGGGTCTTTTTTTGGCACTTTTGGCAAGGGCTGCAGGCTTCTTATGCACAAACCCCAGTTGTTCTTTCAGGCCAGAAGCAGGTGACTGGGCATGCTTTGCAGGGCCTTTCCCTAGCCTTCTTCTTAAGAAGGAAGGTTGTGTGAGAGGCTGTGGTTGTTCTGCTGCATTTTCTTCCAACAGGCCATCGGCATTTGATCCCAATTCCCCTTTGGACAAGGGGCTGCCCCTCCCTTTTGACAAGGGGCTATCATTCTCCTTCCTCCCTTTTGACAAGGGGCTATCATTCTCCTTCTTTGCAGGTGTTTGCCAGCATTTGGGGTATCCCTCACTATCCAGTGAAACATCACTCACTTCCTACTTAAGCCTTTTAGCGGTGGAATCCCTTTGGTCAAGGGCTGGTTCTGAGGTGGTGAGCACAGCAGGGTTTTTTTTGTCAATCAGGTCCAACACTTGTTGCAACCTAATGAAGTCTGCACTTGGGAGCTTGGAAGAGCATACTCTAAGCTCCTGGTCAGACTTCTTGAGCCTTCGCATGTGGTACAGTATGACATTCAACCTCTCCACTTTCAGGCCCACCCAAACCCCTCCATTGAATTTGGTTTGGTTCAGGGAGGGTTCTTCTTGGTAGGCTCTAGCCATGGCTGCCCTCATTGCTCCTTGGTGAATCTCACAACTTTTTTCTACTGCCACAAGGGCATTGACCAGCCCCAACACATGGATCAGCCCCTGTGGGTGGCAGGCTTGGTTCCTGCTGATGCTTTCATACGCACCAAAGTCAGAAAGTAGTGGGCCATGGTTCGCGAAGATTTTGAGCAAAATACCTTCGTCCACCTTTGGTTTTGAAAAATGTCTGGCCCCACCTTTGCCAGAATAAATCATGGCCAACCCTTTTCCCAAGGGCTTTCACCCTCTTCCCAAGCACTTTTTCACCCTTTTGCCCAAGGGCTTTCGCAGAACTTTAGGGGCGCAACTGCCTTGGAAAGGAGCCGCTTTTGGCAAGGGCTAGCCCCTTTTGGCAAGGGCTGACTGATCTCACCTGTTTTGGAGCCAAAAGCTAACACGCATTGCACATGCCATCACCATGCATTTCCAGCTACGCACCAGAACATCAAATCAATAGAAGAATCAATACCACAATCAATAGAAATTCCATGTATCTATGCCAAAAAAATCAATAGAAACCTTCAGTCTTGTGCCTCCTGCTTGTTATTGAAAAAATCAATTAAAAAGTCGCTAATCAATATCAATAAAAAACCATATGACTTTATCGATTACAATCAATAGCCGATGCTCAGGGTCTCAGCCCCGTGCAGGGTGTCGAGGATCCCAAGCTTGTGGGCGGTGTCGCGAATTGCCGCTGGCAGCTGACGGTTCCGCGGGCAGAGCCCATATGTTGGGCTGTGGGCTCAGGGGCGAGGGGTCCGTGGGTTGGGAGGGTTGGGCGCAGCGTCGAGCGGGTCTTGGGCGTCGGCCGCGTCGGGCAGGGGGCCTTTGGGCGTCGGGCGCGGCGTCTGGGGTTGGGGCATGGGTCGGTCGGGCGCAGCGTCGGGCAGGGCATCTTGAAGTCTTTGGGCGTCGGGCGCGGCGTCGGGCGTGGGGTCATGCGTCGGGCGCACGGCGTCTGGGGTTGGGCATGGGTCGGTCGGGCGGGGCATCTTCAAGTCTTTGGGCGTCGGGCGCGGCGTCGGGCGTGGGGTCCTGCGTCGGGCGCAGCGTCGGGCAGGAGGTCTTGAGTGTTGGGCGCGATCAGTCATGGGCGTCGGGCGCAGCGTCGAGCAGGCGGTGTCGGGCGCGGCGTCGGGGTCTTAGCGTTGGGCGCGGCGTCGGGCGGGTCGGGCGCGGCGTCGGGCGGGGAGGCGTCGGGCACGGTTTCGGGATTGTTTCGGGCGGGGGGGGTTCGTGCGTCGGGCGCAGCGTCGGGCGCAGCGTCGGGCGGGGGTCCTGGGCGTTGGGCGCGGCGTCGAGGGGTTGCGCGTCAGGTTACGCGTCGGGCGCAGCGTCGGGCGGGGGGTCTGTGGGCGCAGCGTCGGGCGTCGGGCGGGGGGTCTTAGGGGAGTCATGTCATTGTCTGGCGCAGCGTCGGGCGGGGAGGCGCAGGCGTGGGGTCAGGCGTCGGGGGGAGCGGGCGCGCTGGCGGGCGGGGAATCATGCGTCGGGCGCATCGTCGGGCAGGGTTTTGGGCGTCGGGCGCAGCGTCGGGCGCGGGGTCTTGTGCGTCGGGCGCAGCGTCGGCCAAGGGATCATGCGTCGGGCGCAGCGTCGGGCGCAGCGTCGGGCAAGGGGTCATGCGTCGGGCAGCGTCGGGCGGGCGCAGCGCGGGCGCAGCGTCGGGCGGGAGGTCTTGGGCATCGGGCTTGAGCGTCGGGTGTCGGGCGGGCGCTTCCGTTGAGGGCGGCGTCGGGCGCAGCGTCGGGCGCAGCGTCGGGCGGGGGTCCTGCTGGGATAGGGTCGTACTTATAACTTGAGTTATAAGTTACTACAAGTGGACTTATAACGTGGGACAAGTGGACTTATAAGTTTGCTAAGTCCGAGTCCTAGTTATAAGTTACTTGTCTAGGGGTATCTTAGATAGGCCCACTTATAAGTTCGAGCTAAGTTCCGGGTGCCGGGACTTAGAATGAACTTAGCTGGAACTTAGTTTTTTTGCACCATTTTAGGAAAACAGCTTTTTGGCATCCAGCGTTTGCGGTGCAATGCCCAAAACGAGTTTGCCTCGCTGAGTCTTGACGCGCGTCCTCATGCGAAAAAAGCACGCGCGCTTTACTCCTGACGTGTCGCAGAGCACATCGCTGAACGCGAGTCCAAACCTTACACCGGGCGATGCGTGCGAATATTTTTTCGAATACGACAGGTCGGCGTATCGCAGCGGCTGGTCGGCTCAGACTGCACTAGGCGCGCGCGCATGCAGTTTACGCTGTTTGTTCGCGCTGCTTCGCACGTTTGGCTCGATGGAGCCGGAGCATTTTTTGCACTGATTGACTCGGTTGAATTTTGTTGTGCGATAATCGTTTTTATAGCGGTGTCTCCGCTGGCGGCCGGTCCGCCTTAATATAGTCGCACGGGGCGGTATCTCCGCCGGCGGCCGGTCCGCCCCTTTTGCTTTTCTCGCTTGATATATCATTGTAGCGGTGGTTCCGCTGGCGGCCGGTCCGCCCAGCTATTTTTGCCACGTTCATTTTCATTTCGAGATGGCGCTTGAAGCGGTTGTCCGCTGGCGGCTGGTCCGCCCAGGAATTTTCAGCGTTGATTTTTATTTCGAGATGGCACTTGAAGCGGTGGTCCGATGGCACCTTGCGGTTTTTTGCATGTTTGGATTGTGAGTGCGTGAAAGGCTGCAAGACTGAATCAAGGCTCCAGAATCCAGACTGCTGACTGCAAACTCCACACTCCAGACTGCAGACTCCAGACTGCACACTCCAGTCTGCAAACTCCAGACTCCAGACTGCAGACTGCAGACTCCAGGCTGCAGACTCCAGACTGCACCAGACTCCAGACTGCAGACTCCGGACTGCGAATTCCAGACTCCAGACTGCAGACTCCAGACTGCAGACTTCAGACTGCAAACTCCAGACTGCAGACTCCAGACTGCAGACTCCAGACTCCAGAATGCAAACTCCAGACTGCAGACTCCAGGCTCCAGAATGCAAACTCCACAGACTGCAGACTCCAGACTGCAGACTCCAGACTGCAGACTCCAGACTGTAGACTCCAGACTCCAGGCTGCAGACTCCAGACTGCAGACTCCAGACTGCAATCTCCAGACTGCAGACTCCTGACTCCAGAATCCTGACTCCTGACTCCAGAATCCACAGTCCAGACCCAAGAATCGAGCATCCAAACAGCCCCGCCCCAAAGCCCGGAAAGGCCGCTCCAGTTTTTTCGAACTTAACAAAACTTAACTTAACTTAACCTGGGCGGGTCGTGTTGAGGCGTGGAGTCCCTATTGTAGCTCAATCAACTTAACCGCCAAAATGTCCCCGCGAGGCCCAGTTGCGTCACCACGACTTTGCATAACTTAACTTGGCCCCGTGGCCGAATTCCACCAGAAAATGATCAGGATCCTGGAGCCGGGAGTCTGGAATCTGGATTGTGGAGTCTGGAATCTGGAATCTCGAGTCTGGAGTCTGAAGTCTGGATTCTGGAGTTGGCAGTCTGGAGTCTGCAGTCTGGAGTCTGCAGTCTGGAGTCTGGAGTCTGGAGTCTGCAGTTTGCAGTCTGGAGTCTGCAGTCTGGAGCCTGCAGTCTGAAGTCCGCAGTCTGCAGTCTGGGCTCTGCAGTCTGGATTTTGGAGTTGGCAGTCCTGAGTCTGGAGTCTGCAGTCTGCAGTCTGGAGTTGGCAGTCTGGAATCTGGAGTCTGGAGTCTGCAGCCTGGAGTCTGCAGTCTGGAGTCTGCAGTCGTGATTCTGGAGTTGGCAGTCTGGAGTGTGGAGTCTGCAGTCTGAAATCTGCAGTCTGGAGTCTGCAGTCTGCAGTCTGGACTCTGCAGTCTGGGTCTGCAGTCTGGAGTGTGCAGCAGTCTAGAGTCTGCAGTCTGGAGTCTGCAGTCTGGAGTTTGCATTCTGGAGCCTGAAGTCTGGAGTCTGCAGTCTGGAGGCTGCAGTCTGGAGTCTGGAGCTTGCAGTCTGAAGTCTGCAGTCTGGAGTCTGCAGTCTGGAGTCTGGAGTTTGCAGTCCGGGGTCTGGAGTCTGGAGTCTGCAGTCTGGAGTCTGCAGTCTGCAGTCTGGAGTCTGCAGTCTGGAGTCTGGAGTTTGCAGTCTGGAGTCTGCAGTCTGGAGTCTGCAGTCTGGAGTGTGGAGTTTGCAGTCAGCAGTCTGGATTCTGGAGCCTTGATTGAGTCTTGCAGCCTTTCACGCACTCACAATCCAAACATGCAAAAAATCGCAAAGTGCCATCGGACCACCGCTTCAAGTGCCATCTCGAAATAAAAATCAACGCTGAAAAAATCCTGGGCGGACCAGCCGCCAGCGGACAACCGCTTCAAGTGCCATCTCGAAATGAAAATGAACGTGGCAAAAATAGCTGGGCGGACCGGCCGCCAGCGGAACCACCGCTACAATGATATATCAAACGAGAAAAGCAAAAGGGGCGGACCGGCCGCCGGCGGAGATACCGCCCCATGCGACTGTATTAAGGCGGACCGGCCGCCAGCGGAGACACCGCTATAGAAACGATTATCGCACAACAAAATTCAACCGAGTCAATCAGTGCAAAAAATGCCCCGGCTCCATCGAGCCAAACGTGCGAAGCAGCGCGAACAAACAGCGCAAACTGCATGCGCGCGCGCCTGCCCTGCTGCGTTGAGTCACACGAAAATGTGTGCTTTCCAGCGCGTACCGCTTCATCACTGCAATGGTTCAAAACGCAGGTGTTTGCCAACTCAATGAATTTAGAATGCACTTAGCAGACTTAGAAAAACCTCTTTTCTAAGTTCAAGATAAGTTACTTATAAGTCCAAGCTAAGTGCTATGTCACTTATAACTCCAGCGTAAGTACGACCCTATCCCAGTGGGCGTTGGGTGCGGCGTCGGGGGGTTACGTGTCGGGTTACGGGCACAGCGTCGGACGGGGGGTCTGTGGGCCCGGAGTCGGGCGCAGCGTCGGGCGTCGGGCGGGGGGTCTTGGGGAGTCATGCGTCATCGTCGGGCGCAGCGTTGGGCGGGGAGGCGCAGGCGTGGGGTCATGCGTCGGGGGGAGCGTCGGGCGGGGGCGTCCTGGGCGTCGGGCGCGCTGGCGGGCGGGGGTTCATGCGTCGGGCGCATCGTCGGGCAGGGGTTTTGGGCGTCGGGCGCAGCGTCGGGCGCGGGGTCTTGGGCGTCGGGCGCAGCGTCGGGCAAGGGATCATGCGTCGGGCGCAGCGTCGGGCAAGGGATCACGCGTCGGGCGCAGCGTCGGGCGCAGGATCTTGGGCGTCGGGCGCAGTGCGGGCGCAGCGTCGGGCGGGAGGTCTTGGGCATCGGGCTTGAGCGTCGGGTGTCGGGCGGGCGCTTCCGTTGAGGGCGGCGTCGGGCTAAGCGTCGGGCGCAGGGCCCGGCGTTGCCCGGCGGCCCACAGGAAAACAGTTCCAACGCTCCAAGCCATGCCAAGCAACTCCAAACGTGCGAAAGACCCGCTAATCCATTGAAATTAACACATTTGACACCACCCTGCCCGACTCCAAACCAATTTACCTCCAAGCCACTCCCAGCCAGTAAAAAACACCCCTTGCCAAACAATTGAGAAACACTCCAGACTCCAAACCGCTGAAAAACAAACTCCAAAGCACTCCTGAAAAAACATAAAGCCGCGAAACTCCAAAACCACCCCAAACCACTTGCCTTGCCCCCCCAAAACCAAGGCCCGCCTGACCCCAAGCACCCCGCCGAAGCCTGCGGCTGTTGGGCGGGGTTCTTGGGGTCGTGTGGTGCTTGGCGTTGGGCGGGCCACGCCCCAGCAGGCGGGCCGTCGGGCAAGTCCCCGGGCCATCGGGCTTGCCCACATGTCAAAGAAACCTTCCCGGGAAGCCAAGTTTCAAAGGAGCCGCCCACTGATTGGAAAACGCAGGTAAGCTTTTCAAGCAAACAGAAACGTGCTGCGCACGAGACATTGAGTTAGTCAAGCTTTGGTCTTCCAAAGCCAACCCTGCAAGTTAACATCTCAGGAGCAAGCCAACACCCTGGCCATTTGTGTTCCACGCGTCACCTCACGGGAAGGCGCTTCCGAACCTCTCTCAATTAAGGGCGTGGGTTTGTTTCTGAAGATGTCGAAGACTGGAGACCTCTTTGAAAAGGTTTGCTTTGCGCGCAGACGATTTAGCTGATGTTTTCGCGCGCCCGGACAACCTTGTTGATGTTTCCAAACATCCCGCATGTTTGCGAGGATGTTTTTAATCATCCCCGACGTTTTCCGTGATCAGTCGGGGATGTTTTTAAACAGCCCCCATGTTTCGGAGGATTTTTTGAATCATCCCCCATGTTTGTCGGGATGTTGCTGATCATCCCCCATCTTGGCCCGGATGCTTAGCAGCAACCCCAACGAATGGAAAGACGATGCCGGATGTCCCGGACGGATTTCTGGTAGGGCGGGACGTTTGCAGGACGACGCTAAGATGGGGTGATGTTTTGCGAGACGATTTTGGGCGACGCCTGCGGGGATGTTTGTAGCAGGCCCCCACTCTCACGTGTTAAATAGGACAGTGGAGTTCTCAAACCTAGAGAAGAAGCAAACTATCATCTGTGGATTCACCAAAATCCGCTTCTCACCAGCTGGTAGGTTGTTGCTTCAAATGTTCAAAAGTGGCACTGAATCAATGGGTACAGGAATTTATTATTTGCAGTAGTTTGAAAAAGGGCTGTTGAAGTGAGCAGAAAGTTATGGTGGTTTTTTGCATTGTTTTTCTTTTGACCGAGCTTCCTCACACTGGCAGGCGGTAAGGGCGCAGCTGTACGCAGTGCAGGGTCAAACTAAGCTGCCTCGCAAAACTTTTGCGCGATGTGAATATACAAGCCCCAGGGCTTGTTGTGGTCAAGCGCAACATACTTACAAAGTCCGATGTTCAATCGATGATGTACTTGCCTTGTTTTAAGGAAGCCAAGGTCATGTTGGCTGCCACTCGCCTTCCTTGAAACTGCGATTTCCATGAACACGATGAATAGAGACTGTCGTTGCAGGTGTGAGCGTCACAGGTGAAGAAGACACAACGTCTACATAATGCTCGCTCAAGAGGATCAATCTTTGCTGGGATAGTGCCGCAGTGGGCGTATGTGTTGATGCCTGCAAGTCTTCAGAGTGTTATAGTAGCTCGCTTGAAGAAGTAGATGTGAATAGATGAGGATTTGCACATGTCTAACTTCCATGGAAGGGGCAGGGGTGTGTACCTTTGCTTGTCAATGGCTTAGACATCTATCGCAGCAAGCAGTGCCTCCAGCTTTCTCCCCGATAGCTGAAGCAGGGCTAGGGACTAGAGCCTTTGACTTTTCGTGTATTTTGCTTCCTCTCTAAGGCGATGCTCATTTCGATTTACCATTCCATCTGTCATTTTACGCAGTTCTCATCTTCCGCCTGACGGACGGTGGAGGATGTTGTAGGCCCATTGTGCCGAGTAGTACATGGCCGGAGCCAAAAATAAACGGATGGCTCAGGTCTCTCAGAAGGAGCAATTGCTGAAGCAGGCGCTGGCGACAGGAGCCGTGCTCAGCCGTGAGAGAGGTGACAGCAATGAGCTGTTTGCCATACTATTTGAGCACCCAAATTCTCTATTGGCCATTTTGGGAGGTTTTACCTGGTTTCATGGGAAGAGAAATGTTGTTACCAACGGATGGATATTTTGGTACTCACCTCGTGTTCAGCTCGTCAATTCTGAGCGAGTGAAGTGCAGGAGACATTTCCGCAGCGGTTGAGGCCGCCAGATGACCGGCTCAGATTGAAGGGTGCCGGGGGCATGGGGAAGTTCGCTTTTCTCAAAAGCAGGGGCCCTCTTTCGCAGGGAAGAAACCCAACAGAAACCGACCACCTAGAGGGTTCCCTAAGTTGCACCCAAGTTTTCTGACGCTGTCAATGTTGCGCTCACAGAAAGTCCTGAACTTCAGGCGGGAAATGAAAGTCGGTTTGCCTCATCGCACCAGAAAATTCAACACGGGGTAGGGGCTTGATCGCTTGAGCGCCTGCGCGTCAAGCCGCGGAGCCGACGAGCCGCAGCTAAGTGTGTAAAGTGGCCCAGTCCTTGGTGTAAGGGAAGCTGGCGGAATGGAAATCAATAGCGAAGGGTCACCCATGGCCCCAAGGTTTGCCACCTGGCTGATGGATGCTTTCCTGATATATCGAAGTTGCAGGGGTCTGGCAAGTGAAGGTGTCCGGTTCGGTGAAAAGAACTGCCAAAGTTTTGGCCTTGAAAGAGCACAAGAGCCACTTGCTCAAAACCGATTCAGGGAGATGAATGTTGGGATACTCCCAACCAGGTGCCTTCGCTGCCTTCAAAATTATTTTCATCCGAGCATTTGAGTTCCGATGGGTTTGTTGATACAAACATTCCCAGTTCGATGCCTGAGACTTGGTACCACTTGATTCTCACAGAAAGTTTCCAGTTTCAATTGCCCATTTTGACCAAATCCTGCCTCCCCACCCCCCGTCCCTTGTTTCTGGCCATTGCTTCGTGCAGGCCTTTGGGGCGTCGGCAGCCCGCTTCATGCTGGCCCCAAGCAACGGGGAGCGTGAGATGCAGGCGCGACAGGTCACAGCCGGTATCGAGTGCGAAGGTTCATACCATGGTGAAAGCCAGATGTGGCTGTGGCTCAAAAAACGGGAATCCCAAAAAGGTACCTTGGTAAACGGCAACAAAGACTAAATCCTGCGTATCCCTGGGTCTGGATAATTTTGAGGCACGCCCATGTTATGCTATGGAAGGATGTCGTGTCACGATCCTTTATATGTTTTCTCGCAACCCCGCGGTTGCAAAGGGTTTCGAACAAAGGATCGGTCCAGTGTTTCTCCCTTTTTTTGCGAGGCATTGAGCACAGGTGGGATGGATCGAGCACAGGTGGGATGGTGCTCCCGCGTGGCCTTGACGGCTAAACGCATGAAAGCCGCAGAAAAAGTGCAAACAATCCACTAACATCCCGTGGCATGGGTCGGATATTGGTGGCTTGTTACTTGAAGCCAGGCAGACTTCAAGAAGCTGGGCATCCACCCCATCGGCAACACACTTTTGGCCATGCTCTAAGTCCTGAGGGCTGCAGGGATGTGGGTATGGGTCAAAATTACACCAGGGGACTGCAGTTTTAAGTCCATGTTTCCACTTACTAGGGTTCCAATTGGGGTACATATTTTTGACCCACAGCCATGTGAAAAATGTCGCTGGAGAAAGTGCACCGGAGAGAGAGAGAGAGAGAGAGAGAGAGAGAGAGAGAGAGAGAGAGAGAGAGAGAGTGAGGGGTTCCACAGGTGATGAAAGTGGAGGGGTCTCTGGTCTTTTTCTTGCTGGCAGATGCCGTACTGAAACTTTCTCAGGCTGGCAACGATGTACTTGGTTTGCAACGAATTGAGTTCAGTATGTTTTGAAATGTTTTCGATCTTGTATAGCAGAGCCTAGCGGCACGCAAAGAATATGCCTACAATATGCTGTCGGGCCTGGTGCATTTTGCTTTGCCTGAGGCCAAGACGAGGCAGAATGTCCAAGGGCGGAAGCCCCAAGTTTTCCGAACGCAGAGACTTCGACTTAACTTTCTGGGAGAGGGAGGGGCGGCAGCAACATGCGCGTAGGAAATGCTGGCAGACCAAGTCGGCGGCAAATGTTTGCTTTATCCCTTCACAGGCAACACAATGAGCTGCTTCTTTGTTCCTTGCAGAGAATGCAGCTGAAATAGAAAGGAAATGCAGGTGCCATGCCAATTCCTTGCCATACCTGCGCTGTGCAGACCCTTCATCCAGACGAGACGTTAAGCATCTTGAGAAGTTGAAATTAGCCATTCCGGCAGCAACTGCTGGAGCAGCTGCATCTATTTGGATGCAAACTGACAGATCACAGTATCAAATCTCACATCCCCCGTATTTGTGTATCATTCCCATTTGCTCGATGTTTTTTTTGGTTTTGCGGGGCTTGCAGGATTTTCCTCAAAGATCCGGCCGAAACGTGAGCGATGCAAACTCAGAGCCGTTTTCTCAGCGAAATCGCCCCGAGGGCGCTGCAAAACCTTGGGCTCAGTGGCGCCCTGAAAGCAGAGGACGGGGGACCGGGAGACGGCTAAGCCTTGGAGCATGCACTCTTTTGGCTGTAGGTGGGTCTGTCTCGAAGGTAACCCTTTTTGGATGGTGTTGAAACGAAGCCGAGAGGACACCAAACACCTGGAGGATAGTTTTGAGAACCCCCCCAAAGTGGGCAACAATGCCGCCCTGGATTCTCTACATGATGTACTGGAACCCACCAAGCTGTTAGATTGAGGATCAAAATGCAGTTCCAACTTGCAAACTAGACTGGGGGCTCTCAGCATGCCAGAAACTCAAGCACCAGGCATAAATGCCAAGAATCACTGACCCTTCTGCGGTAAGGAGCTGCGGAGATTCCTGCGGAAGATTGACAACACACTCACTGAGGAGGTTGGACTGACACGATTCCGCATTTCGGTCCAAGGGAAGTCTGAAACCACTCGTCAGACTGGCAAAAGCGTCTCTGCTGCGTACGCTCTTCCAAAATAACAAAAGGACACTCACAGTTTTGGAAATTCATTCAGAGAGCTTGAGTGAGCTTGGTTACCATAGTGTAGACAGAGTACTATTTGGAATATGCAGAGCAAATATGACTTATTTGCCCGTATTCTGGTGAGGAAGCATGCTTCGAGCAGAAGCGGGGCAGTCAAGCCTGTTGTGCTGTATGGATGTGATGTGACATGCTTATGGGAGTGGCTTGAGTGCGTTTGTTCGTTTGGTTGGTTTGGCATGTTTGGTTGGTTTCTGATGGCTTGATGGCTGACTGGCTTTCGCGTTTGTGAGTTTGTTGCGTGCGTGCTTGCATGCCATGCGTGCTTGCCTGTGCATGCGCTTGCTCTTTGGGTTGCTTGCTTGGCATGGCTTGGCTTGGCCGGATTGCTTGCGTTCTTCCGTTGTTGTGTTCTTGGCTTCCCTAAAGTGCGCTAGCCACAAGCCAGCCTCGATTTGCTTCCTTTGCCATCGAGTCCTGCCAATCAGTTTGGAAGCAATGCTAGTTCAAGTCCGAGGACAACTTGCTCGCCCAACACCACCTAGTCAAGCCCTTACCCCCTCCCTGGACAGAATGGGGAAGGTACCCCTAGAAAGTTGGCTTGTTGCAAAAGGGGGGGGTCCAAAGGATTTTCTACATCAGTGTGAACCCAAGCGAAGGCAGTCAAGACCCCACCCCATTTGCTTCCTGTCGCGTCTCCCTTCGCAGGACATCCAACAACTCCTCAAGGCCTCGCCTAAGGCGCAGGATGGCTCGGCCGGGAGTCCTTGTGCGGGGTCCGACACGTAAGCCAGGGTGTATGGCTGTAGGTCCTACAGGTTGTTGATATTGCTGTTTTTTGTTTTGCGAGTGTCTTCGTGGCTCTGTGGTTCCTCTGAGTCTCCGCGTGTCTCTGCATGCGGCTCTTTGCGTGTCTATCATACTCGCATCGATATGTTTGTGTGCTTGCATGTCTGTGTGGTTGTTTTTTCTCACTTTCTCAGTTTGCGTGTCTTGGTGCCCCTGTCTGTTTGTCGGAGGGTGTTTGTGTGTATATGTAGCTGTGTTTGTGTGTATGTTGGCGTTGCTGTGTCTGTATTGCTGTGGGTATGGTTGTGGCTGCGTGTGCATGTGCGTGATTGCATGCACGTGTGCGCGTGCGGGTGCGGGTGGGTGTGGGCGTGTGTTTGATTTTGTGCTCATGTGTGGGCGTGGCTGTCCCACATGGCCTTCCTTACAACGTGGCAACTTGGCGTGAGCCGGGTTCCACTTTTTGACTACCCCAAGATAGACTTAGACCCATGGGGGTTTGTTTTGGGGGGTAGTGTAATGAACCACCGTTGGGTTTGAGGCTACCTGGCTGTGGGTCAAAACCAATGGTACCATTTTGGTAGGTGAATTCACCCCCCCATTCCAGTACCTATTTTAGTGGTTGGATTGGTTGATGTTCACTGGGGGCCAACCGATTCGGATTTTAACCCATGGGTTTCGTCAGACCGTGGATTCCATCAGAGCGAGTTCTCCGAAGGTCAATGGTGCGGAGTTCATGGACTGGATCCTCAGCAGCCTGCAGCCGCCTGGAGCTCACAATTTTCACCATGCAGCTTTCGAAGCCGAACCAAAAATTTGGACCCCACTTGGAAAGACAATGGATGGCTGGGTGGATGGGTGGATGGGGGGTTGGATGGTGGATGGGTGGAGGATGTGTTTTGCAAAACCAGGAAGGTGCTGAGTGACGTGCAGCTGTGTGAGAACCCGTTGACATTTGCCGCCCGACACTTGCTTGCTTGCGAGGTGCGCCTGAATGCCGCTCGGCCGTCTCACCCTGCTGCAGCTCTTGATCCCAAAGGAGGACGAATTGAGAGATGGCCAATGTTGCTAGGGGCCAATCAAACTCATGCGCGCAAGTTTGACTTCTGATTGCTACTAGCGAGTTGCAACTTGCAGTTATTATATTTAATCATGTACGACACCTATTCTACGGCACTGCGGTAGTCCTGCATCTTTCACGGGCCATGCCTGTTTGCCCAAATGTACGTCAACAAGCAAACGCATAAGTTATTTGTAATATATACTATGCATGTCAGGGCTGCCGCCTAGTGCCGCCTCCCCCGTAGTGCTAAGCATCACTAGATTGTCTTAAGCAGGCCTCGATACCACACACTTTAATAAGTTGTTTTTGTTTTTTCAGGGGAAACTCAGCAAACCATCAATTTGTGGAAGAGGAACCGCATTGCTATTTAGTTTGCTACTTGCAAAGCATGCCCTATCAACATGGTGCTTATCTGATGCGATTCATTCAGTGTCAATAACATCCATGAGAATCAAACATAGGAAACACAATCCGTCTCGAGTTCACGCCAAATTCAACCGGTTGCAGTTCCTTGTGCATTTCGAGTAAACAGAAAATCGCAGAAAGCAACTATTGACTATTGACATTGCGAGCTGAAGCCAAAATCAGATCTAATTTCATAAGGGTTATTTCCCTTGTCTAAGTTCATTTGAATTTAACCAAGCACAAACTGAGCCAAGCCAGTAGGAGATACGTGTTTGTAAACATGGATCTGCTTCTTGGCACATAATTAATGCTGTAACAATCGGTGATGTTCAGCATTGGCTGAGATCGTTCTCCCCTGGATCAAAGATTGAATATAAAAGAAGGCGTGCGTTTGTCAACCCTTTGTTCTCCACAAAATTTGAAAGACACTTTTCATGATAGACGACAACAGACAGCACGAGGGTCCTGAGTTAGGGAAATACAGTGCAACTCAATGATTGAACAGTGTCCAACATTAGTGCCTGATTTCTATGAGCCCCTTGAATAATGTAGCAGTCAGGTTGTTTACTATGAAATGACATTTATACTGGTAAATAAACAGCCTCAATTTGAGGCCTGAAACATGCACTCTTTGTGTGCCGTTTTGGATCCTTCAAATGTATACTTGCAAACCTGGAGTATTGGGCAGCACCAGAAAATATTCCAAGCAATTCTGGGAAACGCTGTACGTCCCCCAAGACTATATATGAAAGCTATTGCAAGACACAAAATAGGACAGCGAACATATATATATATACATAGATACATGTGTGCGTTCGCGTTGTGTGCTGCGTTGACATATTTCTCAGTCCTTTGCAACATAGCTCGGATCGGCTCCCGAACTTCGTTTTCTTGAAATCGCAGCCGCTCACTTCAGGAGTTGTTTGCTTTTGGTCAAGACAACATGTCTGAATATTTCTTGGCCAGAAATCAAGACTTGCGACATGTTTCCGTTCAACACGTTTCTTTCAGACGCAGCAGGCAGCAAGCGCGCGCCCACCCGCGGACAAGTTCGTGGACCAAGACGGTCCATGAGTGCCAAGCTTGCACTTTGAGGAGATGTTTAGCTGAGTTGTTCCCTTGTGCGCTTGAATATGATTGCCATGTTTGCCCACTGTTAGCCATGTGGCTATGAATTTTAATGGGGAACCACCACAAAAGTGATTGGCGGACACAAATCCCCACCTAAATGATGTCCCTCAAAGAGTCCTTTATTCAAATTCATACCCATGTCTGACTCTGAAGCCGGCAACTGGCTTGTCAGCTCGGCAGATGTAAATGAACCAAACCAGGGCCCGAGGAGTTTTCAAACTCCGCAGGCTGACTGCAACCACTGAAAGGCTCCCAAAACTGGTGAGCCCCATGCAGGATGAAGTGCCAGAAAAGCAGAGCGTGATTTTGCTCCAGTTATTGCGCTGCGTGCGCATTTCCGCCATGGCGGGGACATGTTGTATGCAGAGATAGACGTGATGCAGCCCATGGGCAGTGCATGTTGTTTGAATGCACGATGTTGGGAGGTAGGCCCCCCATGTTAGTCGGCCTTGGCATGCAGACACAGGATCATGCCAGGATACGTTTTAGCCTTCGCACCCTGGCATCAGCATAGTTTGGACCTGACGCATTGAGGCTCAGTCCGAAACTGGGTAAATGTTTGGGTATTGAGTGACCCTCACTCCAGTGGCTGATGCATTTGTCATTTCAGTACGCGTGGGCCAGGAATTCCAACAATTAGGATTTTGCTGTACTTGCCGTTATTACCATTTGCTTGCGGTCGTTGTGTTTTCTTTGGTTGGTACTTATTAAACATTATTGTTGACAGCATGTTGTTCTCGCAGTGCGGGGAGTTGCTGGTTCCAACATCAAGCGCGACTCCTCGCCCAATCTCGGCTGCAGCTTGCAAGCAGAAAGCCACGCTGTGCCCCAAGGAAGTAGTTTGGGCCTAAAGCGAACTATGGCAGAGGAAGGCTTGTTCACTGGTTCAAAGATGTAGATTCGAGATCAAACTGTGCTGCTGTGTTGATATGCGTTGATCAAACCTTGTGCTGATGACACGTCGATTCTCATTCGCAGTCAAAAAATCAATGCAGAAGCAGGCAGATCAACGGTCGCATTCAGGTACAAGATGATTGTGATTCAGCAATATTTCATATGCGCATTAGTTGACATACAGCAGGTCCTTTTACGTAAGCGAGGTTGCTGTGGATGGGCGAGGCTTCAGTCGACCTGGCGAAGGAGCGATGAGACCATTGAACGCCCAGCCCATGTTGCGGAGAGTTTACGTGTTTACAGCATTTCACTGGAGTTAATACAAGACGATTAGCTCCCAAAAGGCCTGCAACGCCACTGGATTTGACTCCATAATTGCCTGAAGTCAGGCGCCAGCGCTCTTCTGTGGGGTTCAGCTGCATAATCAGTGCCTTTGCTAGCCTGAGGGATGCTTCGATGTTTGAGAGCTGAGTGAGTTGATTGATCGCAGCGCCAGGATGTCAGCGAGACAGGACGGCCTTCGGGCTGGAGAGTGGAATTCCCCTATGTGACCTCTTGCTTTGTCTATCCTCATTGCGTTCCTGGACATGTGAATTGTTTTCCAGCCAATCGAGGTTAGGTTTAGCAACAATTTGGATTAGAAGCAATTTTGCAAAAGGTTGGTTTAGCCCTGCAAATTTGGTTTAGCAACACTTCATCAAAGTCCTCATTGCAAAGGGAAGGCCGAGTAGGCCTGGTCACCGACTATTGGACCCAGTGCTCACTCCTTGTGTTGCACTCTTGACAGCTCTCATTCACCACCTGTTGGCTGTCTGGGTGACAACTTGCCATCAATCACAAGCTCGACGCATGAAAGTGCAAGGCAAGCTGCAGAACGTGTCAGCTGAGCACAATTTCCTTTAAGCTACTCAAACAACAGGCACAGGGGCTCTACTTTTGATGGACGGCTTTGAGGAGAATAATGACAGTGAAGCCGGTGAGAAGGGCGACAAGGAGGCAGGAGCAAAGTTAACTTGGAAGAGAATGGCACGGGGGTGATCAAAAGGTCCTTAGCACTTGTACCCCAGTTGCCCAGTGGTTTTCCTTTTATTGGGAAGGGTTCCGCTTTAAAGTCAACCAACCAAAAAAGGATGACCTTTTTTTCCCATGGCCACTGGGCATTTGAGATGCTGTGGACCGTAGTAAAGGCATTTGTACCCGAAAGATCCGCGAATTGCCAAAGAGAAGCGTGATTTCCGCGAAAGATTTCGCTGAAGCTTCTTGGAGGCATGTTTGTGATTCCTTGCCTGTGCTGGGAATGGTGCAAACCAAGACGTTGGCTGGACTAGTAGCTTGTTACTTCCGCACATTGGAGCAGTGGCAAGCGCACCGAATGAGTGATTGCTTTCATTTCATGCTGCTGCAAAGCTGCCAGCGCAAGTGAACAGGGTGAACTGCAGCAGCAACAATGGCTCCAAGGGTGTGGTGATGGAGCTGCAAAGATTCGCGAAACATATTTTTCTGTCAAAGATGCCGTCTGCCAGAAGTGGGAATATGGATCAACTGGTTCTTAGTCGTCTTCACTATCAGGTCAAGGTAGGTTGTGGTGTGTCTGTTCGGATCATGTTTCTGTGTTGCATCCTCTTGCCTGAGTAGCCAAGTCATCTTGGACTCTCTGAACGTCCAGCTTGGCTGAGTTTAAAGATATGCAAAGGATCCCTTGAGACAACTATGGACGCCAATTCGGTCGAACCTGGCTCCAGGTCCTACCTCCCCCGACCTTTGCGCCCCGCTCGGAGCTGCGTGGCCTGGCAACGCGATAGCTCGATGGCTCCCCCCTGCAGATCTCGCTTTTGTGTGCGAGCCAGGTGGGTTGTCCCTGAAGAGATGTCGCACGATTGTCCACTGTGTTCGGCCCATTTGTGTGTGTGTGTGTGGGTGTGTGTATGGGGGGAACAGTTATTACATAGGGGGCCCTTGGTTCCAGTGTGAGTTGCCAACACTTGACTAGGCTTGGTATTGGTTTCCATTGCTATGCAGGGTCGGTCACCAACCGCAAGCACGTGTTCAAGGATGCTTCTGTTCTAAAACGCCAAGAAACTCGGACGGATCATACATTCGACTGCTTTGTGAATGACTGAATGTTGTTTCTTGGTATGGGTCGGGACTTCCGTACTTGAACTTAAAGGGAGTCTCAAAGTGGGCACTGCAAGGCAGACAGTGGGCTGAACTCCGCGAGGACGCGCACGGTCCATGTGAGAGGTGAGGCACTTGCTGAAGACCGAGTCGGGTAGAAGGTTGGAGATAGTCTTGCCAGAATTTAAATGGGTGCCGCCGCCTTTTTAGTTCTTTACATGTCAAGGTTGTGTGGAGGGTGCTGCATTCCGCGTGTGGCAAATAGCGTTTGTGACGATGAGTCAAGTGAGGGAGGGCGTTGAGTTCCAAAGATCCCAGAGCACCCGCTAGGCGCAGATGTAGTTCTTCGAGCTGTGGGGAGGGTTTGCTGTTGGGTCATCAGGGTTGTTATTTTCGGAACTGAATTGGGTGGTTTGGGGGCGTCTGTTGGGTCACCAGGGTTGCTATGAACTGAACTGGGTGGTTTGGGGGCGTGAAAGCCAGTTTTGCCGCAACTGCATGGAAAACATTCCCGCCAGTCGGCCGCTTTGCTTACCGCCAAAGCGCTGCACATTCCGGGGCGGCGGGCTCGTGAGGAGTGGAGCGTCTTCCTGGCGCAGCGGCAGTCCGAGCAGGTGCTATTTTGGCTGGCGACGGCATGGGGGGGTTGATCAAAAGCCGACTTCACATGGGATGACCATTGCGGGAAACCACGGAAAATATTTTTATATGTCCCACCAGGTCAGTTGGGAGCCCAGTCAACCCCCATGTCTTCTTAAATAAAGCGAGGTCGCCAAGAGGCAGGCTTTTTCGAGCCTTCCTTCATCCAAGAGAAGAACTCCAAATCTCGAATTGGACGTATCAATTTGTGTTGGTTCTTCAGAAACTCCGAGGTAAAGCATTGCCAGGATAGACTTGGAAAGCTGCGTTTGTCTATGACTCTTGCAAGTGTTTGAGGTTTTCCCTCCCTCATCAGACCTGCATGGGCCCATGCGGCTTCGGATTTGGATCAACACCTGGAACAAAGGAGTTGTTGTTTTCAAAATTCACTTCGGACCGGTTGGCATGGATGGAAACCCTAAAAATACTGGGATATCAACCACTTACCAACTGCCGGGTGTTGTCCAGTCCTTTTGCTGGGATCCAGGACGCCTTCGTCGAGCAACTTTTGGCCCAACTGCCGAGCCAAGGCAGGGTGAACATAGCCTTGTCATGTTAGCCCGCGGGAAATCGATCGGGTAGGTTTCAGATGCTTCAAACAGCAGGAAGGGCGGGTCAGTGAGGGATGCCAATCGTTCTCAAGCAAGATATAATACATATACATACGTATAATATATAGTATAATGTATATATATATATATATGTTATACATATATATATATATATTGTTATAGACGTGCACTCCAGTTGAACGGTCGCTCTTCCAGGCTTTGTGGCCCAACGGATCGTTGCCGAATGCCAAGCCAGTGAATCTTTGGATGTGTAGTTGAGCAGGTGCATCATTGTTTCGTCGGGGGCTGGCAAATGATATGCCTTTGAGCAGGTGTTTACTACTTTGTCTAGCAGCTGGGGGTGTAGCAAAGCGGGTCATTGGGGTCCATTGCAGCAAGCCCTGTGTTTTTTTTTCGACGGGATGGGTCCATGAGTTCCTTGGAAGGTGACTCCAGCACCGCGACACAGCTGCATTGGATGCTGACTGCAGACGAAAGACAAAAACGTAAACGCCGTGGATTCCAGTTGTGGTTCCCCTACATATGCTCCCACCAGTAAACATGGAACCTGACAGGGGGTCCCCGTAAAAGAAAAATGGTCTTCCAGGACCTCCCTGTCAGGTTCCATGTTCATTGGTGGGAGGGTACCTGGATTTCCTGCGTGACGCAAGGGAGCCGCAAGGATAGAACATGTAGTGGATGGTTGAAAGGGACCGCAACTTCTGTTACAAACTTGTAAGGTGCCCCATCGCAGCAGTGCTGATATTGGACCCCAATGCGTTCCTTTGACGTGCCTTAGAAGTCTTATCCCCTATCTTGGTGCAGAACCTATGCGGAGAGACCTTCCGATCTGCCGGGCCATCAGAAGAATCTGCCTCCAGAGGCCTGATGAGAGCACCTTGGGTTTATCAATCTTGGCCTTGATGGAAGCACACGTGGGTGTTTCTCTTAATTGGGAGTCGCTTAAAATGGTTGGTTTCTTCAGGTGTCAAAAAAGGGTCATTCACTTTGCGAAACTCCTATGCCATCTGAGGGGATGTGCGGGCACTCAAAGTCCAACATGGAGCGAGAGGCGAGAGCTGCGCGTTCTGTGGGATGTCAGCGGCTTCGGGCCATGGTGCCCGTGAGACGTTAGAAAAAGTCGACCATTTCTGGATCTTGCTGCCTAAAGGGCGACCTCTGAAATTGAATGATGTTTGTTGGAAAAAGTAATGTGTCGTTCTAAAGTCCTTGCCGGTCTAGTAGCTTCCGGAGGTCCCTCCTTGGACCACACAAGGTCGCTTTGAAGTCAACTTTGTGGCATCAGGGTGCTGAAGCTTGGCGAGTATCAAGTGGCGGGTTGCCCTAGACTGGGAAGGTTGATGAGAACTAGTTGGTATGCATAAATTGGTGGCAAGGGTAGCTCCCACGACTTTTGTGCAGGTCTTCGAGCATGATTCGAGGGAATCTGGACACAGCTTTGGACTCAAAGGCATGAACGATTTCTTTCCGAACACCTTTTTTGTGGTTGGTTTTGTGGGTCGGTCTCAGGGTGTCACTGGATTTTGGCTGCTGACATCTCTGGTTGAATGGAACGTGTCCAACACCTGAGGATGCGGTGTTTTGGTACGGCTTCTTTCCCTTTCATGTGGGAACCGGCATCATCCTCCGCCCATGCAGTGTGACCCTGAGTGTATGCTTGCAAGCGCTGCGCCATGAGCCCACCAGGAGGTTGCAACTGTTGGCATCGTCAACTACTTGCCCTCGCCAAAGCACGCCCTGCGGGGAGAGAGGCGCGGAGTTCGGTGTGTTCTGGACCAGGGGCCAAGGAAGCGGGGAGAGGCAGAATGCAGTACACTCAGTTCTTGGCATGCTCATTTGAGTTCCATTCAACCCCCCCCCCCCCAACATGTAAAGCATTCAACCCCCCCGCCCCCCTCCATCAAATGCGACGCCGTTGAGCGTCTCAGCCCATAGCCCGTGAAAGTGTTGGCGGACTTTGTCTCTTCAAGACGTGCACTCAATTCTCAAAGACTCTCGTCATATCAGTTCCTGGGTGCGAAGCAACAAGACCTGGCCTTCGGAAGGTCTGAGAAGATGATCGTTTTCGAAGACTTTGCAACCGAAGCCGCCTTGCGAATGAAGCAGCTCGAAATCGCCGAGGACTGCCCACGCTTGTCTCATCACTAAACGGTTTTCGTTTTGAGCCACGTTTGGAGGCCACATCAGCAGCTTTCCCCCCGACACCCAACACCCAACACCTCACAGCATCGCACTGATTGCGCATGTGCTCATCCAACGCCATCCCATGTCTACCAGTAGGATGGCATGCTGTCAGTACAAAGAGGCGAGAACTGTGTTTTCTTGCTTGCATCGTACGATTGGAAGCAGAGCGGCGTTGCAGCGGGCATGAAAGCCAGATGGAGCAAGCTGCCATAGTACATCTTCCCATGCAGTTGCATGCTGCATTGCTTCCCATACCGCTGCATGTTGCATTGTGCGTGCAGTGTCAACTTTGGATAGCAGACATCATGCCCTCATGTGCATTGGTGAAGAACGCCATATTGTATAGAAGCCCAAAGCTGCCATGCCTGATCTTTACCTAGTCCATCCCAGTCCGCTTGCAGCCAGAGTGCTTTCTGCTGAGAGTTTGCCGACCAGATGTTTGCGCTTTCGTGATCTTCAAAGCACTTTTTGTTGTGATGAAGCCACGCAAGCAGTCCACACGTAGCAATCGGCATGTGTTGTGCAATGCGTGTGAGAGTTCAAGGGTAGTCAACTCTCACAAGTCTTACATTATTTTGTTGGATGTGCTCCTACACGTCAGCTGCATCTCCCCCCAAAGACCCCAGTGAAGCTTTAAACGACAAAGAAACACATGCCACTTAGATATGTCCTATGCAAGTGTACTGCAATGTCAGGACCCGAGTGCTACAGTCGTGAAAGTTTGTCTCTTACGCTGTTGCTCCCTTCATGTCAGGTCTTTCTAGGGGTTGGTTTCGCCGTCATGGGCGTCATCGATGACTCAGGAGTCTCATCCAATTCGGCGGGCGCAAAGCAGCAGGCAGTCGCACAAGAACAAAAGCAGCTTGGCCGCAGTCTGTGGCGTGAAGATGGCCAGCGAAGATCTATGGGCAGACTTGAGGTGTGAAGTGTACTTTTTGCCAGATGATTCGCGAGACTCGTTTTGTCACCTGATGACCCCAGGCAAGCAGAAGCGGAGAATTCATGAGCCAGACAGCAAGTGATGTGTTTAGCTGGGACAAGATGGTTGTAAGCTGAATCGCGAACTCAAAAACGCGTATATCACGCAGCTGTCAAAAGCCGAGTTGAACACAGCATGCCTTGTTGTGCAACCTACCCTCCCCCAGACTAACATGGAAGCTCGCAGGACCCCTTTGGAAGACTTAGTTCCATTTACGGAGGCCTTTTGGGAGCTTCCATGTTAGTCTGCGGGAGTAAAAGCGGGCTCCGAACTTGCCCATTCGCCCCAAAGCGACCTGGGCTTGCCAGATGCTCCTCGAAGCAGAAACGAAACATCTGGGAACGTTCAATCACTGGTGCAATACTGTGGATGGACGAAATCCTGCACCACCAGAGAAACCACGGGAAGCCATTGTTCGTTGATTGGAATCATCATTCCAGGGCTTCTTAGGTGGTGCAGGATTTCGTCCATCCACAGTAGGAAATGAGGGGATGAACCCAGGCGTTGGTCCCCTTCAAGGAAGCCATCAGGGATGGTTTATAGGGGTCATTCCCTTGTTCCCTGCCTATCGCACCAGCAGGTTTCAGATCGCAAGTGTTGAACTCCAGGCAGTATCAGCGATGAGGATGACAAGCTCCACTCTGTGCGAGAGTTTGAGCGAAGGAGCGCTGGCTGAACCGCGGTGTCTAGTGGAACGGAGACAACTGGTTGCTGCTGATACAGACTGGCGTAGGTTGGAGGAGCTATTTGTGCGTTCTGTCGAGGCTCACAATCACCAACAGGGAGGAGTATTGTCATATGTGTCACGCCTTTGGCCTTCTTGCTGCGGACGGCACAACATAGTGTGTTCAGCGTTTACTGCATAGTTTCTTGTCAGATGCGGGACCCAGTGTTCCAGCCAGTCTCCGCAGGTGACCCCTCATGTAAGCATAAACTATGCCATCCCCATGCCCTGCACTGATTTCTATCCTAGACTGCCACTAGAACTGCCATCATTCGTTAAGCCTTTCCTTCTGTTCAGAAGAGGGCCATCACGTGATGCTTCCCCGCCCTTGAGATGCACATGAAAGACCAGTGGCGAATATGGAAGATGCCACAGTATCGCTCAAGTGTAGCAAATTAAAGAAACCATGCCCTCACCATGATAAGCATCCAATGCCTTTGTTTGACAACGGCAGACGACAACACTCCAACACTTATCGTCAAAGAGGCTTATCGATACAAGTTGGTCAGGGGCACACATTAGATTAAATAGCATCACTATAGAGGTATATTAGGGATGATATTGTTTGTGCGGCTGAACAGTCGGAAACCATATTTCCCTCATTTGCAATCATCCTGTTCCAACAGCGGGCAATCAGAAGAGCACTACGTGTTGCGATTGGCTGATTGCCTATAGTTTGACTTGGATCCTTCTTGCAACGTGCAATGCAAAGGGGGCATGCTTGCAACACGCTTTCATTTGTTCCACAAAACAACTCAGAGCAGTTCCCTATGGCATTCGCTTCTGCTTCTTCTTGTTTTGAAGGACGTCCGCGCTGGAAAACGTGGTTGTGACCATGCAGAGCAGCCGCAGGCCGGATTTCCGGCCTGAGCACAGGAGATCATGGATCTGTGCATAAATATCGTTAGGCAATTGCATGCTCATTGCCCATCTGATGCAGACATGTTTCTTCTGGATCATCTCTATGCAGTCCAAGCCGTCGTCCCCCCGGCAAAGTCAGAGCTTGAAGCTTTTCCCGCGCGGCAGGCTCCACCATTGGTTTGGCCGAATGCCCTTCGGCTCCAGGCAAGGTGGGATGCATCACTTGAGTCAATGAAAACCCAAGAAGGGGGGTGATCCCAATAACTTGGTGCGGCCACCCTGTTGTTTCTTTACATGGGTGGGCCAGTTGAATGCCAGGACTCGATTGCGACTCACTTGCCGGGCAGTTGTCTCCGTGAGAGAGCTGACTGGGGTCAGCTGCCTGGTGCTAGTGAGCGATTTGCGAGAGCCTGCGCGCAACAAGGGGTCTTTTGACATGAGCACACCTTATCTACGTGCTTGGCACCAAGGGACATGTATTCTATATTGATGGATCTTGGCAGTTTGCACCGGCCGCTGCCAGAATCAATATAAGAGAAGCGTCGCTGCAACAGCTCCACTAAAACCTGAGCCATGGGTTATACAATAAAATCAAAACACGATGCAAGGGTAACTTTTGCGCACCTCGCTTTGGCGAATGCTTTTCTGAATTGGGGTAGTGGGGAAAACACATGATTGGAGGATGACTTACCCAGTCGGAGCACTGATGCCCTTGTTTCGGTGTCAGCAGGGGTCGTTGAACAAGCGCTATGCCAGAATTGCTTGGTGGTAAACCTGGCGATCAATGGGCGCTCAGAGGCAAACATCTCAGACACCTGGGGTAGTCCGCAAGTTCCCAGACTTATGTCAGTCCGTCAACCAGTTGATATGGAACGATATATTATAGGGACCAGATATTTCGATGCCTTGTGAAGCACGCAATGCCACGTCGATGCAGTTTTGACGCGGACTGCGGTTGGTGTGCGGCAGGTTCTTGGAGAGCGTCATCTCCTTCCTGGATTACATGTCCAGCACGGATGCCTAGGTAAGTTGATTGATAGGCTTGGGGATGAAGGAAGGGTGCCAATGGCCTTGTTACGTTGAGCAGTTCTACTAATCGGTTGGTCGAACAGCAGCAAGATAGATGCTAGGGGGGGTGCTATTTGCCAATGATGCCGCGATTGCATGATCTCGTTCAAGGAACTGTGGCCACACCTTCACCCGAAACAAAGAGTTCAAACCATGGCGCGAACAAGCCTTGTGCCATATAATGTCGTATGCCTCAGCGAATCTGCAGACATACCATGGGAGGCAGTGGTTTGGTTTGCCAGTGAATCATGTCGGAGGAGAGCAAGCTTGCCACGCTTCAAACTTATTCAGGCTATGTCTTAGGGGCATGGTAGTTGCATTGTACTATGGGCAAGTTGCAAGTCTAGAATCATGTAAAGGGTGCTCTTGGAGGGTCTACCGCGAAAGAAATCACCTGCTTCGCGAAAGTCCGGCGATGCGCAAAAGGGATACACCCACCAGTATTCAGAAAACAAAGGCTGCGTAAAGTTGTTTCAATGCATTGGGCTGCCACAAAACAGGAAACCCCAAAAGGAGGCGAAGTGCCGGCCATTCTTTCCAAGCACCTTCATTCGGGACAATGCCATAAGTCCCCATTTCAGTTTCTAAGGAGCTTCCAGGTGCTTATCTTTAAACCCATTCCGAATAGAGGCTGCGCTCGATCAGGTCTGGAAGAGCCAGTCGCAACCTCAGCTATCGTCGCAGTGCCAAGATCGATGACACGAAGGTCACAAGGGGCGAGGCGTTGCACACTTTGTGATGGATTGACTTGCAAAGTTCTGGAAGTCCGCTGCAATGATCGACTAAGATTGCATTGAACTGGTAGCTGCTAGGGTTGAGCGATTATTTTTTACAGCAACCAGACAAGGGCCCCGTTCAAACTTGGCAATACGATGTGGACTATGCAAAGCACTTGCATCTGAGGAGCGACACGGCATGTGCAACTGCATTCTCCAAAGCAACCTGTTTTGCACCTTGCCGGCAACTAATGTCCTTGCTTACCCGAGAAGCGGTCTTCGGCTTTAGGGTCTGAATTTCCTTCTACGGTCTCTGCGGGCAAAAATCGGGTGTGTTTGTTGCTCCAAGCTGTTGAACTGGCCTCCAGCTTCGTGCGGCGAGGTAGCTTATGCACCCTGGTCATCTTGGCGACGCGCGGCTGCACTTCGAACCAGCCGACTTTGGCTTCAGGTCGGGGGGCTCTTGCGCTCCTCACCCGGCCACTTCATGAAGCTAGGTGCCAGCATGCCATATATATATATATATGTATGCACGCCTGATATTTGTATGTATATATATATATATATGTATATATATATATATGTATATATATATATCAATTGACATATAATCTACATATATATATATATATTACATATGTATACATATCAAATCATATTATTTGCAGCAGGTACAACCCCGGGGGCCAAAGACGCTTGATTTTGAGCAAGACCTGTCTTGCTCATGCAGCATGGTATTTTTGAGCAATCCCACGAGTCAGCACTTCTGTATGTTCAAATCATCGCATTGGACTGCAATTGGCTGAACATTTTGCCAGCCGAGGAATGTAGTTGTCATTCTCTACACGGCCAACTGGACAATCAGTCACGGAAGCTTTGACGTCCCGGTGGCCACTCGGACCAGGGTTGGACGTGTTTGCCTTCCGCCCTACATGCCTGGCTTCTAGGATTGACGGAACATGCGTATGAGGATATGAGTGGCAACTTAGATGAGGAAGCAACCTGAGCGTTCGGGTTTTCATTCTGCCCAGCTGAGTTTGTGACGGTGCTAGATATCTTCTTCTGCAACTTGGCTTGCAGTCAGCTGTGCCGTCAGCTCCTTGCCCTGGCAAAATTTCCCCACCCGTGCAGGTTTGACTCCCTTTGTACAAGAGCGTGGCGGTAGGAGTTTCCTGTAATTATGGATTCGGGTGTCTGCAGCAGGTGGTTGGACAGGCGTGTCTGCTTTGAGTTGCTTTGTGGATTGATTTGATGTGATTTGACGTGATATGATGTGATTGACAGGTTTGATGGTTGAATTTGATTTGATTGAATTAGGTTGGGTTGACTTGTTTGATTTCTTTGCGTTCATTGATTTGATTTGTTGAAGTATTAATTGGCTCTGTTAGGTTGATTGATTTGGTTGAGTTGTTTGATCGTTTTGCTAGATTGGTTGCATTCGTTGAGTCCATTGATTCGATTGATTCGATTGATTTGATTGAACATATTGAACTGATTCCTGATTGGTTGATTGATCGATGAATGGAGTGATTGATTAATTGACTGGTTGGTTGGTTCAATGATCGATCGATCGATTAATGGAATTCGATCAATTTGATTGAACTGATTCGCTGAGTTATCGATGGATTGATTGGTTTGGTTGGTTGATTGATTGGTTGGTTGATTGATTGATTGATTGATTGATTGATTGATTGATTGATTGATTGATTGATTGATCGATCAAATTGATGTACTGATGTATTGATGTATTGATGTATTGATGTATTGATTGGTGGATTGATGGATTGATTGATTGGTTGGTTGGTTGGTTGGTTGGTTGGTTGGTTGGTTGGTTGGTTGGTTGATCGCTTGATCGATCGATGGATCGGTGCGAGGATAGATGGATGGATGGATTGAGTGGTTGGTTGGTTGATTGACTGATCGATCGATTGATGGATGGATTGAGTGGTTGATTGCTTGCTTGATTGATTTGATTGATTGATGAGTTAAGTTGAGTTGAGTTGAGTTGAGCTGAGTGCTTGCTTGCTCGCTCGCTCGCTTGCTTGCTTGCTTGCTTGCCTGCTTGCTTGCTTGCTTGCTTGCTTGCTTGCTGTTTTGCTTGCTTTTTTGCCTGCTTGCTCGCTTGCTCGCTCGTTCGCTTGCTTGCTTGCTTGCCTGCCTGATTCGTTTGTTCATTCACTGACTCACTCACTCACTCACTCATTCATTAATTTATTCAATCAATCATTCATTGATTCATGGATTGATTGGATTTATGGATTGTTGTGGTTCGATTTGATGATGACTTAATTAGTTTATTGATTGGTTGATTGGTTGATTGATTGATTGATTGGTTGGTTGGTTGATTGATTGATCAATTGGTTGTTTGTTTGTTTTGACTGTACCTGCATTTCTTTTCGTTGAGATTTCATTCCACGGTAGCAGGCACAAGCATTGTGGTTTCTGTTGATATGGTTTTCATGGGACGACGCAGCCGAGTGTTTACAGCTTGGGTAACAACCAAGCTCGATTTGACTGTCTCCAGCTGTTCCATCCTGTGTTGTTTTGCTACAAGCACAACTTCTTTCTAATGATTTGCCTTCCCGAATCGCAAACCGGAGCACTATGTCTGTCAGCGACCGGCAATTGTGTGACACCACACTGGGTCTGTATTTTTTCTGATATTGTGGCGTTGCCAGTGCGAGAGAAAGTTGGCGATATGTTTGGCGGCGCCTCACAAGGCTACCTTTAGCCCCACTCGGCTTCACGAGGTGTCGTGTATCTCATCGAATCCTTGCTGAAGCTGATTGTTCATCGGGCCTACTTCTTTTGGAATGAGGCGGGATGCAAAGCGGCCGCGTCAACCAAGCTTATTGCTCTGCAGCCATGGAGGGGAGGCAGCGCTTCGGTATCCAAGTCAAGTGACCAGCGAAGTGACCAGAGCACGCAATGTGCATCGCGCCAGTACGCGCCCTGGAACATCTTTGACCTGATCTTGGTGATACTGGCTGTATACGATCAAGTACTCGTTTTCTACTGGCGGCTTGGGCTTTGACAGAGTGCCAAGCTGCTGACACGACCTAGTGCATGTGTTGAAACATGTGTTGAGCCCGAGATATCTGGAAGCAAGCACATGTTTTGTTGTTTTGAGTGTGGGCATGTCTCTGTGTGTGTGCTTCATTGGTTTTGTGTACTTAGTGCTGCTTTGATCATCTTGTTGCTTGTGCACCGGACACTCCACTTTGTGGCGCTTGCTTATTCAAAAGATGCAAGGGGTACCTGGCCAGGGGTACCGGCGCCTCTGAATCGACCCGAGGCAGTCCGATGCCTACAGCACAAACATGAACTTCATGAGGTCCGGAGCTGATGGTGTACTCCCGCTTCAGCCTTGCTTGCACACGCTGAGTTGGTCCAGACCGCATTATATACGCCTGTGTGATGTGATTTAGGATCGACTAAGTGGTTTGACTTGATTGGAGGAAGGTTTGCTTTTTCTTCAAAAATGTTTGATTCCGGACAACGCGCCAAAGGGGGAGACGAGGATGCACCACTCTGGCATCCAATCTTGCACCGGCCGAAAGAGTGACATGCGTGTCGCCTCCCTGTTGCCCCTCAGTGCAGCTTGAGGTCCCTACGCATTGTCAAGGTGTCCAGGATACTCAGGCCGCCGATTTCGCAGATCTCTGCAGCTGTTCAATCGGTTGTGGCATGCGCGACTTGGTGCGATTGGCACTGTGCATGTCGTTACTGCTTTGAAAGCGCGAGCAGCAGACCAACCCTGTCTGAGTTGCCATGCCAGGCTGGTTCGAGTTATCCGAGTATTTCGCGACCTTCGCTGCATGCTCTTCTCCATACTTTGGTCTTTCAGCTCTTTGTTTTGGCAAGGCACTCAGTAGCATGTCGAACCAACCACGATTTCACCTGAAGGAGCATTGTCAGGTGCATGTCGGTGGGAATCCTCATCAGGATTTGTCTTCGCTTCCAGCCAATGTTTCCGCTGTGTCCACAGGAAGCAACGACGAACAATGATAAAGGATGACAAAGATAATTTGATCTTACGAGGAGTTTATCCTATTTGGGGTGATTGAGTTTATCACATGGGATCTTTTTTTCTGGTTGCGCTAGCCCTCAACCAACGGCTGAAAACAAGATTGAGGTGGTGTTTCGACCGTGGCTATAATTGACCTGTCGCTAAGGTGCCTAGTGCTCATCTTTTTCGTAATCCTGGTCTTCTCTTTGCTTCTGGTGCAGCCTCTTGGCAAGACGCTTGTTCGACTGAGTTGTTGGGCAATAGCCTGCAAGAACACACCTGGACTCTCCTGGACATGTTTGTCTGCAAAGGCGGCTGGCTGCAACGCGATTGAGGTGAATTCCCTATTTTGGGCAAGACGGTGGCAGATTGTGTTTTGCACCGCTGACGACATTGCTTTGAACGGCATTCACGAATCAACACAGATCATGTGGACCAGCTCGATTTGCCAGTCCGTGAGGATGCTTAACCAGAAGTGGGTTCCTGGCAGGTTGCGGGAGGAAGATTCAGCTTCTAAGCTTCAGGGCACCCGGAATTCACGTTAGGCATGCTTGACACTTGAAGATAGGTTTCCTACAGGCAGAATGTTTGGTTGCGAAACACCGTGTCCGTGGCTGTTTGCGACCTCTGCTTTCAATCAAGAGTGCTTCTAGTCTTCATGTTCAACATCCCTAGTTGTTGTGGTTTGATTCTGTGTAGCTAATCTCATCCTGGAACAATAAATTGTATCGTTCTGCACGTGTTTAAGCATCAATCTGGATATGTGGGCCATCTGTTTCGTCCCAGGATGTGTTCAATATATTCCCCTGCACTTGTTCACACAGTATTGCCGCGGTGTCGATGTTGCAGGGAATTATGATAGCAGTGATAGCCGATTTGTTTGTAGGAAGAGAGGTAAATGTTGCATTTGTCTCCCACGTGTACCGTCCATAAGTCATCCTGAGGCTTGTCACTGAGTACATCATCCAGCCGGACCGCTGCGCTTGGTGGGCTGGGGCTCACCCGCTAGCCGGTACTCGTAAGGGTACAGTGCGAATTGTGTCAGACAAAACGTGTGTCTCGGGGATTTCCGGCATCTCCCCAAAGCAAACGTAGACACTCATATCCAACACTTGCCAGGTCGGAAAGAACGTGCTTACCTGAGCCCCTGCAGGCATGATACCGCAGAAACTTGGTTTTTCCTATGTTGGGGCACGTGTGACATCACTCTTTCCTGATGTATGTTCCCAAAGCAGAGTTTAGCCGTTGTCCTGCTCTTTGTCAGATGCCGCCATGATTGGCATCCATGCATCGAACCACTGCCTCAAGTTGAAGTGACAAGAACCCATCGGCCATCAACCAATTTGTTTCCGAGAGCCAGCGCTTTCCGCCGAGTGGAGCTAGAAATGAGATTCCAGATGTCGTTTTGACGGATTCTGGAGAGGGAGTCCCACATTTGACTTGGGAGCATTGACAAACCTTGTGCTGTGCGGGGCCAACGCGTGCATGCTCCATTCTAAATGGGAATCACATGCTCATGTGTTGAATGGTGCTAGTGAGTTGAAGACTAAGCAGCACCAAACCGTTAAACCTGCAGCGTCAAATATATCTGATCTGAGCGAACACCCTTGAAGCCCAGTCTGTAATTAATTATTAGATCCTGAAGAAAAAAGAAGTATACCACACCCAAGCCTGTCCTGAGCCAACTCTCAATCCATCCTGATTGATCAAGCATGGACGCATGGAACCAACTGGGAGGTCCGCCCTCAGCCAGGCCCTACCCTGAGCAGCCGCAAAGACCAACCCCAGGCCCCTCAACCAGCGTTCCCGCTCTTTGTAGGCTCGCAGTGGAGGCCATTCTGCAACAAACAGTGCCCCAAAGTAGAACCGTCTCGTCATTCTTATCCAAAGGCGCCTTGGACACTTTTCAGATACATCGATCCCCTTTTGGAGCACACGAAATGCACATCACAAACAAACTAGCCATATGGAGTCATATCAGCAATTGTGTGAAATCCTATCTGCGGTTTGCTCCTTTTGGAGTACTAGACTTCCCTTCAATAGGCTTCGGGCTGCGGTCAGCGTCGAAGTGCTTTGAAAGCACTGCCCTCATGGAAACACTGGACCACAGAGCTTGGACCACAGGCAAACTATGCTGAATGGCTTTGCTGAAATACGCATGGCGCACAGTTGATTGCTGCCACTGGTTTGCGAGAAACCGGCTGTTTCGCTTGCCATGAGAGTCCATCTCCGTGCAAGGACGTGCCGGACGAGGTCAAGCAAGAGTTCTTCGGGTATTTCGGCTCTGCTCCGTGGCCGAAATTGGGCTGATTCTGGCCACTCGCTGATTGTAGTCGCGAGTCGGAACAGCATGAGTGCACAGCCAAGCCTCTCCCAACAAAAAATCCTGATTGAAGGATAGATGTCGTCAGACCCGAGACGCACGAAGTTCGGAAACTTGGAAGTTTAGCTCGGAAAGGTTACCAAAATGCATTCGCAATTCCTCAAAGTTCATAGCCCAGGTGGAGACGACCATGGCAACTCTGTACATGTCCAGCACTGGAGGTGTGGACTGGCGAGTGCCCTATGAGCTCTTAGCCCCAAGGCTGCACACGCAACAGCCGTTTCGCAGCAAAAGGCTCTCCCAACGGCGAATCTTCATGGAACCCATGTGGCCATGGGTCAAAATCCAATACCCCCAGTGAACTTCCCATTCCCCACTAAAATAGACTAAAATTAGTGGTGCACCTGCCCCAAAATGGTACCATTGATTTTGACCCACAGTCAATTTAGGCTCTAAACAGAACCCTTTGGTGCCCTCCGACTTTAGTGGGTGTGAGGGTACTCGAAAGGTTCAGGCGGGTTTGGCCTTGCCTTGTGTGACAGCTGTGCGATTTACGACAGCGGCCAGGTGCTGGAATGTGGCTGTTTCTGCAAAGTAATTTGTCATGGAAGCACGCAATTTTGTCCATTGCTGTCTTGTGCACCTGCTCCTGTACCAAAGCAAACGAGTGCAGAAGCTTTAAGATAGGCATAGAGTGCACAGCGAGGAAACGCGGTTTGCAAGCAACGAGTTTGAAATTTGCGGTTTCCCCATGACAGGCAGACGTGCGGGTTGTGAGAGATGCGCTTGCAGACACCAGGCAAATTCTGGCGGACCCTATGTGGACCCTAGAAGGGACTGCGCGTGACTGCGGTTTTGCGGTTTTGCTGACAAGTGTTTTGGGCCACCGAAGCACTCGTTTGAGCGGATAATGTGTATTGCCCTGGACGTGTTTAGAGCTCTTGTTTGCTCTCTTCTGCTCAGAGGTTCTGCGGCAATCCTGGTGGGTAAGATAGAGACAGGCATCAACAGACTTACGCATCAACACACATGGGGCTGTTTAGTGCTGCAGGGCACAGGAAATGAGCACTTACTGTAGGCGTCGAAAGGAACCTCGAGTGGAAGGAATGAAGGAAGGGGAGGAGAAAAGGGAAGGGCAGGGAATGAATACATGCTCCTCAAATCATCCTCAGTAGCATTTAGCACAAATCAGCATATCGTTGCTGCAATCACGGGTTCCAATTTGAGGGCACAACTGACATAGCAAATGCAGGCAAACAAGAGATGAGGCATGGCCGTTGCGTGTTGGTTTTACAGCTCACTCCTTGCCGAGGCTAAAAGTGGCGAGTTGAGCTGCATCGCATTTTTGTTTTACGCAGCTCGGCTTGAGTGTTCGCATGGAGCCAGCCAGTAGGATGCCAGGAAAGTCGAGAAAGCTTGCAGCATGTGCCACAGAGACCGGTTGCTCGCAACTAGCTCTTTGGTTTCATGAGATCTTCCACTAGCTCTTGCGCCATGTTTCGCATTGGCTGTGGGACCTCAAATAGACGGTATTGGCAGATTGGAGGCAGTTTCATGTTTTGAGGCAGCTTTCCGGGCACGCGCAATGCGAGGTAGCATTCTTCGAGTTCGCCGTCTTCAACGTATTAACGGGCGTGTTCGTGGACCACGCAATGAAGGCACGATCCTCTGATACTATCTGATGGTGGGATAAGGCTTGAGATTCCAAGCCAGTTGTTCCTCATGTTTACCAAGCATCGCCGAAGTGGTGTCAGAGACATGAAGCAGGGTGCACACTGCTGCATAACGCACCGCGTATGTGTTTGTTTGTGCGCCTCTCTGTTGTTCCGATACTGTCAAAAAAGCACCCCCTCAATGAAGGCGACCACTGTCAATCACGGGGTAATCCCCTGAGCTTCCCGCCTGAGCAGCGCCGACCTGGTGACAGCCAGCAGAATACAGAGCGAGCACATGCAGACCGCTGGAACTTGAGCGTATCCTCCCATTGCATGAAAGCCTTTTTGGGTTAGCTTTGCTTATCCATGGTTTGTTTTTTTCACTGTTTGTGGGATAAATAAGCCGCCCCCCGGGTAGTGTAGAAGCCCTTTTCAAGGGAAGCGGTTCATTTCAGTCGAAAAGGCAAACATGCGCGTACCATGTGCAGGTGAGCGCGGCAGATCGAGAACTAGCGCTGGCGGAGCAGAAGAAGAAAGAGAAAAACGAGGCGCATTCCAAATGAAGCGTTGGCTTTCTTGTGCCAAGCCTTTGCACAAGGTTCCAATTCTCCTTGTTTGCCTTAGCGCAGGCTTTGCAACGCAAAATTCGATTTGGTAGTTACCCTGCAACGCGTCAAACGTCTCAGTCTCGTAAATCCACTGGCGGAAGGCCGAGCGCCTGCGCGACACCTGCCGAATCATCGATGCGGATGGCAACGGCAAGGCTGGGCATCCGTTTTAGCTCTGCTTGCCCGCATGAATTGCAGCGCAGTTGGGAGCAAGATTCAGCACTGCCCCCGCTGCGGAAACGGGCCCCTGATTGTTGCAGAGAGGCTTCTATGTCGTCAGCTATGATCAGGCTTGCAATGAGGGCTCACAAGCAGGTCCTACAGGCGCTTCGCACCCGAAGTTTGAATCAGGTGCACTTCCAGAGACGAACTTTGGACGGGCTTTTGTGCAAGCGGCCCTTCTCCCGGTGAACGGCCAGAATGTCACCCATAATTTTGGGGGCCCTGGTTTTTTTTTGATTGCCCTTCCTCCCAACATAGCACCTGTGCGGTAGATGAGTTTCCCCTTATAGAGACCCATGTTGGGAGGGAGGGTAAGAGCACCCCACGTTTGTGGCCCATGCCCAGATCTCCTGGCCCGAGTTTCACGCCTTCCTCCAGAACGACTCTGGCTCTGCAAGACGTGTTCAGCAACACACCGATCTGCAAAAGGGTGTGATCAAACGCCAGAAGCTGCTGTGGGTAAAAAAGCGAAGGTGGCTCAGTTTTCATAATGTTGTCATCCCTGAACTGCTGCGAAGTTTTGTCAGTGTGGGCCCTTCGCGGGCCAAATGGTTTCTTTTCGCGAAACTTGGGTACCACAGGCTAGCTGAAATAGTTTTAACTCCACCTTGAAAATGCGTAGCTGCTGGTCAAACCCTATACCTGGGCAGCTCGCCCCCATTGTTTCTCATGTCGACGTGCGTTGTGCTTTGCAGCTGAAGCCAGGTGTCTGGTTTGCCGCTTCAAGCATGCATGTACCAAGCGCTGTCTCCCAGCTTCAGTGAATGTCGGTTGCATCAAGCAATTCAAGCACCGGTGCAAAGCCATTTGAAAGTTTATGGTTCGTTTAGAGAGATAATCCACAAATTCAGCATGCTTCGGCTACCGGAAGGAGCTCCCGGCGCCTGTCAAGTTGTTCAGCCAATGCCACTTGCAAATTTGAGTAGCGAGTCGCGCGTTTGCCGAGGAGAACGGCTACAGAAACATGGCCTCCTTGGGTCTTGACATCTTCGACTCGAAGAAGTTCTTCAAGCGCCTTGGTGCACCAGGCTTGGAAGGCTTGGGACTGCCTGAAAGGGCTGGAGAGTCGGCGCAGCAGCAGTTTGTATGGCTGTGGGTCAAAATCAATGGGATCCCATGTTGGGGTAGATGCACCAACCAGTTTAGTCTATTTTAGTGGGGATTGGGATTTTCACCGAGGGTACGGGGTTTTGACCCATGGCCGTATGACAAACTTTGTCCGCTAGCTTTGGGCATGCCGAAAGCTGAGCCGGCGTGCAAGCGAGCAATGTCAGGAACCTGATGATCATGACGAACCAGCGGGATATTGACATCACTCAGTTCGTGTCCGGCTGCATGAGAATGAAAGGCTGGAGCTCGCTGTGTGCAAGTGCAGGTGTGCTATTGCGTGATCCAGTGGTTTTTGAGTTTTCTGGATTCTTAGTTCAGGTTCACACCTAAACCCAATGCAAGTCTGAGAAAACTTTGCAAGCTTCGCCCTGCCGGAAACGTTTGGCAGCTTGGCAACAAGCACATTTTTCACAATGCCGCTTAAGATTTGCGGAGGACCACGATGGCTGGCTTTTTCCAGGTTTCGCTTCCTGCTTGCAGCTTGTTTCTCACGGCTTCCCCCTGTTGTTCTCTTAATTGGCTCGGATCTGCACCAAACGTGTGCGGTCTGGCGGAGATGGCAAGCATGAGATTGTTTTGAGCAGCAGAGCCGTTGAGCCAGAGGCCATGAGTTTCAAGCGTTCTTACTGCGTGCTGGTTATATTCTGAAGAGGACGCCTGGGGAATGCATTCGGAATGCCGTTTGCTGGGGACATGTGTTGCACTGCAGATTAGGCAAGAAAAGAGCAGAGAGAACCCATAAACCGTAAAAATCCTTAGCCCCACACCCCAAGAACCGTGCAGTTTCGAGCTTCTGGATGTATTGGAGCCTGGCTACTCATTCGAGTGCGCCATGTAGACTGTCACGGAGCCAGTGGTGTAGAAGTTTTTAGGTACTGGTATTCTTCATTTATTATTGAACTGAAAATGCAGCACACACCTAGTGCAAGTGTAGCTCGTCTCGTGTGACTACCCACAAAGCATACGTGTCGACCACCAGGTTTTGTAGATATGAGGGTTTAGGACTCTTTAGGGGTTAGGGCTTTTAGGGTTTAGAGTTTTGCATGTTTAGGGTTTCAGGGTTTATGGTTTCAGGGCTTGGCTTTCAAGTTTTAGGGGCTTAGCTTTGTTCAGGCTTACTAATAGCGCTTTTGCTCCTCGCAGTTGCTTTTCGTGTGATCGTCGTGTGATCGCCGAATGTGCAGGCTCTGCAACTGGAATCTTGGCTGGCATTGAGGTAGAATGCACTATTGCCGTTCAGCATATTCCGTTTCAGCAATTACGTGGCACATGTCAGACGTGTTTGTCCTTCTTCTTCTTTTTCTCCCGACACGTTGTTCTTAGAACTGCATGCGCTAGCACAGGGCTGAATGATCCACCTTTAAACATGAGATGGGTTGGGGGCCACGGGTGAAATTCCACTTTCCCTTTTTTCATTGTCCGTGGGCTAGGTTATGACGAACCGCTGGCTAGTCTTGGATAATTATCCTTGTGGCTTTAAGGTTTAGGCATGTTTATGTCAGAGCTGTCATGTCCTTTTCATGTGGAGCACGCTTGGTGTAGGACCTAGAGCAAAGAAGCGTCACAGGTACTTGCATTTTGCGTGGACTGACGTCAGCTAAAACTTGATTTATTTTCCCAGCTAAGTGCCTGGAGAGACAGCTGGCTGGCGCTAAAGATTTGCATTGCTCAGGCCGAGCGACTGATAAAGCGGATTCTTCGAGCTTCTTTGTTTCAGCGAGGGATTCCGCGAAGTAGTTGTGGAAAGCACTTCTTCGCGGTTCTGCAAAGCAGTTTCTTTGCTTGCATAGTTGGCAGGGAATTTCTTCACAGGGTTTCGGCAAAGCAAGGCTACTGTTGAGCCCTGGTGGCACCTTGTAAGTGGCTCTGCAAATTGGTTTGGTGGGGTGTTCAGAGATGGCGCCCCTTCAATCATTTCAATTGTTCTTTTCGGCTACAGTGTTTGCCCCCCCTCCCCTCCTTGAAAATGGCAGCCACCTTCACCCCCACCCCCCGCCTCCCCAACAAGATGGGGTTATGCTGAATGTAAGATAAGCCTGATTATTGTTTGCGACAGGACTTCATGGTTTGCCTTTTTGGTGTTTGTTTCAGACTGCAATGCTATGTGTGTTGCTCAAGGCGAGCGACACACACTTGTTTCCTATGACAGGTAGCCGTCCACCAATGGAAAGGCAGTGATATTTGCTTTGGACAGAAGTTTGTCAGCAACGCATCATGAATGAGCACGAGCAGCTGATGCTGTGTGGGGCATCAACAAGTGTTTGTACGTGGCACATGTCGCTTGCTTATGCCGTACCGGACAAACCAGGGCTAGTTGATGTTGTAGATTTTAAGCAAGCCCTCAAGTAAGTATGTGTTGTGTCTCTCATCCTTCAATGAGTTGAAGGTCAATTCCACTCCTTGCACATTTGTTGCGACCTGGCCTGTAAGAGTCCCTTTTGTCATGAAAGCTGCTTCATCCTGAAGGTATGTTGCCTGACCTTCACCAGCGGAGATTGTTGCGACATGCACGAAAGGGAAGAGCAACAGGCGCAGCGGCAGCCGTCAAAGCAAAAAAACAAAAAAAGCTTTTCGACTTGCAGGTGGAACCAAGAGTGGCAGCAGGCAGTCTTCGACATAAAATTGGTTTCACGTAGTCTTTTCCTTGTTGTGCTTAAATGACAAAGATACTCAACAGCCACCAGAGCAAAATCAGCAGCAGCAGCGGCGGCGACGGCGGCGGCAGCGGCACCGGCAGCAGCAGCAGCAGCAGCATCAGCAGCAGCAACAGAAACAACAACAAGAACAGCAGCAGCAGCTGCAGCAACAGCAACAGCAACAGCTACAGCAACAGCTACAGCTGCAACAACAGCAGCAACAACAGCTACAGCAACAACAGCAACAATAGCAACAATAGCAACAACAACAACAACAACAACAACAACAACAACAACAACAACAACAACAACAACAACAACAACAACAACAACCACAACCACAACCACAACCAAACCACAACCACACCACAACCACAACCACAACCACAACCACAACCACAACCACAACCACAACCACAACCACAACCACACCAGCAACAGCAACAGCAACAGCAGCAACAGCAGCAACAGCAGCAGCAGCAGCAGCAGCAGCAACAGCAACTGCAAACACCAACACCCAACAAACGAAACAAACAAACAAACAAACAAACAATCAAAGAAACAAACAAACAAACAATCAAACAAAGCAACAAACAACTCACCAACCAACCAACCAACCAACCAACCAACCAACCAACCAACAAACAAACAAACAAACAAAAAAACAAACACACAAACAAACAATCAAACAAACAAACAACAACACAAAAAACCTCCGGACTTGTTTTCGCAAGAATGGCTCGCCGGACTTCGGCACACCATTCCAGGAATAGATCTCCACGGCCTTCACACGGACTTGGAGGGCTTCCAGCGGCGCGTGGACGATATGCAGGCAAGATATTAGATGGGATTGGTCAGTTCAAGTATTCGATGTGCTGTTTGCTTCGTTGGTTCCGCAGGGTGGTCATTTCACGGGCTGGAAAATGTCTTTTGTCTTTTTGGGTAGGGGGTTCGTCTCTCATGCGCTTGGTGGACGGCTGCAGAGTTGTAGAGAACATGTCGCCAACCAAACTTCACTGCTAACTTTCGGGGGCAGTTTGTGTTGGCTCCAAGCATGGTTCTGGCACATGTCAACGTGTTTGCGCGCATTGCGATGCCCTTGTCTCCCAGCTCTTGCATGCTCAGGGCATGGTGGTATCTGCTTTGCGAACAGCTCAAGACCGAGCCATAAGGCCCCTTGGCTAAGTTGCAGGGATGCCACGGGCTCCTGGCTTGAGAACTTCAGCCTCAACATTGCAGCTGTGGTGTGGAAAGATGGCAGGCAAGATGCGTGCCACAAACAGTGTGTCCACACTAAGGGGTTACGGTAGGGGTGAAGGGCCGGGTACGATCAGATTGGGTTACGCTCTTTGGGCCGGTCGTTTTCATCTGCGGGGATAACAATTAATTGAATTGGAGCGGCGGGCTCTTGCAGAAAAGCCACAGCTAGCTGACCCAGTGACAATCCAAAACACGCACTGGATGATGTGTTGGCAGGGTGTGCAGGTGCTGATGGGCATACCGGTTTTTGTAGGGTGTTGTCCGCTTGGAACGTTTGCGCAGTTGAGGTGGAGCTTGCTTCCTCCTGCCCTGCATGGCTGGTTGCTTGCTTTCCGAATTTCCCGAAAAATCCCATTGCTGCTCTCAAACAAGCCGGTGACAGCCAGAATGCGCGGCCTAGCAATCCACTGAGGCTGCGATCCAACGAGAGGCGCTGATGCACTGCGTTTGTGTGTTTTCTCAGCAGAAACAAGCGTGGAGACGTGCCAGAGTCACTGATGCAAACCTCGAGTGTCCCAGCACGTTTCGTGAGGGTATCCTTCTCACCTTAAGTAGAGCGAGAACTCCACCATTCTGGGAGTCCCCATCTTGAAAACAAACTCGAGGATTGGACTTAGCTGTGCCTGCCGTTCAGGTCAAAACTTCGCGAAAAGGCGCGGGCGCATGGAAGTGCGTGAGTGCATGCGAACTTGGCATGTGTGACCTATCAGCAAAAGCACTTCGGCCTGCCCTTAGGCCCTTAGGCCTGCCCTTGCTTTGACAACATGCTGTTGTGTGCCCTGTGCCTGTTCCAGGATGGCCGCACACGCAACACTTGTCATTTTGTTAAAGTGGAAAATTGCAATGAACAGAAACTCACTTCCCCAGTTGTTGGATGTTGCACTTTCGGAATATTAGTGGCACAAAAGAGCATCGGGCCTTTTTGCCGGCCATCCCACTCCAGTCAGGAAAGATCAGCGGAAGGCCTTGCAGCAGAATCGCGTTGCAGGACATAGGCTTTCTCAGCAACGGCAACCTTCAGAGCAGCGCCGCGCTGAGCGACAGGAGCTGGGAATCGTGCAGCCCAAGGGAAGTGTCGAAGTGTCAAGTCGGTTTGGTGCCCATGTGCCAAAAGGACCATGACCCACACAAGAGTTTTGACGTCGCCCACCATGGCTCATTGGTGCAGGTACTGCATGCATGTAAAGCAGTTCTGGTTCAGGTGAGAGGTCTGCATTGCCTGCGTGTTTCACTCGCGAACCCTAAATGTTCGACGCTGCGAAGCGGCTTGTATAGACCGTTTGCGTTGGGATTTCTTGAGGACCTGGGCAGTTCACAGAGCCAGGTCAGCGGGTTGCCAGGTTCAGTTTCACGCGGCGAGTGTCCAGCGCGCGTCTTTTCAACTGGTCTCCAAGTCTCCATGATCAAAATGTATGTTGGATGAACTTGGTACGGCTGTGGACGGAATGCGCGGCCAAGTCGCGTAATAAATGCACAGACACCTCAGCTGGGGCATGCTGAGTGCCATTCAACAGTGCAATGTGTCATGGGTTGAAAGTCGCTTTGGCGTTTGTTTTGTCTCAGTTCCTGTGAAGCAGATTGGCGGGCTCACAGGATTTCATAACAACGGATTGTTTTCCATAAGTGCCAACCCATGGTAATATATGGGTGGGCGTGATTTTGAGGGACCCTTTCACCTTGGCTTAAAGCCAAACCGAAAGGAAAACTGACCGTTTGGGGGGCTCCGATTCCCCATTTTGACATGTCAAATGATTGCGCGCCAGGACGGGGTCCTATGCGGTGCCACCTGAAGGCTTGCGCATGCGTGCAGTATCTAAGTGAGATGAGACCATGCTGGAGATCAATGCCAGGAAACGGCGGGGTGAACAAGATGAAAGGGGGATGGTGGGTTGGAAAGCAGAGCTGTGGGAATTTTCTATTTCACATCTTTCGGGGTTGAATATGCTGCCCTTGTTGCTTGGGCATCCCTTGCAGCAGACTCACGGATCGTGTGGGATGGCTGGCCAAGTGTTGTCAGGCAATCGGCGTGCCCATGCAAGCAACCCTCCAACATGCTGGTTAGGGATGGTCAGAAGCGCCAAATACAACACGCATGCAAAGGTGTTTGACCAAGTCACACGCATGAGCTTTGATAAATTCCGTAGGTGCTCATCGATTCCCGTCTTCTTGTAACATGGGGAAACTGTTTTGGTGGCGTATCTCTTGAGCCTGTTTCACAACGAGCAGATCGACTGGAGTTCTGCAGCACTTGAGCCACCAAAAAGACAAGCACCGGTCAAGGGTGGTGTCGGTGACAGGACTAAGCTGTGATGGGTGTCAGGTGCAAGGGACATGGTGGCATCAGGCAGACTGAAGCCTTTGCGCGCAGGCCGGGCCCGGGGAGGAGTGTTTGATTAAATGGCTGTGGTTGTCAAAACCGTTTTGGGATCCCATTTTGGTTGGTAGGTGAATTCACCATCCATTTTAGAACCTATTTTAGTGGTTGGATTGGGATGTTACTTCGGGGCTACGATTTGGATTTCGACCCATGGCCAACTGTCTTCCCTCAGACAGATAGAGAGAGGGGCGAGGGCCGAAGGCGAGAGAGAGAGAGATAGAGAGCAAAGTTTGCGACTTATGTCCCGAGGCCAAAAAGCCGAGCATATAATATGCAGATCAGGGAGGCGAACTAGCAGGAACTGTGGTATCACAGTCGAATCAAAGAGCATGAATGTCCAAAGCGATCGTGGCTTTTGGGTGGGGTGGGGTGGTTTGGGTTTGGGCTTTGGGTTTTGGGGGTTTGGGGGTTTGGGCTTTGGGGGTTTTGGGGTTTGGGGTTTGGGCTCTTGCTTGTCTAGGGAAGAACCAGACCCCTCCAGCACAGTTGCACGACTTGAGCTCCGGAAGCTGCGAGTGGCAGGCGCTTTGCTGCGGAGTGCCACGGGCCTCAGCCAAAGCTCCAGCATGAGTGCAGGCGCGCGGGCTCCTGTAGGGATTGCCTGCCGGCTGTTGTTTTTCTTCAGGCAACGTTTTTCAGAGCAAAGACGGTGGTGGAAGCATGCTACTAAGAGGCGATACTTGTAAGTTCTGATGCGTTCACCAAGACAGTTGCGAATGTGGTCCAACATTGGGTGGGCAAGCCAATGGCTTTTAATCGCCGACTGATTGGGCCACATGAGGGCCCTTAGACAAGCAAATGTGGACAACATTCGAAGCATTCTTCGGATCATCCAAAGATAGAAAGAGAGAGAGAGAGAGAGAGAAATGGAGCGAGACTGTTCCATTCCTGAGCAGAAAATCCAATGAGCTATGGCTATCGGCGGCTTTGGCTGTCTCTTTAGATAGTGCATTTTTGGGTGGTTGACTCCGCAGCAAGAGACGTGCATGGGTGCGTGAGTATGTGCATGGCTCTGGGTAATTGGGTGGGTGCATGCTTGTATGAACTCTGTGTCTTTGTTGTGTGTGTGTGCGTGGGCAGGTGTGAGAGTGCGTGTTTTGCGGTGTTTGCTTTGGTGAGAGCTTTGTTGGTTGCTTTGGTGTGTGCATGTGTTTATTGTGTGTGGTGTGGCATGTGGGCACCTTGCAAGACTGATTTGGTTTCAATCTCGCAGCCTGTTTGCTGTTTCCATTGCTTTGGATAACATTGGGACAAGCGAGTAATGCGCTTGCAGGCATTTCAACAGGCGGCTGGGTGAAAGAGGACTGGATCATTTCGCACATGATAGGACATTGCTGCAACAATTTGTACCAGCATAGAAGCACCCCAAATGTATGCAGTGATGTGGAAATTGTACCGTTTGCAGTTTAGATCGATTTTGGGCCCTGTTTGTTGGCGACAAAGTGATCCTAGACAGGGGAAGTACTGGGGCACCCAGTCGCAAGGCTGACCCACCTTGCACAGGTTGTCGCGAAAGCACATTCACGACAATAGCCTGTTCACAGAGGTAGATGGCGGATGAGGCAGGTCTCAAGTTGTTGTTTGCTGCTTCACTGTTTGAGATTTCTTTTCTTTGCACATCTGCCTTGTCACTACGTCTCAACGGCAGGGTCGTGTCGCAGAGCTCGCAGGAGCCTCCAGACACCAAGATTCGCATGTGATGCCTGTGGATTTCTGAGGAAGTAAATCTAACGGAAGCTGTGAGTTACGGAATCCAGCTGTATTCTGCTTGGAATATGAAGCGGGCTTCGAATGACTCAAAGGTAACCGGCGAGTGTTCTTCGGGCGTGTGGGCTTCGTCCGCCTCTTCGCAGAATCTGTGCCGGGGCGCATCGGCCACCAAAGGTGACCCGGGCAAGGTCGCCGCAGACCGCCAGAGCGCGCGTTTTATCTATTAAAAAAAAACACGGCCAAGCGTGCCTGGATTGGGGCAAGAGCTTGGAGCGTTCGTAAGAAACCTTTGTCAAGTCACATGCTTCGAGTCCTTTGAGTTTGCTGAACACCCACGTTCGCGTCATGTGCACGTGTTTCCTTCAAGATACCTGTTTCAACAGGAGCAAGCACATGGGCACATTCGATCACATTCACTGTTGTCACACTCTACTTTGCGAGTTGGCAGTTGCACGACAAACCAACGCGATAAGTTACACACGCAAATGTGCCATGTCCAAAGAGCCGCGCGCCGCCGAAGGCGGCGTTTCACTCCAGTTCCGGCCACCTTCGCCCCGAAGCTGGGACCAGGAAGGTGGATTTTTTTTCGAGTTTATGCCAAGCCCAGCGTCTCAACTGCGGGCTTTCTGCCTTTCGGCAGCCTGAGATCCTTGGCCTTCAGGCGGCCCGGGGCAACTCCCCGCCTTGCTGAAGGGAAGACCATGTGGCTGAGGAAAGGAAGCTGCCAGCTGCGCGCCAAAGGGACAAGCGCAACTTTTGGTGGCCCTCTTTTTTGACACTCATCCATCTTGACCGTGGTCATTTTTTCGCGAGATGTTTGGGCCCCATCTTGAGCCCTAAAGCGAAAGTAGCAGCCCCTTTGGACGCTTCCTCGCACGTTTTGCTCGCTGACTCTGCTTGCAGCCGTTTCCACTAAGCTTCCCACGGCCAAGCCGTGCAGGCCATACGCGGGGGCGGTGGTTTTCGAGCCGAGGGAAGCCACTGGACAGAAGGATTTCGGGTTTCCGACGGATTGCGATGGGCCTGTGATTTCGGGTGGTTGGTTTCCGCGGTGAGCGTGTGGCTCTGCTTGAGCCAGGCAAGTTATGACTATTCCGCGGAACAGAGCTGGATGGGAGATAGCCCCTTGCTTGCACCTGGCGCAGAATTACTGCAAAGTGCCTGCGGCCAAAAAATGACATGGTCAACAGTACTTTGTTTGTCTGCTCCCATTCATGGTGGGGCTGTCAGATAGTCAGCATGCCATTTGATTTCATGGCTGAGGTGCTGCTTAGAGCAGTATTGTTTAGTGGAGTAAAGGTCGGACCACGGTCCTTGAGGACATGGCGCAGTTGACCCTAAGTGCTTCTCAGCCGCACGCGCAACACACAGACACGCACGGGCTGCTGCAGATTGTGTGTGGGAATCTTTGTGACGTGACCAAGGCTACGCCGTATCATTTGACAGTCAGCCAAAGCCTCAGAGGCCAAGGTAGAAACCAAGCAGCGGCACCATCATGACCCGACTTGCGCTTTGACGATGGGTAAAGCATGCTAAGCTGCATCGGAGACAATTGATCCCGAATGCAAGGCACGTCCACGAGTAGTGTCAAGTGAGTGACCTATCCTGAGGCCGGGACGAGAGGCGGAGGGCCCTCAGCGAGGCAAGATGAGCAATTCTGCAGCTGTCTTCAGGCACTCTTTGAGTGGCCTCCTGCCTGCTTTGTTAGACTGATTGTAGATATTGTTGCGTCCGGACGCATGCAGCTGCGTGTAACCCATCAGCCAACTTTTCGGGGGTTGAAGGCAGTGCTCAGAATGCAAATGAGTGACTACTGCCACCCCCTCCTTTTATGTAATTTGACAATGCCCCCACTTAAAGCAGCGCTAAATTGTTCTGTTCATGCTTAGTGAAGGGCTTGCAATAGCACAGGCTCGCCGTAAGCTAACAACTGGCGCAGCAGCGTGTGCAAGCATGTTGTTTGGAGTTTCCTACAACCCGAACAAGCTGCGCGGAAGCAACTTGTACTGAGCAGTTGCAACTTTTGAGCCAACTCGAAGCCCACTTTGTCATGTTGGAGGTGTTTCGCAAATCATTTGTCAAATCGGCAAAAGCTCTGCGGAAGCTATCCGTGAGCTTCGGCTTCCAAGCTTGATGCGCCAAAGTGATCTTCGTGTGCTTCGCTTGTACTGCGCAGTTGCGATCTGCGAGGAGCTGCCAAAGGGAACTTTGTGTACAGCTCGCGTATTGAATCGCACGAGCACAACATTTGTGCCAGGAAGGCGTCGCCTAGAGTTCCCGAGTGTAAGCAAATTGTTATCGCAGATGGAATCTATCGGTATGAGCAGCCTGGCATGTGGAATCGGGCCTTGGTTTGACACGCATCAAACAAGCGAAGAGTTGTCCGCAGGTGTCACGGCGCAGCAATCCCATCCCAGGCGCAGTCGCTGCTTTGCTTTTAAGAGGGGTTCGAGACGATTCGTCAGAAAGTCATCCTTAATGCAAGCAGGCGTCAATGGCACCATCGTGTGAAGGCCGGTTTATATTTGTCCCGTGCTTTGAAGATGAGTATGAAGTTGCCCATGTGGTTGACACATTGAACAGGGTTCCTGTTGGGGCAGCTCCGCAAAGCATGTGGGTAAGCCTGTTCATGACTTGAGTATGCCTTCGTGTCAAGTGCGGTCTTGGCAATGTTCAGCGCGTCGCGGATGTGTCTGCAGTGCTGAAGTTTTGCAAAAGCTCGTTTAGTACTTGCCTGCTAAGAGCCAACTTGTGGAATGAGGACAGCTAGTCAGTAGCCACTGCAGCACTTGGGGAACAGACCCGTTCGGACAAGACTTGATTGTTTGTTCTTGTTTTAGTGGAGGCCCCTCCTGGCTGAAGGGTTAATTGAGTAAAGCTGGCAACTTATCCCGAAAGTTTGCAAGCCACCCTTTTGCATGTTTTGAGTACGGCCCCAAACCTTCATGAAGAAAGCTGAAACGAGTCACCAAAAACCTGGGGTATTCGGGGACCGCAGGGTTTAGCTTAGTCTTCGGGTAAGTAGACCGCCGCTTGGATTTAGGCATGTCAAGTTTGAACAAGCATGCGGCCGCTCAAGTCAAAACTGCAGTCACAAGATTTGCCCAAGTCGGATTTGCATCCCGAACAGTTTGGTGGTTCGAAGAAGGATCAGTGCCAGCACCAGTGCCTGGGCGCGTGAGTGTGTGTGTGTGTGTGTGTGTGGGTGGGAGCAGCGTGGGTTTGCGTGTGCTTATGCCTGTGATGTGCCTGTGCCTGTTTGCGCGCGTGCGTGTGTACTTTTGCATGCCTTCTTTGAAAGAAAAGCAGCAAAAGGCCAGAAGTCAGAAGCCCCGGCGACGCGTAGACAGCCCAAGAGATCCGAACCGCATCAAATCTTGCAGTTTGTCTTTGCCCTTGAATTGACTCAACGTGCTTTTTGCGGACACAGGTCGGCGGCCTCTAAGTTCGAGAAAAAGGACACCATGCGCAGCGCTGGCCATGCGCAGGCTATGCCGGGCACTTGGACGGCCACAAAGTGGAGAACGTCTTCGGTGCTACCTTTGGTGAGGCAGGAAGCATTTGGAGCTTGCGGATGACGTGCGTTGTGTTTTGGTATTTTTATTCTATGCTTTTTGTTCAATGTCCAGATTCTCAAATCAACCGGTGACATTGAATGATGCTTGGATTTTGATTGTGGCCTTTGCTTTGACCGACGCGATATTTTCATGATCGGCAAGGCACTCCTCGTGGGCGAAGCTGCCAGCAACCCAGGTTTCTGGCACTGAATTAAATCGCGAGGGACAAATGGGGGGGGGGGGTAGAATGCATGGCGGCCAACAAATTTGTCCAATGTCCAGAAGCAACTGGGAGTTTACAAGCTGTTGTCTGCCTGAAAATTTATGATTGCACAATCGACAATCGATGTCTTAGGCACTTTGAGCTGCCGTAGGTTTGTCAGGGCTCGCCCCTTGCCATATCAACGCACTGGTTCACCATGAATTCCCCCCAAGAATGCCTTCCCACCCAATCGGCTTAACTAGTCCTTTGTCGGAAGTTACGGGCTCTTCGGATAGCAAAATGGAGGGCTCATTCTGTGAGGCGCGATCACGCCGTGAGCGTGGCCTGCTTCCGGGGGATGGCACCACATCCTTACGGAGGGAGACAACTCGCGAGGGGCCCAGACATGCCAAAACATGTCAGCAGATCTTGAACCTAGGCCATGTGGAACATTTGACATGATGTTTGCATTTCGGTTGGGCGCGAAACCAAACTCTGCGAAGGCACCTTCGATACGGGATCCCTGAACTGCACCATGGGCAGCAAGCTGGGACGTGATGAGCCTTTGGCTAAGGCGAGGACTGCGGCCAAGTAGATGTCTTGAGGGTACCAGTTTTAGGCTGGTTTGAAAGGGACATCGGCAGGAAGCACCCCTTTTGGGGGTCTCCTTTTTGGCAGACTATGGATTTCCAAGCTGCATAGGGTCAGGGGAGGAGGTGAAAATAGGATCAGATGAATCAGATGTCACTTGGCTTTCAGGGGTGATGTGTGATTGATGCTAGGTTGTGGCCGCACGACTATGTGTGTAACCCCGTGTACCGTGTTTCTGGCTCGAACGGTGCGAGAGATGAACGGCATGGTGTTAAGATTTGACCCCGAATTTTTAGGGCGAATCAATCCGAGTGGGTAGTCCAAAAATTGTCAGATGCGCATGTGACGCGTTAGAGACTTGGAGGGTTCTTAAATCGGCTTTCAGACGCCATGGCCAAAGCTATGTCTTCGCAGATTGAGGGCCTTGGCTGCTGCTTCTCCATAGGCGCCTTCGGGGCCGCTTGGAGCTCTGTTTTCCTTTTTTTGGGAAGGGTTCCTTTTAAAGTCAACCAGCCAAAAAAGGATGCCCTTTCTTCCCCATGGCCACTGGGCATCTGAGCGGTGGAAGAACCAAATACATATGGCATTAGCGCATTGGTTAGCGCGGTAGCATAAATTTGGAACTGGCGTACATAGTTTTGTAGCCCCATCTATAAAGTCTGATGGCCTGATGGATCCTGCATGGTTGCAGGTTGTTCGAATTGTTGAGCGATGGATTGCAATGCTGCGTTATGTCGCCCATTTGAGAGAATCCTCCTTCCAGCATGAGCTCTACATTCCGATGCCAGCTGAATCAAGTGCACCCTGCGACACTGCCAAGTGCCAAGTCAAGCAAGATACCTAGACACATACCGTGATGCAGGATGCCTGTTACTGTTTCGGTTCCCACAAAAGGACAATCCAGTTGCAATTGCAGTAGGCAGTTAGTAAATATCAATTTACACAAGTTCAGATGGGAGCAATGTGAGTTTCGGTTTGTGTCAAGTAGAATGCAGCCACATCGCCCCCTTGGAATGATTGTCACTTTGGCCTTTCCCTCCGAAACACCTCCGAAACACACACGCAAGGCGTAGCCCACGACCAACACGCATGTCTTGGTACACTGTCTTGAGCAACAACCTTTTTGTGAGAGGCCGAATACTTGGTATAGTACACTTGGGTTGGACAGCAGTGGTTTTTCAGCAACGGCTGCCAAGCTGCCAACGTGTGCACTTTGAGTGCTACGTTTGAGAACGAGGAAGTGGAGGAGGAGGAGGAAGAGAAGAAAGGTACAGGGAAGCAAGGTAAAGACAAAAATAGAAAGCAAATATTGAGAGAAGGAGGGAAGAGAAAGCGAAGAAGAGACAGAGAGAAAGAGAAAGAGAAAGTGAAAGACACGGAGAAAGACAAAGTGAGAAAGAAGGAAGCAGGGCAAGAGAAGGAAGAAGGCCAGTAGCGACTTGTAAGCGGCTGTGGCTCGAAGACCAGAATACCAAAGTGACTTCAAAGTCTAGTCTGGGATTCCTGGAAATGATGTTTCATTTCTCTCAAAGAACTGGGCAGAGACGATCGATGGCTCCCCTTGTGAAGGCTCCCGTTTGGTACCACAATGTTTGAACCAGCACCTTCTTCTGTCCATTGTGGGACGCGGGGTGAAAACGGGTCCATGTCTGCGATACCAAGGCACCTCCCCCGATGCCCCAAGGGACCTCGCCCCAAGTGGCCCGGTTCCAGGCTACGGCTCCGGCATGAAGCCCTGCTGCCTGGAGACGCAGCGTATGACGACGCTGGGCAGCTGCAACGTGGGGCAGCGCATAGGCGGCTTGTGTCAAGTCGCGGCTTTCGGCTTTCGCATTTTTTTCGCCCAGCCTGCCAGTTGATTAGCTTCAGGAACCCCTTTAAACTTTAAAGCCGGTGGACACGGGTGATCTACTTAGGGTAGAAACAGTTGGTTGACGTCTGGCTTCTGGGTGACTTGGCCGGGAGTTGAGCTATCCGATTATCCAGCACGCGCAGGTGGTGCCACCGCCTTTCGCTTGGGCCATTGCCCAAAGACTGCTTCAGAGGCTGGGTGATGCCTTCCAGGGATCTTGATGCTCCCTGACGTAACAGCGTCCGTTTGGTTACTGCCACCAAGTTCTGAGCTGGAAATGTTCGAGAGTTGCACAAAGCCTGACTAATCATGCTTAAGTCCTTGTGCGCCTTTGCACATTTGTACAGCCACACGTGATGCTGATTGCCGCCCTGAAGCACAAGGCATGTGAGCTCCAAAGCCGGCGATTCAATGCCAATAAGTGGTCCAGCAATGCACAGCTACAGGTTTCGTCTAGTCGGTGCATCGATATAGGGGTGGTATCACGCCGCACCACGCCCTTTTGCTATCGTAATTTGGATGAGGTGCTTTCACTTACTATCCCGTTCTGGACCTCTCGAGAAAGATCGGGACCGATGAAGCGTGCATGCTCTTGAAGTTGAGGCAGCTCGCCTTATCGACGAGGGCCTGACCATGGATAGTGTCAGCCTGGCACAAGGCACACCGAGATGGCACCAAAAGAGACACGGAATCAAGTCATTGGCTGCATGACAGTTGCCAGAGTGATTGCCGAGAATTGCTGAGGTCGCCAAGATTGGCAAGTGGGCACCCCCAGAGTCCTGTGAGCAATCAAAACCCGGGTAATGAAGGTTAGTAAGGGACAATCCCAGCCATAAATAGTTGCGGCTGCCTTCATTTCCTTACTTGGTTCTGGGTCAACCATTTTAATACCAGGTTGTGATTGCGACTCATGTCATGTCATGCAAAGGTCGTCAGAAGGCGTGCCATGGCCAGTCCAGGCGGTGCCAGCTGGCCCTTGCCTGGGTCTTGGGGACAAGCAGCTGTCGCGGCATGGTCAGCAGCGGTTTGCAAATGGGGCGTCTTGCACCACTGTGAGGACTGTTTTACTATTTCACCGGCTTTGCTGCTTGTTCCAGGGTGCCGTGTGCCTGCTTTCAAGCAAAATATGAGTGCCCACCCCCGAAACAGCGCCAGCAGCTGGGCTTGAGCATGGGCTGAGCTGGACCAATACACAACTGAGTATTGCCACAAGCATGACCAGTGCATTTTGGGATTACTGCGCCTGTAAACACGTTGGTTTCCATGAAGTCAAGCACCCCGTAGGATTCGAGGGGCGCCTGATCTCAAGAAAGGTTTTTTCGTTGATACCCCAAACCAGTGCCGTACGGGATTTGCACCCCGGACGTTTTCCTCACTCGGCTCCGAGGCTCTCGCTTGCCGCGATCCCCGTGGCTCTGTGGGCCTTGGCAAGGCAGGGCTCGTTCATGGTTGTTGCTGGGAAACATTTTACATTTAGTGGGACATCCCCACTTAACTGCTAACATTTGGATTTTTGCTCCCTTCCAACGTCAACCATGCGTTGGCATTCGTCGAAAGATGGGAGGGCGCATTGGCAAATGGAGCTTGGCAGCTGAGATGTCAGATGCCTCGTGTGCGTATCGAACAAACCCAAAACGTGAAGCTGGGAACCTCAGCGCCAGTTGGACAGACTTCTGCTTGGTGGCTATTTGGAGGTGTTGGTCGAGAAGGCAATGCCTCACTTGAGATCAAACGGCCGTGCAAGGGCCTTGAGCCGGCAATGCAGGTGCAGTTTGATGCCAGGCGGTGTGTTTGTTCAATACACAGTGGCCAAGCTTGTATTCTAGAGACACATCCTAATTTGCAACGAGCTGAGCTTCGAAGAAGGTCACGGAACATTGGGGCCAGCATAGTGAATGGCAAATACATTTGACATTAAACGAATTCTTGCACAGTTGCCAAGTGCACCCCAGACAAGAATTATACTGTTCTCATACGATAGAATCCAGTAATGACAACAGCATGCTGTGGTGCTTGGCAACAGCCATAGTTGCATACTGCTGTTTCACAATTACAATATTGCAAACAAGTATCATATATCATACTGTTCTCATACGATAGAATCCAGTAATGACAACAGCATGTGTTTGACGGCGCAAAAAGTGCTGATGTCTGTTTTTGGCTTTGTCATGCTGGCATCTGAAAAGCTGTCCGAGTAGTCAGGCGATTTCGAAACGGACCTTCTGAACCATGGCTCTTTTCAAGGGGCCTTAATTTCCGACACATTTGGCTCAATTTGCGCACGAATGCTTGAGACTTTAAACGCAATGTCCTCAGTATGTTCTGGGATCTCTCAAAAAGCAAACTTCCCAGACAGTTGTCACGCACATAGACACATCTTTGCCGCACAGTACTATGATATATATATATATATATATATTGGATGTTTGTATTCAGGCTGATGTCACTATTCTTGACAGGTCAAGCAGGATGTGTCCGAGACGTGCAACGCAGCTTGGGCTGAAAGTCGCGCACCCTGCAGCTAGTGATTCACGATACTCACAGTGTTTCTATACTTGCACGTCTAGAAGTGGCTTTTCGAAATCACCGCTTGCAAATTGAAACATTGGAACAACATGAACAAACTATACAAACACGTGTAGGTTACTTGTCTTTGGCTGCATCGCCCTTGCATTTTGTTCACGTTGAATGTTGCATCTGAGGTTGCTTTTAACTTCCTACTTGATAAGCTGAAGCGAAGCTCTTCATTCCGAATGCCATTCGACCAGTTCGAAGCGGATGGCGCTGTTCGGCTGAGCCATACCCTGGACCCACCAAGTACTTGCGAGGCTTTCACACCATGCTCCCGAGGCGCAGCGAGGACCCCTTGCTGCAAGAGGAGGCGGGAAGTGGCCTCGGTGCAACGGACAGTTTGCCATAAGCAAAGTGGGAAGAAGTGGCAGCATGTATGCGTAACAGAAGACAAACGTAGATGCGGGTTTGAGTGTGCTTTGAATTTGTGATGTCTTTGAAACCTCATGGCTAAGGCACACGTTTTGAAAGACAAGTCACTTGCACTCCCTTAGACAAACATGGAAGCTCCCAGAAGGCCTTTGCAAATGGAACCAAGTCCTGGGAGCTTCCATGTCAGTCTGGGGGAGGGTACTGTATGAGGTTGCGTAGATTCCCTGTGCTCAGGCACAGTGACAGGACCGCTGCGCCAAGCTGGGCAGAGGTACAGAGAGCCGCCCAGAGAAAAGCGGCAGCATGGGCCAGGGCATGGGCTGGGGACTGCACTTGCTCACTTGGTCCACCTCAAAGAGGATCAAGGCAAAAAATCCTCAGCTCTGTAGCAGGCGGTGTGTGACACCATTGGTCTGACCGGGAAATGCGCGAACATTGTCACAATGATAGCTGGGGTCCTTGGGTGCTTGCAGGCCTGCAAAGTGATAGGTTGAGCGGTCAAAGCTGTATGAGAGTTCAATTGGATGACGAATAGTGCCCAGCGCTTCTTTCACGCAGTGACATAGTGGACAAAAACCAGAACCAGCTCGGATGGATGCAACCCTATGTTCGTCAATCCACAATATGATTGTCAATTATTGTCAATGCAAGCATGTGTGGGCTGACTTGTCATGAAGAGTGAATGAGCTTGGCTGGATCATCTGAGTCACAATCAACACCCGGGTAAGTGAAGGTTAGTAAGGGACAATCCTAATCCTTCTTAGTTCTTTACATGGTTCTGGGTCGACCATTTTGATACCGGGTTTTGAGCAAGTGACTCATTTGTGGAATGCGCCAGACCGTCTCGGTGTACCACAATCACCGGGGGCATGGCATCCGCGCAGGGGCCAGGGGCTCCAAGACAGCGTGAGAGCCGAAGTCTTGCGATAGGCAGCGAATGAGAAATGGAAGGACCCCAAGAAAACCCATGCAACTGGTGGTTTCCTTTAAGGGGACTGGGTTCATTCCCTCATTCCCTACTGAGCAGCAAGAAGTGCTACTTTGCACTGCACTAAACAAAAAACCCAAGGCCTGTCTTAACATGTTCTTGCAAGGGCTAAGAGACTGCATTGCGCTACTGTCATATATTGATGGTTTTTAAGATGGGCTATGCCTGTTACTCTTTAGACGCGCGACGATCGCGCGTCCAGGAGCTTTGGATTTGTGGGAGACATTTGACTTGCCAAAGAGTTCACCCTGAAGGTTCATGCAATTGCAAGGTGATTAATCGGATCAGTGCTGGGATCCACATAGCCATTGAATAGATTGTAAGGCAACCACACTTTGGCAGCCTTTAACTTTGCGGCTTCCCAGTCAGTTAGTCCTCAAGAGTTGGTTTTGTCGGCATGGTCATGGTCTTCAGCCAGGCTGCGGTGCCAGGATACGGCGGCTTCATTCCCAGTAAGGCCTGCAGCCGAGCCTAAGCTCGTTGCGCGGGGACTTTGCGTTTCCCAGTCGCTGTGTTTTAGGAAGTCACAGCCTGGAACTTGTTGCTGTTTTGCCATGGTGTTCCTTGGCTTAGTTTGAGGCAGTAGAAAGCCTGGATGCAGGATTTGCGAGTGAGGTTGTTTGCGCCGGTATTTTGGCAATTCGTCCTTCACAACGTCAACTACTTAGTATTCCCAATGTTCCTCGTGCACTGAAGGGCTGTTTCTAAAGCTATGACCGCCTGCTGTCCGTTTCGTTTGCGGCACACAGCGCGCCACCTCAAATCATCCTAAATCTGAAACCTAAGCCCTACACCCAAAACTAAACCCAGGCCTCGACGTGTGGGTACCACGGAGCGGGCACTATGGGGGTGCCGGCAACCCATGGGGGCCTAAAGCCTCGCTAGGAAGTCGCCGCCAGCCCCCATCAAAACTTGCCACATCTTCCCTCGCTTGTTCGGAGGTAGCGGGCAACTGCTTCGGCAAGCGCATGGCCTTGGATAACCTCCACGCAACGGAGATGCGGAAGCTGAACGATGAGGCCAGACTGATTCAGCTCTTCGCAGTGCCATCTGGTAATTAAGCCGTGTAATCGCATAGCGCTGATGTATGGGGCCCATTTGCCAGGCATTTGATGGGAAGAGAGGAGGTTACCATGTTTGAAGTGATTGGATGTAAAGCGAGAAGTGGTTGCGCTTGCACAGAGGCAGCATTGGTCAGCAATCCTTAGCAAATGAATGTGGATTGGAGCAAATACGGAGGAATGCTAGAGGCCCTCAGCTGACATCACTTGGTTTGAGTGTGCTTGACGTCGGACTCTTCCCAGGGCGCGGAGAGTCGCACAAACTGGATTGTGGCCTGCGAGACGAACCGGAAGAGGCCATGTGTTGACCGGGAGAGCCTGGACGCAAGCCACATGTGTCGGTTGAGTCTCGCAAATACCAATTGCGTTTGATTGTTTGTCGATTGTTTGTGCTCTGCACCTTCAGCCAAGATACGAAGACAAAGCTGAACCAGTCCTGGCTTAAATTCCTTGGGCACGGGTTTGCTTTTGCTGAGCATTGCCCCGACTTCTGGCCTGGTACAGGAACAACCAAGCGAAACAAGCAAACGGGGAATTGGACACAAAGTGCTGAAAGGAATCAAACAAGCCGCAGAAGCTCAGCAGCAGCAGTGAAGGTGTTTGCAGTCAGGACAGCAGCCAATTACAGCTAAGCATATCCTCGGGTATGGAGTGCGGCATGGATGAAAAGCTTGGTTCAAATGTATCAAGCAGGGCAATAAGCTGCATGGCAGCAGCGTGATGCGATCTAAGATAGCCAACAACTGGGCAAGGCGCTCATTGTGGAATTGTTGTTTTTTCTCTCAAGCGTGCTTGATGCCTGCAGGTTGGCCCATGGTGCTTTTGCTGCAGGGATCCTTAGATGACCTGGATGTTTGTGAAAGGATCCGGCAAAGCATGTGGGTATGTCAGTGTCAAAATAGGCCGACCCAATAAGTTGTTCCTTTTGCTTTCTTTATTGAATCAAGCTGGGAAACGAGTACCCTGAAATATCTAACCTATGTAAATTGAAGTTGTGTGTTCCGTTGTTTCACAAGCACTCCATAGATTCTGAGTGTCGCATGGCCTTGAGGTCAAGGAGAATTTCCAGTTTACACGGGAGGCCCCCAACCGCGATCGAGACGCGCCTGGCTGAGCTGTTGCATTGACTGAACGCAGCTTTCTAGCCTTTTAGCTTTTTAGTGCTCAGTGGTAGATTCCATTTAACCCATTTAAAGCCATGAACAAGTGTGTTTCCCTTTGCCTTGGAGAAGCCTGGCCTCCGGAAACGAGCACGGCATCGCGTCTTGTCCCAGTCCGCGTGGCAGCTTTGGGAGCCCAAGACAGCGCACCAGTGGTCCGGACCACAGCGGCGAGTTGAACCAGTCACAGCGACACATAGACATGGGATGACATAGGGGGGGGGGGAAGGTGTTATTTTTTGTGGGTGTGGTTGTCAAAAATAGGGTAACCCCAAAATGGCTTGCCTTGGTCAAAGGAACCAATGACTACAACCTGCGGTCCCCTGGAGGGTTAATCTTGACCCATACCCTTGTGGCTACCTGTTGCTTCCAATGCTTGCAATGGCGCATGTGCAAGAGTAGTCCAAAGGCTGAAGCTGATGCTTAAAATGGGAGATTGTTGCTGGCCCGCTCGCAGTTCTCAGGATGCGCTACTGATTGGGCATGCTTGCCAGATCTCGAATTGGAGTGATAGACTTTGTTGTTGCACGGTATGCCTGTCATTCCAAGTGGCTTTGGTCAGTTGAAGCAAACGTCACGTGTTTCAGTCTCACTTTAGACCAGTCATGCCGCAGTAGCATGACGCTGGTACCCGAAACAAGCCACCACGCTGTTCCCACATAGCATGCTTGACCGTTTCGGGTATTGCTCAGATTTCCGGTACCGTTTTAAGTCTTTATGACCTGCACAATGCAGTGTCAGAGTTAAGGTCTTCAATCAGTTGGTGGAAGATCCCAGACGTAGGCTCAGCGAGGGCCAGAGATTAGAGCTCCACCGCGTCAAGCAAAAGGAATTTTGCAGAGTGCGATGGTCTACCCACATACGATGTTTAAACAACTAATTACACTTGTTTGATCTTCAATGTCTTCTTCTTCATTTTGTCCATCGTGGTCGTCATCGCCCGTCGGGGATCATTTGGGGGATTGCCTGCACTGGCGGTACCCCGCGGCATTTGGAGTGCACCAATTCTAGTTCGCTTCATGCCAGCATGTTGCCCGCTGCCGTCAGTGCCGTTTGCGCTGACAAGACACCCGTGTTCACATGTTTTGATTCAGGCGGATTGGCGAACACCACATTCGCGACGGGCTCGGCGAACACCACATTCGCGACGTTACATCTCATTGTGACGCGCAGCGAAATTGGAACACGGTCAAACTTGGGTGTGTCTATTTTGAGGGTATCCTTTCTGCGGCGGTTTCAAAGGGGAACCAGAAAGGAAACCAACCATTTTTTTTGGGGGGGGAGGGAACCCCTATTTTGAGACAAACCCGCTTCTGTTGAGGGAACGCCTCGATCCCTTCACAGGATTGTTTGGTTGTCGATCAGCCATCCTACAGCTGCGGATCACACGTGCCACGCAGAGCATCACTGCGGATTGAGCGCGACCCAGACAACGTGGCAGTGCAACTAATTGACAAATGAGATGCAGTTTGCTACATCAGATCCTTTGCAGTGGCCGGATCAACTCTTGTTTCAATATCCAAGTTGTCACGTCTTTTTGTCAAAAAGAAATGAGTGTGAAAGTTCATGTCATTCACAACACGTGGTTGATCTTCAGAGACTTGCGATGTCGCTTTGGAACACGATTGATTCCAGAAGTACTCGCTGACAAGTTGTGCGTTCTATGTGCGCTCGACGAGACACGTCACGTGACACGCGACGCTCATGCTATGAGTCATCCGGTTTGCCGCTCAAGCGCTCGAGCTTAAGGGAGAACGGCCCGCCGGCCCAACTTTCGTGCCAGGCGAGGCTATTGAGCAGAAGGATCGTCGCCCGACTGCTCGTTCCGCCTGCCCAAACTTTGGCGCGAGATCACTGGACTCTGGATGCATCTTGTCCCGACACGGGTGCGACGCTGCAACGCAAGACACGCTTTGCGCTGTGCCACGATGGGATCAGAGCCAGCGCCCTGTGTGCGCAGCTGGGGGCAGGTCGTGCGGGCGCTCCCTCATCAATTCTCTCATGCGGTATGGAATGCACCTGATGTTTGTGCCCGGCAGGAAATCATGCAAACCATGCGAACAGAAGTTGCCCGGGCCTCGTGGGGAGACGTGGCGGGCGAGTCAGGCTGCAAAACGCCAGGACGCGCCGTACAGCGCGACCACCGCCACTCGTGGAAGTCCTCCAAGCGCACCCTGTGCTTGCCGACGGCCCTGATGCCAGTGACTTACACATTTGGCATCCAGGACGCCCCAGATGTGCCCCGCCTGCATGCAAAGAAGGCTGTGGTAAGGTTGCAGCAAGTAGCGCATCTGTTCCTTCAACCCCTCAAGTGTGCCCTCGACAAACTGTTGCTGCGGAACAAGGAGCGAGCAAAAAGCGAAAGAAAGACATCGCGCCCTAGTTCAAAGCCGGCTCCGCTTCAAGCACTTGTGCCACCCCCAGACGCGCGTCCTGAACCACTCCCATCGCTACCCTTTCCCTACCATCGAGGCCCCACTGCGGACTGCACCCCTGACAAAAACTACGAATTACCACCCATAACTGTCACTGCCACTCTCAATCTCTCTCACTCCACTCAGACGTGCCAACTCGGGCTACGACGCACCTGCTCTAGCGGTTCCACCGGCGACAACAGTAGGGCGAAAGACGCGCTTCGCGCGGCGCCCGTCAGCAACGTGGCGGCTCACTTTGACAGCCGCCCCTTGCTTGCCAGGCAGTGCCCCGGCCCCTGTCCGCTTGGACGGCCTTGGCCCAGCGTCCGCAAAGCCCGGAGGCAGCCCACCGTTCGCCGGAATCATGCCGATGGCCGCACGGCACCTGGAAGGCTCCAGATGCGGCGATCCCGGCATTTTTTTCCCGCAGCATTCCAATCGCGTGTTATCCCTGAGTGCACTTTTATGACCGTGTGCTCCGGCGAAACAACACGGGCAATACTGGCCAGTAGCGGCCGCTTGGGCCGTGCCCTCTCGCTGGTGCCAGCAAGCGGCGTAGTGGGCCTAAGCCCCCTCCCAAGCCGCGCAAGGGAAGTTGCGCGACACGAGTGCAGCAAACAGTCTAGCAAGGCGGCGTCATGAGCACAAGCGAGACCTGCGGCAGCAACCGAAGGACATGGTTGCCACGAAGCCTGCAAACCAGGTCAGCAAACAACGGAAAGCGCAGTCCGGGTCCTGCCGAGTCCTTATTGGCGCAAGTCTGAATTGAAGGGAAAAAGAGCAACCAGTCTCGGACTGTCCGGCCTTTTGTTTTTTTCTTCTGATCTGCGTCTGCGTCTGTCGTTACCTACTGAAAAAGCGAGCGCCCGCAGACCGAAAACGATAGCCAGTGAACGCCGAGTGCTAAAAGCAAAAAAGACGCCTAAAGTTTAGGCGCTTTTTTTGAAGCCAAAACGCCGAAAAAACAAACTTGCTTACACGAAAAAAGGGAACGCAAGACCAAGCCCAAGCACCAGCATCCCCGGCATCCCCTGCAACCCCAGCATCCCGCGTTCTTGCTGAGCACCCCCAGCATCCCCAGCATCCCCGAGGCAGGTCCAAGCACGAAACACGCAAGCAGTAAGCAAGCAAAGAGACGCGGAGAAATAGCCGTTTTTTCTTGGACCCAGAAAAGACAAAAAAAAGACACGCAAAACGAGCCAGCTCAACGCAGGAAGCACCTCGCAAAAGCATGGTAAAACGCAGGTTTTTGCGCAGCGAGCGAGCAATTCCCGGACAGATGGAAAAGGCACCCAAATTTTAGCCGTTTTTGTTGGACGCAAAATTCTGCAAATCAGGCCGAGCAGCCGAACCCGCCCAATGGCCGCCTCGTGTGCGGGGGTCTCTTTTGCGTTTTTGTTTTTTCTAGCAACTCCAGAAACCTTGTTTTGCGTTTTTGTTTTTGTTTCGTGTTCATTGTGTTGCGAGGGAATCGGCCGCCTTCCCGCGCCGTTTTTGCGTGTGTTTTTGTGTGTGTGTTTTTTTTTGTTGACTTCCTACACCAAGAGGAGACCAATCCGACCCGTATCTCGAGCCACGTCTCACCCTGAGGGTTGCAACCGTGGCGCTGGTGAGGGGCAGCCAGCTCTGAGGCCCGAGCTTTGGAGAAGGCCAAGCAAGGTTTGCCGAACCTTCCATGCCATCATCAAAAACATACCCAGTACCCATTACCCCGTCCAACGCGCGCCGCCTGCGCTGCGTGCCTCAGCGCTGGCCGGATGGAGGCGCCGCTGGTGGCGCATCCTGGCCGTCGCGCAACGGAAAGCGCTGACCTCCGGCCTGCTTGGCGCGTGGGCCACGCTTGCCACGCCGGCCGCTGAGACCGGGCTGCCGCTGGCGGACGTGCTGCCGCGCGATGGCCCGCCGGGCCCGAGTCGTGTTGCGTTGCGTGGCTAGGCGCCCGCAACCGCCCGCCCCGGCGCTGCATGGCGCTGCATAATAATTACCCACCTCAATCTTTCGTTTGGAAAATCCTCACTCGCAAGCGACCCCTTGCGAAAAATATTTTCCGAGCCCGCGCGCGGATTGGCACGTCCTGAGACAGGCCATGGCGGCATTCACGATGGCATACGATGGCGCATCTTCGAACCCTGCGACACCAGCAGTGCCGCTTCACGTTCTCCTCGTCGAAGACGGGCGTTTTTTGCGCGAATCTTGTCGGATTTTTTTTGCAGTTCTGAAAAGGACTCTTCCGGATGTTTCCGGAAAGTTTGAATTGTCCGTGCGGCGCTGCGCGCACGCCTTCCGCCTAGCATTGGGCGGAGCCCCCAGCGTTGCTCGAGGCAGCCCAGCCGCGACGCTGGCGTCCGCCCTGCCCGTGCTTGCACGCAGCTGCGGCGGTTATCAGGTCCCCTTGCCCTCGTCATTTTTGATATTTGCTTTGTTTGCCCGCGCAAAGCAGGCGGGCTACCGGCCCAAGATGCCCAATGACACGTGACAGGAGACGTGACGAGAGTCTCCAAAAAAAACGAGACGTGCCCTGCGCTCCTTCGCCAGTCCCGTGCGGCGACGCAGCGCTGGAACTTCCGCTTTGGGGCGAGCCGCCGCTTGCCTCGTGTCGCACAGGAGCTTTCCGGACCACCATGACAGCCCTGCCGCCGCCGTGATCCGCCGTGGTTTACCACCGCCGCCGTCCAAGCTGCGGCCGTTGAAACGTGTGTTGCGGCGTCGCGGCCGCGGCGCGGGCAAGGCGACCGGGGCCGGCGAAGTGTCATTGGCGGCAAGGCCGCGCAGGCACGCTGCCACCCTGCTCAGGCTCAGAATCATGGCCACCCCCTTAAAAATGGAAACGGAGGGGGGGGGTGACGGCCGAAATTTCATTTTCCAGTTCCATTTTCGAGTGCCTTCTCAGGTTCTGGACAACGGGTGTCCCAACTCAAGCTTAGATTGCCATTTCGACGTTGCCTACGATTTGCATTTGCATAATCGGCTAAATTCCGGGCTGCCCTCAAGCGGTTCAGAACCTACGAAGAGAGAAGTGCAAGCGCAAGGGACAGACTGCGTTTGCGTTTCGTTGTTGGGCTTCCGGGCTTGTTTTGTTTCCAAATAGTTTTGTGTCCGGTTGTCGTTTTGCTCAACACATTCCTTTGCTTCAAGTTGCGCTGGTTGCATTTTGTGAATTGCTGCTCAAGCGCCGCGTCATCAACGGCAGCGAGCTCGTGTAAATTCACCGCGCGTCGGTGAGCGTGATTCGGTGTGTGGGAGCGAACCGCTTCGTTGGAGTTTGATGGCGCGATCTGAATGCGTTCTCATCGCCTCTCGAACAGTCGCAATCCGAAGAGTTGAAGAGTAGGGGGAATCCAAAACATACGTCCGCTCTTTTGATTCTTTGCATTGTCTTGGGTAGAGCCTTTGGTGCCAGGTTTTGACATGCTTTCATTGTGAATGCTTGACTTGCGCGAATCACGCAGCCGCGTGATCCCGAGTATCCGATGTGATTTTGCAGGGAGAGGTGGATGTTGCAAGATCTTGTCAGGTGAGCAAAACATCTCAGCACTACCAGTAACCTGCGCGACCGATTCTAGAGCTCAAGTTTGGCCAGAGTCACAAAGCAGGATTTCCCCCCAGGAGGGCCATGGCGCCCTCGAGAGCATTGCTGCTGACCCTCGGGTGCTGCGCAGCTGAAAGGCGCGAGTTTGAGAACACCACTGGCTGGGCCAGACTCTGCGCGGAAGTCGCCGCGATCAGATCTGACCCACCGCACTTTGTTGCAAAGCTGGGCCAGATCTACGAGGCTCGACAGGTTCTAAGCCGCTTGCCCCCAGTTTTGCTTGAGTTCCCTTTTTGTGCTCAAGCCAGCAAGGTCGGCGAACCGTTTTCTGGCCACTGAGACTCGCGGAAGTGGCATGGCCCCGTTTTTCTCACAAATGCAAGGCGTGCACGGCTTGTAAAGAACGTCTCTCACCCAGCGGAAGGGGCCAGATGTCCCTGCCGCCCCGCAGGTTTCCATGGTCCAAAGTCAAACCGTACATTACGCTTGGTTATATATTGGTTACGGCGTATATACAACTAATGCAACATTTGTTGGAATAACTGGTAAAACATCCCATTTTTCATATAACAGCACTTAGCATCGGATCATCTTCTGTTGATGACTGATATTGCATTTGTGCATTCATTAAATGATATGCTTAGTGATTATGGTTCATTAAAAAGTGCAACAGCCGAGTTACATGTATACACATTATATCACATTTTGTATTTATTGCGAATACGCATGATTTATATTTATATAGAGACAGGGGGAGAGCGCGAGAGAAACAGCAGAAACAGCTACACACAGTAAACAAAGTTTCAAGAACAGCGGCCCAGGCAAGCGGCGGCTCCGACTTCGGGACGTTAACAGCCTTTGGGAGGGCCCAAGCTGTGAGCAGGTGTCTTCCGGGCCTTGGAGGTTGAAGGATGTTGAAGGTGGATCTGGGTGTGCCCAAGGCGGCGCCTAGGGCGTTCCAGAAGCACCGCCGGGTGGTTTTAGAGTTTCCGGATGCCTGGCCTTCCAAGCTCCCAAGCATCCGCTTTGTGGGAGCAAACTGCTGAAGCGCCTGCAGGAGACTGCGGGCGCCAACGTCTCATGCATCATGTCTGGTCTTTGGTGTCACCGCTTTGGAAACGAATGCCCTTTCCATTAAACCTGCAAACGGTCTAATGACCTTTGGCTCGGGCTTCGAGCAACTGAGGCATGTGGAGGCAGACGGGTGGCTGCAACTCAACTGGCCAGCGCGAGTGAGGCGGTGCCCGCAGGAGCCTCTGGGCTTTGTGACTGCAATGGCGACAATCGAAAGACCAGCGATGAGCCCGGCTTTGACTGCCAACAGTCGCCGGGCAGCTGCGAATCTGTTTGCCCCAGATCAAAGCCTTCCGCGGCATACGATCCTTGGCGATTTTGACATCCGAATGCGCGGTCTCTCTTTGAACTGTTGTACGTTGCTCCAAGGCGCCCACCCAGCCAATCTCCCTTCCTCTTCCAGTCTGGGGGCCTGCAAATGCAGCAGGCTATTGACCCCAGGACTTGAGCGAAACAAAACCTGAAGCACCTTTTGCTGGACCGGAAAGCATTGGCACATCTTCGGTTTCGGTTGCGTGTTTGCCTGCCTTTTCACGGGAATCTGGGAGTCTGGGGGACGGAAGCCGGGTGCTGGAATTGGGTGCCCGGAATCCGCCAATTAGTGGGCTGGAATCTCGTGGCCGGAGTTCGGGAATCTGGGGGCCGGAAGCCGGGTGCTGGAATCCGGCGGCCGGAATCCGGGAATCCGGTTGCCAGCGGCCGGAATCCGGGAATCCGGTTGCCAGAGTCCGGCGCCCGGAATTCGGGAATCCGGCGGCCGGAACCCGGGAATCCGGTGCCGGAATCCGGCGGCCGGAATCCGGCGGCCGGAATCCGGGAATCCGGCGGCCGGAATCCGGGAATCCGGTGCCGGAATCCGGCCGCCGGAATCCGGCCGCCGGAATCCGGGAATCCGGTGGCCAGAATCCGGCGCCCGGAATCCGGGAATCCGGCGGCCGGAATCCGGCGGCCGGAATCCGGCGGCCGGAATCCGGCGGCCGGAATCCGGGAATCCGGCGCCGGAATCCGGCCGCCGGAATCCGGGAATCCGGCGCCGGGAGCCGGGTGGACCGGGTTGCCAAGCGCTTGGCGGACTTAGCTAAGTCTACAAACGTCTATAAACCTGGGTTATAACCTCGCTAACCTGAGCTAAAAGCCTTGTAAGTCCACTTAGTCGCTTTGCAGACTTGGCTACATAGCCTTGCTCCGGGCACTTAGCTAAGTCTGCCAGGAGGCTGGGTGGGCTTAGGGAGGTTATAACTCAGGCTCGCGCAGTTACAGCTTAGGTTGGTGGACTTAGTTAAGTCCGCCGAGTGGCGCGTAAGCACTTAACAACCCAGCCGGACATCCAAGCGCCCGCGCAAGCCCGGACTTGGGCCAAACTCGGGCCCCGCGCACGCAGCGCAAACCTCAAGGTTGCGCAAGCGCCGTGAACTTCGTAACAAAAGCCACGAGCTTTTGAGGGTTGCCCCGCTCAAAGTCAACAGGGCGCTCACCATCGCTCACCTTCTGAACTTTTGAGCGTTGCCAAACAGTGCGTGCGGCCGTGCTGCTGGGCCCGTTTCTGAGACCGCTCCGAGCCTGCTCCGCTCCCGCGCTGTCGCGACAGAGGTGGCTTGCACCTACGCGGAAGAGCCGAATTCACGCGCTGGGCCAGGTTTCGGCCCGCTTCTATTCCCCAGTAGTTCTCATGCTTTGCAGCTTTTCTGTGCATTTTTCGTGCGCAGTGTGTCCAGGCTAAGAGGTCACGCGCAGCTGCGCACGTTCGTAAAGACTCAAGTAGTTCCAGCGCTACGGAAGTTCCTTGTGAGCTTCCTTTGGCTAAATTGATTTATTAGATTCTGAGATGTGAGTTGATGACATGATTTTGGTTTGGCTTGTGTTTGAGTTCAGTCTTTTACCACTCATGTTCGTTACGTTTTGCTTTGGGTTTGGGACGCTTGGGCGGGCGGGTGCTGTTTGGCTCAAGCGGGAGGACAGGCTCCACTGGGCTTGCCCGCCTGTTCGAGGGTGCTGTGCTTCCTTGGTGGTGGTGAGCGTGGTGGTTGGCGGTTGGTGGTTGGTCCTCCCTCCTTCCTCCCAGGGGGTTTTCCTCGTGTGCCTGGTGGGATCTGGTGGGGCTGGGGGCCCCGTGGTGTGTGCGTGAGCGTTGGGGCTCGTTTGGGAGTGATCTGGCTTTTTGCACGCTTTGAGGTTCTTGTGCGTGTCTTTAAGGCTGCGTGTTTTTGATTGCACTCGGTTTCGAGCATGCGAGGGTTTATTGAGCAGGAGTTACAGCTGTGGTCGCACTCGAGTTTGCATTCGATATGTGCTTATTTGGTTTGTTTTTTTCAGAGTCATTCAGAAAATTGCGCGGCAGGCGCAAGCTCAGCACAGGTAGTACCCGCCCACCCTTCCCCGGATTCATGCTTTCTCAGATTGTTGGTGTCAGCATTCAGCATTGTGCGCTCTTCAGGAAGCACGCGCCTTTCCATACTTGGGGCATGACGTGTGTGTTTTCTCGAAATCAAGTGCCCGTTTACCGCTACCGACAAAAGCGCGTTGCGCCTGAATGGCAGCGGCCAAAATATTCGGCCCGGAACAGGGGCTTGGGCCCGCGGGCCGACCCAGACCCCCTGACATACAAATATATACACATGACATTTTGAGATGTGAGTTGATGACAATATGTTGGTTTTGTTCTTGCTTCAGTTGCAGTCTTTCTTTCGCCTGCGCTGCAAGCTCGAAAAAACATGACTTCCTCACATGGTCAGCGTCTGCATCGCCCGCATCACCAGCGCACGCCAGCAGATACAAATGCTCCCGCCAGCCAGAGGCAGATGACGCAGGTGATGCTCGTAACTCTGTAGGTGCGCAGTCGCATTCCCCGCGCTGCCGGGTCGGTGGCAGGGGGGCGGGAGCCCCGGCCACAGTTCCGGTCGCGGCCGGATTTACGTTGCTGACACGAATCTGGCGGCAGCGCCGCCACGCTAGACTTCATGTCTTTTGCTCCTTGCGTGCTGAGCGCCAGCTAATCCAGGCCAAGCAGTTAGCTCCTTTGTAAGAAAGCCCGCTTTGACGAACTCATCCGTGAGATGGGGCTCCACAAGCATGGCTCTGCGTGCACGCAGAGAGCTTATGCGGGCAGCGTCGCGTGAACATTTCTTTCATCGGTTGCGGCCGGAATCCGGGAATCTGGGGGACGGAAGCCGGGTGCTGGAATTGGGTGCCCGGAATCCGGCAAAAAGTGGGCTGGAATCTCGTGATATCTCGTGGCCGGAGTTCGGGAGTCTGGGGGCTGGAAGCCGGGTGCTGGAATCCGGCGGCCGGAATCCGGGAATCCGGTTGCCAGCGGCCGGAATCCGGGAATCCGGTTGCCAGAATCCGGCGCCCGGAATCCGGGAATCCGGCGGCCGGAATCCGGGAATCCGGTGCCGGAATCCGGCGGCCGGAATCCGGCGCCCGGAATCCGGGAATCCGGTTGCCAGAATCCGGCGCCCGGAATCCGGGAATCCGGCGGCCGGAATCCGGGAATCCGGTGCCGGAAGCCGGCGGCCGGAATCCGGCGGCCGGAATCCGGCGGCCGGAATCCGGGAATCCGGTGCCGGAATCCGGCGGCCGGAATCCGGGAATCCGGTGCCGGAATCCGGCCGCCGGAGTCCGGCCGCCGGAATCCGGGAATCCGGTGCCGGAATCCGGCCGCCGGAATCCGGGAATCCGGTGCCGGGAGCCGGGGACCGGGTTGCCAAGTGCTTGGCGGACTTAGCTAAGTCTACAAACCTGGGTTATATCCTCGCTAACTTGAGCTAAAAGCCTTGTAAGTCCACTTAGCCGCTTTGCAGACTTGGCTACATAGCCTTGCTCCGGGCACTCTGCCAGGAGGCTAGGTGGGCTTAGAGAGGTTATAACTCAGGCTAGCGCAGTTACAGCTTAGGTTGGTGGACTTAGTTAAGTCCGCCGAGTGGCGCGCAAGCACTTAACAACCCAGCCGGACATCCAAGCGCCCGCGCAAGCCCGGACTTGGGCCAAACTCGGGCCCCGCGCACGCAGCGCAAACCTCAAGGTTGCGCGAGCGCCGTGAACTTCGTAACAAAAGCCACGAGCTTTTGAGGGTTGCCCCGCTCAAAGTCAGTTGCGAAACAGTGCGTGCGGCCGTGCTGCTGGGCCCGTCTCTGAGACCGCTCCGAGCCTGCTCCGCTCCCGCGTTGTCGCGACATGTTGGCTCGTGCAAGTTGGCTCGTGCAAGTTGGCTCGTGTAAGTTTGGCTGTAAAATAAGGCTCGTGCAAGTTGGCTCGTGCAAGTTTGGGTGTGTGACAAGGCTGGCGATTTTACCAGAAGAACCCTTCGCAATGCTTTCGGGAAAGCCTCAAAACAAGTGCCCGTGAAAGGTCTCGGAAAGAAAGGGTGGCGCAGGGGGCAAGAAGAAGCTGCTAGACCCCGGGTGTCTCCTTAGACGCATCTTGACACTGGCTATTCGCATTTGTTTGCATCCATAAACCTTGCAGAGATAGCTGTTGGATGCTGTCATGGTATGTTATGGTGTTGAATTATCTGGGCCAGTGCTGACTTCTGTGAGCCGGACGTCTGCGTGTGTCTGCGTCTTTAGACATCTTCAAGGTCTTCAGGCAAGATCTTGCCTGACCTGGTCCTCTGTCGCGGTGACCAGCCAGAGGCTGGGTCGTGCTGGGTCATGCGGGGTAAACGCTAGCTTGTTCAGAACCTAATCCCCAATGATTAGCGGATTGCGGATTATGCGATTTACGGATTAGATTGTGCGGTTTGCGGATTACGGATTATGGGCTGCATGGATTTCCCATGCTCCAACATACATGTTTGACCCACATAGTTGCAGTGCGGATTACGGATTAAGAAGATTACCGACCAGAACAAGGATTAAGCGGATTACGGCTTGCGATTAGGCCCCCATAAATTTCGAACAGGCTAGAAACGCATTTTGCGCACGCTTTCTCCAACGTCAGTACACAGACAATTTCGGACAAGCTGTTACACGGCTGGGTCATGCTGGGTCTCGTGCTTGGCAACGTGCGTGATTGCGCGCGCAAGCTTACACACAGGGCGCAGCAAAGCGGAGGAAGCCATCAGGAACCATCCAATGGGACATCCGCCGTAGGCAGGCCCTAGAAATGCGAAGGCCAGCCATCAACGGACTGCGCCGCGCGACGCTGAAATGCGCTGCGTGTGCTTGCGCCCGCTGGCGCTAAGCGCGCGCGCACACTTGGAAGCGCGAGTGGGAGAGAAACTTGTGGTCTGAACCAGGTGCGTGTGCTTAGGCTGGCCCCGCCTAAGCGCGTGCAGCTAAAATCAGCCACAAGCGCAGGCTCAAGGGGCGCAAAGATGTTCCTAGCCTTAACATGAATTTCAATGTGCAGGACACCCCGCTTTTGGCTGATTTTGGCTGCACGCGCTTAGGCGGGGCCAGCCTAAGCACACGCACCTGGGTCACAGCACAAGTTTCTCTACCACTCGCGCTTCCAAGTGCGCGCACGCGCTTAGCGCCAGCGGGCGCAAGCACACGCAGCACATTTCAGCGTCGCGCGGCGTGCTCCGTTTATGGCTGGCCTTCGCATGTTCTAGGGCCTGCCTGTGGCGGGATGCATTGCTTCTTCAGTCACTTCAGTTCCCCTTGGGTGATGTCTGACTGCTTCCTCCGCTTTGTTGCGACCTGTATGTGTGCTTGTGCTGGAGGGTGTAGTGGGAACAGGCACTTACCGGTAAGTGCTTAGCCGGCGCCTGGTCCCGCGCAGGTCCCGGACAAGGAGTTGGAGCCCACGTCTGCCATAGAGCCTTGGCTCGATGACTTTCTTAGCTGGCTCTGGCTTCGCCCTTTGGAAGATGTGCCTGAAGGGTGCTTGGCTGCAATTTTTTAGTCGAGTCTTTGATTGTCAGATGTTGTCAGCTGTTTGCGCGTGTTTGCGGGCCAGACTGGTCCATCAGCCGACACAGGTACCATGCCCGGCTGAAGGAGCAGGGTGGGTCACCGCCCAGTGGGCGCCGAAGACAGCTCCGCAAGCTTGGCGGCTCTCAGCTTTGACATCGGCTTAGATGCTGGGTGGCGGATGGTGACGCGCGCAAGTGTGACGGCAAAGGCGAGGGCCATCGCCAGCTTACGTGCTTTTCCAGGCGCGGTGACGCTCCTTGTCAACCACAAGGAGGGCGGCCTGTGCGCTTACAAGCGAGGGCACCAGCGCAGCATTGCTGTTCACAAAGTGCTTCAGTGGGCCTTTGCTACTCAGGCGCAGCTGCCTCAGTGGTTGATGATGATGGCAGGGGCAATTCCTGTCGATCAGGTTGTTCGGCAAGATGCCTTGGACGCAAGGCTGGACAGCCTTGCTTCGACAACGAAGCAATTGCGCGCGACAACTAGTTTCACCTGGCACACGGTTCTCCATCTTTTGGACTATAGCCGCCTCTCGGTCACAGAGTTCCACAAACAGTGCAAGAGCCTACAGAGGCGCGTCCACAAGCAGGCTTTGGAGCGCATCGTTTCCCTCAGTAACCAGCTCTACGGTGCTGACGTTTTCCCCAACGCTTGGCTGAAGGCTGGGTTCCTCTTGCCTGGAAGCAGGTCTACCGACCGCAAGGTCACCCTGTCCCCAGACTCGCAAGAAACATGGGTAGCCCGCGTGCTGGAAGAAATCAAGGCCACGCTTCAGCAGGAAGGGGTGGATGAACGCGCTGCCCCCGCTGCAGTGAAGGACGCGGTTCCAGGCAGGCTCCTGGGTTTTGGCCAGGCTTTGCGGATCCCCACCTCCCACATTTAATGTGCACGAGGGGGCTTCCCATCCCATCCCCAGAAGGATCCTTGTAGTATACATTTCCCTGCGGGTTGTCTTCTTAGTCAAGGAGAACAGTGTATAGTAACGGGAGAGCCGTCGTTTTTAATATTTTGTTTAAGCCATGTTACTGAGTTTCAGCGAGGGATGTGGATCTTTGCGGACACGTGAAGGCATATGAAAGCTCCCGTCCTTGCTTGTGTAATCTTGTGTGTGCTTGTGTCATTTTGCATCCTTGCTTTTGACATCTTTTGAGATCTTTTGGCGGCAGGCCTTCTGCGGAGGATCTCGGAGAGCAAGCGTGTGGAGCTGCGGGACCTGTCCACATTCAGTTCGTGAATGGTGTGTTCAACTCCAACCAGCGCTTTGGCAGCACGCGAGAGCAGTGTCAGGCGTCATCGAGCTACACGCTGCCTTTGCGATAAGCGTGGAGAAACATTGGTCACACACGTTCACACAAGGGACCTGAGCGGGAGAAACGTTCGATTTCATTTGATGCTTCTGGGTTCTGTTTGATATCTGAGGTGGCAGTGGACTTGCCAGGAGCGGGAGGTGCTATTGCAAGAGTTTGCCACGGGCCAGGTGGATGGCTGCCTGAAGCATAGTCCCACTTCTCCAGGAAAATGGCTGCCTGTGAAGAAGGCTTGGAGCAAGCGCAGTCTCTCATAGCCAAATCTGCGGAGCAGCGACGGCAAAGCCTGGAAGCCAAGGCCGGCGCACTCTTTCGTCGCAGCTCATTACACTCTGAATTTTTGAAGCAAAATAAACACACGCCAATAGTGTTAACAGGGCAATTTTTTGCAGGCGGACCTTCACCTTTTTCCTTCATTGCTTTTGAGGCAGGATGTGTAGCAGTGTGTTGCCCCGTTACACATCGTCGCCTGTTGCTGTGAGCGCAGCAAGGGCATCCTGCCAGGTCACGGAACGTTTTGGTCTGGTCGAGACGTGCAGGAACAAGGATGTGCCGCCCAGGGAATGGCAGCCGAAGATCTGCAACAGCAAGTGCGCGCCCAGGATGCGTGCAGCAAAACGCCTCACCCTGTTTTGAACTTGGGGGCTGAGATGGGCTGAGCAACCAAACTCATAAGAGCACGAAGGGGTATCAAGGGATACGCTCGTTGGGGCGCAGTTTCTGGCACAGGCTGACCACACTTGACCGCAACGGCACGTTAGTTTCGGCCAAACATGGCCAAACAACACGGGCAAACGCCGCGCGCAAGGTTGCCTTCCTGGATCTGAACCTGACTGGCGAGGAAGTGCCAAAGTTGCTGAAGTACATGTGCTCCTCCTGTCGGTGGATTTTGGTATGACCTCCTGGGATTGCACCCTGGGAAAGTTGACCAGCATAACCAGAAACACAACAGGTTTGCCCAGAAATCACTCGAGACCAGCTGTTTTCCTGGAGGTTGTAATCTCAGGCTGTAATACCAAACTCCCTAGATCCTGGCCTGTCCCATCTCACAATCAATGATACAGACCTCCTCCTCGAAGCTCAGCTTGTCCACAACGCACTGCCAGAAAGGCATGCCGAAGCAAAGTCCAGTTCCACGGACATGCCTGTCATGGAACTGCAAAAGATCGATGGCACGCAGCACTGAGGGAGAAATATTTGTCAACATCTGTCAAAACAGTCAACAAGGAAAGGAAAGATGGCTGTGATCACCTGCGGTTCAATTAGTGATTCGAACGGTGGCGAAATCACCGCAAGGATTTCGCGAGCCATTGCGCGTGACCAAGCATGGGAGCTTTCATCTCAAAGGCTTTTCGACTCTTTGTCCAGCCCGCCTGTTGTCACCCTTCAAGCTTGGCTTGAAGTCCGTGGCAATCTTCAAGCCGGCCATGTGCAAAAGCTTGTTGGCCACGCCCGATGTCCAAGTGCTCGGGCACTCAGGGAGCGCTGCCAGGATTTGCACCAGGCTGGAACTTGCCCAGGGTGGCAAGGCGGTCAAGAAAAACACGGCACGGCTCACCTTGCGGCCCGTTTCCTTCAGTAGCGAGAGGACACGCATCTCCAACTCAGAGACATGATGCGCCACGGGGAGAATGAGGCACAGAAGGTGGTCCGGGCTGCTAAGGTCCACTATGGACCATTTTGTGGCATTGTGTGAGTGAATTTGTCAGAATTCTACATGAGTTGCATCGCCTTTCGTTGTCTGAGCGAATGGTTCTACAGGGCAAGCTTTGGTTTGACCAACGCCGTTTCCACATGTTCCCACAGACAGAGCTCCTCCGCGCAGTGTTGAACACCAAGATGCGCTTCCTTGGTACCTCGGTTCTTCCGGCAACTCCAGCAAAGTTTCACGAGATCGAGAAGTTGGTCTCAGCGCACATGGCAGAGGAGAAGAGTGACAGCCGAGTTCTTTGCGCGCAGCCCTCAACCACAGACAGTGTCTTGCTGGACCTGGATGTCCCGTTGCCACGCAAAGAGGCGGCAGAGCTGCAGGACTTGTGCGGCAAACTACGAGAATCAGCAAAGGAGACCGAGGAGAGACTCAGCCGCGATGGCTTGCCAATGCCATGGAAGCCTATCAGCTCTTTGGGTGGCGGCGACTCGCCGGTTTTCTTGCAAGACCCGAACAAGGCCTTGCCAGAGCAGGCAGCCTGCCGAAAGGCAATTTCGAGGCCACCATCCGCAGAAGCAGCGGAGATCCTGCGACTGCCGATGAGCCTTGCACTGTGGCAGCAGCAGCTGGCAAACCAGGTAGGGCTGAATGCTGGGTTGTTTTCAATTGATTTCTGCAACCCAAGTGCTGTAGAAGAATCCGGGGCAGACAGGTGAGGACAGCTTCAATGTCTTAGCTTCAAATTCCCGCGCATGCGGTTCTGGCATGTTCTGGCAGGGTCGCGGTATGTCGCCGTTGAGTGAGGATACCTGTATCTTCGTTTGCGCACTTTTTTCTGCTCAAATGCTTGTTTGCGCGTTTTGTGGAGTGTTTGCACGCTTTTTTAGAATTGGTGTACTTTTGGAGGATTTGCGCGCTTTTCGGGTGAAACTACTCAGGTAGTCGAATTCGGCACTGCTTATGGACACAATCGATACTGCGCTATACTGCGCTTCTCGTTCACGTGCCGGCGCAGCTGTTTGTTGAAGTCTCTTATGGTTTACATCTTAACTAGAGGCGTCTTTTGTCTCAACCCAGGCCTGGTTTAGGCAGGCATTTTGTTGCATATATGGCACCCGGCGCAAGTACCACCTATCACCTGGACTTCACAATTTTTGGCCATTGATTTTGCAACCCGCTTGGCTGGCTTCAACCTCCATCAATAGCTCCAAGCCCGCGAGTAATGCCTGGGTTTGAACGTCTCCGCTGATTGCTCCAGGACTGTGCCTGCGCCACACTTTTTGTTGAGACAAGTCGCTGTCAGGTGAAATTCACTCGATTTTCGGCACCCTGCCAGCCCGCAATTTGCGCGCAAATTTCCGGTACTATCGCGCAATTTCCCGCAGTTGCGCGCAAATACGAGAAGTGTGCACATGCATGCGCGCGTTTCCGACCTTTTTAGGCAGAAGATGTCCATCAAGCTGGCTTGTCAAGATGCAAGGCTAAGCCAGACAACGCCCAACAGGCAACCAAAACGCAGGCAGGTTCCTTGGTTCATTCAGGCGAGTTCTGGCCGACAAGGCACGCATTCATCCGTGTCCTAGTTCTTTAAAACCAGCCAAAAACGGCTCGCGCAGTTCTTGGAACTTTGCGCGTTTTTTCTTGCAGCGCACGCTTTTCCATTTTGCGCACCTTTGTTTTGCTCAAATGAAGATTTCAGGTATGCTCAAGTTGTTAGTCGTTTCTTAGCCACTGACATTCATGTGTGTGTGTATGTCTGGCAGCTCCAAGCTACCACGTAGTAGTTGCCCACACAGATTGTTCCAATGGCCTGACCAGTCAAGTTTTTTGTGGGGTTTTCCGACTACCGACGTCTTTCTTCCCTGAAAAGAGGAGCGGGCAACCTTTGGGAGCAGCCTAAGCAGGTCCCCCCCAAAGGGGCGCATCGCAACCTTAAGGAGTTGAGCCCCTTGGTTTCTTAACTTTCGGAGAACGGCAGCCACTATCAGGCGCACCGTCTAGAATACTATTAGCTCCTGAGCCGAGGGTACCTCCATTTTATTGTTTATGTTTGGAGAAAGTGTGTAGGTGATTGTCAACCTGAGCCCCGCAATTTCTCAAATCATATCTTATGCAATGCAGTTTGCCCAAAAACATGTGTATGCCAAGAAATGCCAACATGTGACGCAATATACCAGCAAATGCCAGCAATCAGCGCCGAAGCAGGTTGCTGTATACCCCTCTGTGCTCTACAACGGGTTGTGCCTAATGCCAGCCCGGGACGTCAGCATTGGCGAGCCAATGCTTGTCATCAAGGGCAACTGGCTGGCGCAGCGGCAACTGGCTGGCGCAGCGGCAGCCCGACCATCATGGGGCCGCAAGAGAGCCCAAAAAGCCAAACCCTGATTCAAGCTTGGCAGCCCTCGTGCGCGGGGAAGACGACGTGCAGATGCATCAACAAAACGATGCCCTGGCTGAGCAGTTGCAGAGTGGCAAAAGTCCTGCACAAGAGTTGAAAGCTACGTCATCTTCCCAGTCCAAAGCAAATGAGGCAGCTGCTGCAGACAACCGTCCTCGAACCTTGCGGCAGATGCTTGATGCCGTTCTGAAAGATGGCGGGCCTGAGTGGATGTTCGACAGTCCGCAGAGCCGAGGTGCCATCCCATGCCTGCGGCGAAGTTGCCGCCTGGTTGAAGGTGTCAAAGCATTTGCCACCCCCTTCGCATTGCCGAGCGCATCCTGGCGCCGGCCTTGGTGTCCGCAGCTTCACGCAAGAAGTGCAATGACTGGAACCTGGTGACACATCAGCTGGCGCAGGCGCGTCAGAATAGCCTGCTTTCTGGAGAGAGGACCACACGTGCCTTCGGGTGGTTCAAAGCCAGCGCAGCCTTGTGTGAGGCAGCCCCTTAGCTGCAGCACAGGGGGCAGCTTGTTGAACAAAGGATTTTATTGGTGTCGCGGTCTTTTGAGATCACACGTTAACCCTGTACTAAGCAGCCCGCTTGTGTTATGTTCGAAACCTGTTTGGTAACATGAGCGCGAACCAAGACAGCTCCGAGACATTCCAAGTAAAGGAGCCTTCCACACCTAGAAGATCCTTCCGGCAGAAAATTCCGCCGATTTTGGGAAAAGGCGCCTTTTTCCTCGTGACGGCGTTTTAGACTTGGCGCCGGCGTTTTTTGCATGTTCGCGATGAGGTACCTTAAGCGCCGCTCAGCCCCTACTTTCTTGGACTTGGTGCGCCCTGCCGAGCACTGTTTTCGCTTTGAAATACAATTCTATGGTGTTCCCTGCCGTTGGCCTGTTGGACTTCCATCTCTTTCTTTCTGATCAACCAATATCTTGCTTTGATGCCCTCATGGATGTGGAAGTTTGCAAGATCCTGAAAATTGCAGGTGTGCGAAAATATTCACAGGCGCTGGCCTTTCCTTTTTATTTCCGGGCATGCGGGCGCGACGGCTGTCTGGCTAAAAGGTGCGTGGCTGACCAAAAACCGCCCGTGGATCTGCAGGGTGTCTGCCAACGCCCAAGACGTGCCGAGCGGGCAAGGGGAACAATCGTTCTAGACCTTTCCACAACCTTTGCTGGTAAGAAGGGCTTGGTGAAAATGGTTTTGGTTTGGTGGTGTCGCCCTTTGAAGCGCGCGTCAGTTAGTTCAGTTCCCAAAACATTGACAACCATTGAGGGCTGACTGCATCGTGGGCATCAATCTGTTTGCGACGACGGCGTTTTTCCTTGGCTCGGGCGTTTTTCCCCCATCCCCGGCGTTTTTTCCAAAAAAAGACGGAAAATTTTGCCTTTGAGGAAATGGGCGGAAATTTCCGCCCACGGAGTTTCTAGGTATTTTAGGGCACCAAATGAGCCATCCCCAAACCACCCCAGAACCCAGTTGGGCAGAGACCCCAAAGCTTCCAGCTGTTGGGGAAAAAGTAAAAGTGGAATGTTCGAGCCCTGCCGAATCACAACCCCGAATCACATTAATTCACCCGGACATGTTTGCAGCTCCCAAGCCGAAATTCTCAAATCTGTTGCGTTTCAGCTTCACGGAGCACGGAGAGGCCGAAATGGTTCGGATTGGGGAAACGGCTGGCAAGCAAACAGGTTCAAACAGTATTTTCAGAGTTGGGCAGGCCCGAAATCTCGAGGTGCGAGGCAACCCTTATGTTTGGGAGATGTGTTTATATTGATATTACGAGAAACACAGTAAACATGACTAAAATTTGGGCAGATGCTTGGTCCTGAAGTTTGCTTGCTGCAACGTTGCAAACCACACCCTCGAGTCATACCCGAATCAAACCCCTGACAACCCTTGACTCAAACATCCCGTTCCAGCCACCTTTTGAATTGGAATTGCCAAATTTTTCCTTCAAATCTTATCGGGATCAATGCCCCTCAGGTGAATGCGCTCGACGACAGCCACGACGTGAAGACCTGCGGCTTCGCCCCTTGCAAAAGCTTCAGGCCAATATCTCGACAAGCTGTGCAACTCGTGCTGTTCAAGAGCAAGATCAGCCCCACCACCTACGAGCTAGCGCTTGGGGTTGTGCTTGCTGTTTACCGCATGGCGGTGGTGAAGACACGCCAGGGGCAACAGAAAAAAACACATGCGACCCGTGTGTGCTGCCTTGGTTGCTCATGCCTGCGGTCGTTTGCGGCTGGCCCGCCTTCAGCGTGTCCGACCTTGTGAGTGGCTGACACATTGCCTGAATCCCGTTGAGCTGGTCGACCCCTTAGGTTGGGTCCTTGCAGAGCTACCAGGGGCAATCTGTGAGACGGTTGGCGCTGTCATGTCCGTGAAATTGGCGCCAGAGCAAGAGGTGGGTTGCGAGGTATCTGGGGGCGATCAGATACAGAGCTCGGAGGTGCGCTGCTACCCGTTGGAAAAAAGCATTGTGTTGCGGCGGTGAGTCTTGCGTAGTCCTGTCTCCCCAGACTTGGCCCTTCTTGAACCCTGCAGGTTGCCCGAGGAAACATGAGCTCAGCCTTGAAGCAAAGGACTTTGATGGATCGGGGTGAAACTAATTTAATTGCAACACATGGCTGTGTATCATAATGTGTTGATGTCAGGGAGTCCAAACTTTGTTTCATCCCCGTTGGCGTGTGCACGGGACGCGCGACAAAGCCGCAAGTTCACTCGTCAGGTTGTTTTGGAATCCCTTGGCTTTGCGTCTCATCTTTTTGCAGCTCCCCCCCCCTCCCCCCCCAAAAAAAAGAAATTGAGCTTTACCCCCACCCCCCCCCCCCAAGAGAGTGGAAGTCCTCCAAGCGCACCCTGTGCTTGCCGACGGCCCTGATGCCAGTGACTTACACATTTGGCATCCAGGACGCCCCAGATGTGCCCCGCCTGCATGCAAAGAAGGCTGTGGTAAGGTTGCAGCAAGTAGCGCATCTGTTCCTTCAACCCCTCAAGTGTGCCCTCGACAAACTGTTGCTGCGGAACAAGGAGCGAGCAAAAAGCGAAAGAAAGACATCGCGCCCTAGTTCAAAGCCGGCTCCGCTTCAAGCACTTGTGCCACCCCCAGACGCGCGTCCTGAACCACTCCCATCGCTACCCTTTCCCTACCATCGAGGCCCCACTGCGGACTGCACCCCTGACAAAAACTACGAATTACCACCCATAACTGTCACTGCCACTCTCAATCTCTCTCACTCCACTCAGACGTGCCAACTCGGGCTACGACGCACCTGCTCTAGCGGTTCCACCGGCGACAACAGTAGGGCGAAAGACGCGCTTCGCGCGGCGCCCGTCAGCAACGTGGCGGCTCACTTTGACAGCCGCCCCTTGCTTGCCAGGCAGTGCCCCGGCCCCTGTCCGCTTGGACGGCCTTGGCCCAGCGTCCGCAAAGCCCGGAGGCAGCCCACCGTTCGCCGGAATCATGCCGATGGCCGCACGGCACCTGGAAGGCTCCAGATGCGGCGATCCCGGCATTTTTTTCCCGCAGCATTCCAATCGCGTGTTATCCCTGAGTGCACTTTTATGACCGTGTGCTCCGGCGAAACAACACGGGCAATACTGGCCAGTAGCGGCCGCTTGGGCCGTGCCCTCTCGCTGGTGCCAGCAAGCGGCGTAGTGGGCCTAAGCCCCCTCCCAAGCCGCGCAAGGGAAGTTGCGCGACACGAGTGCAGCAAACAGTCTAGCAAGGCGGCGTCATGAGCACAAGCGAGACCTGCGGCAGCAACCGAAGGACATGGTTGCCACGAAGCCTGCAAACCAGGTCAGCAAACAACGGAAAGCGCAGTCCGGGTCCTGCCGAGTCCTTATTGGCGCAAGTCTGAATTGAAGGGAAAAAGAGCAACCAGTCTCGGACTGTCCGGCCTTTTGTTTTTTTCTTCTGATCTGCGTCTGCGTCTGTCGTTACCTACTGAAAAAGCGAGCGCCCGCAGACCGAAAACGATAGCCAGTGAACGCCGAGTGCTAAAAGCAAAAAAGACGCCTAAAGTTTAGGCGCTTTTTTTGAAGCCAAAACGCCGAAAAAACAAACTTGCTTACACGAAAAAAGGGAACGCAAGACCAAGCCCAAGCACCAGCATCCCCGGCATCCCCTGCAACCCCAGCATCCCGCGTTCTTGCTGAGCACCCCCAGCATCCCCAGCATCCCCGAGGCAGGTCCAAGCACGAAACACGCAAGCAGTAAGCAAGCAAAGAGACGCGGAGAAATAGCCGTTTTTTCTTGGACCCAGAAAAGACAAAAAAAAGACACGCAAAACGAGCCAGCTCAACGCAGGAAGCACCTCGCAAAAGCATGGTAAAACGCAGGTTTTTGCGCAGCGAGCGAGCAATTCCCGGACAGATGGAAAAGGCACCCAAATTTTAGCCGTTTTTGTTGGACGCAAAATTCTGCAAATCAGGCCGAGCAGCCGAACCCGCCCAATGGCCGCCTCGTGTGCGGGGGTCTCTTTTGCGTTTTTGTTTTTTCTAGCAACTCCAGAAACCTTGTTTTGCGTTTTTGTTTTTGTTTCGTGTTCATTGTGTTGCGAGGGAATCGGCCGCCTTCCCGCGCCGTTTTTGCGTGTGTTTTTGTGTGTGTGTTTTTTTTTGTTGACTTCCTACACCAAGAGGAGACCAATCCGACCCGTATCTCGAGCCACGTCTCACCCTGAGGGTTGCAACCGTGGCGCTGGTGAGGGGCAGCCAGCTCTGAGGCCCGAGCTTTGGAGAAGGCCAAGCAAGGTTTGCCGAACCTTCCATGCCATCATCAAAAACATACCCAGTACCCATTACCCCGTCCAACGCGCGCCGCCTGCGCTGCGTGCCTCAGCGCTGGCCGGATGGAGGCGCCGCTGGTGGCGCATCCTGGCCGTCGCGCAACGGAAAGCGCTGACCTCCGGCCTGCTTGGTGCGTGGGCCACGCTTGCCACGCCGGCCGCTGAGACCGGGCTGCCGCTGGCGGACGTGCTGCCGCGCGATGGCCCGCCGGGCCCGAGTCGTGTTGCGTTGCGTGGCTAGGCGCCCGCAACCGCCCGCCCCGGCGCTGCATGGCGCTGCATAATAATTACCCACCTCAATCTTTCGTTTGGAAAATCCTCACTCGCAAGCGACCCCTTGCGAAAAATATTTTCCGAGCCCGCGCGCGGATTGGCACGTCCTGAGACAGGCCATGGCGGCATTCACGATGGCATACGATGGCGCATCTTCGAACCCTGCGACACCAGCAGTGCCGCTTCACGTTCTCCTCGTCGAAGACGGGCGTTTTTTGCGCGAATCTTGTCGGATTTTTTTTGCAGTTCTGAAAAGGACTCTTCCGGATGTTTCCGGAAAGTTTGAATTGTCCGTGCGGCGCTGCGCGCACGCCTTCCGCCTAGCATTGGGCGGAGCCCCCAGCGTTGCTCGAGGCAGCCCAGCCGCGACGCTGGCGTCCGCCCTGCCCGTGCTTGCACGCAGCTGCGGCGGTTATCAGGTCCCCTTGCCCTCGTCATTTTTGATATTTGCTTTGTTTGCCCGCGCAAAGCAGGCGGGCTACCGGCCCAAGATGCCCAATGACACGTGACAGGAGACGTGACGAGAGTCTCCAAAAAAAACGAGACGTGCCCTGCGCTCCTTCGCCAGTCCCGTGCGGCGACGCAGCGCTGGAACTTCCGCTTTGGGGCGAGCCGCCGCTTGCCTCGTGTCGCACAGGAGCTTTCCGGACCACCATGACAGCCCTGCCGCCGCCGTGATCCGCCGTGGTTTACCACCGCCGCCGTCCAAGCTGCGGCCGTTGAAACGTGTGTTGCGGCGTCGCGGCCGCGGCGCGGGCAAGGCGACCGGGGCCGGCGAAGTGTCATTGGCGGCAAGGCCGCGCAGGCACGCTGCCACCCTGCTCAGGCTCAGAATCGGATGCGTGGACTTGCGCAGTCTGGAGCTGCGGCATTGCAACGTCCGAGCGCGATTGCGGGCGCAGCGGGGCGACAGCTAAGGGAAGCGGCGCACGCAATGCGCCGCAGCCGGGGCTGCTGTGCCTGCTTTTGCTGCCACGCACGCGCACGTCCTCACGGCGAGTGGCACGCGCGCACCGCGGGCATGGCGCGTTCATGGCGCTGAGGGATTGGTGGCCAACGTGCGGTGCGCAAGTTCGATCAAATCAGGATTGCTTTGCCAAGGGCCCGCACGCACAGCTGCCAACCTCCGGCAGCTGTTGCTGGCGGTTCTGGGGCGTCGTGGCCGGTCGCGGGTTCGCTTCGGTCCTAGTTGCTGCTTCGGTCCTAGTTTTCATCTCGCTTCGGCCCTAGTTTCCTTACTCGTTTCGGTCCTAGTTTCTTCGCCGTTGACTATGGTGTTTGAGAGGCAACATCCTTGTCGACCCCACCCCGCCCGGCATGTCTTGTTGTTAGGTGTTTGAGAGGCAACATCCTTGTCGACCCCACCCCGCCCGGCATGTCTTGTTGTTAGGTGTTTGAGAGGCAACATCCTTGTCGACCCCACCCCGCCCGGCATGTCTTGTTGTTAAGTGTTTGAGAAGCAACATCCTTGTCGACCCCACCCCGCCCGGCATGTCTTGTTGTTGTTAGGTGTTTGAGAGGCAACATCCTTGTCGACCCCACCCCGCCCGGCATGTCTTGCAGGTGTTTGAGAGGCAACATCCTTGTCGACCCCACCCCACCCGGCATGTCTTAGTGTTGTTAGGTGTTTGAGAGGCAACATCCTTGTCGACCCCACCCCACGCGGCATGTCTTGTTGTTAGGTGTTTGAGAGGCAACACCCTTTGCGTGTGTCCTGTTGTTAGTGCTCAAAAAGCTATCTTCCACTGCGCCTGAAGTGATCCAAAAATTGCGACAGAAGTGATCCGCAAATGCTCAAACTACGACCAAAGTGAGTGGATTTCAGCTGCGACCAAAGTGATCCAAAAACTGCGACCAAAGTGATCCCCCCGCCGTCGGGGCCAGTGAAGGTGCGGATTGCGTAGTCCGCAACACTGGCATGGTCGGCGCGCCGGTCCGGAAGACGAAACGGCGGATAAAGGCCCGCCTTGCGGCACCAAGCCGTGAGCTGGTCGTCATGTTCCGGGGGCCTTCAGCGTCTAGCTTCTTTTCGGGTAGGCCCACTGTTTGGCAGGCAGCCCTCTGCTTTTCCCAGCCTTCCTCCGGCTCGTGATGGAGGCTGCGTTATCACCTGAGGCGAAACGAGCGTTTTGCTAGCCTTCACCCACCGGGTCCATTTTGCAGGATGCTGCGGAGTTCAAAAAGAGTAGCCGGGTGGCTTAACTGGATAAAGACGGGGGCTGCCGTTTACGCCTGTGTCAGGGCCAAACGAACTGTCGCGACTCGTGGCCGCGACTTCCAGCCGGCGTGTCTTTTGACAGGCGGGCGGCGCCGACATACCTGCTTGCGTGCTTCCGGACGCCCGGGCCCCAGCCGGGCGCCGCCTGTTCGAGAACGCCGCTGCTCAGCAAGTGAAAGTTGACGCCGAGCAGGGCGCAAGCGACTCACTGGTTTCTTTCGCCTGCTCAAGCGGTGAGACATCCATCACGGCGCGCGCGGGTGAGACGAGCAGTGAAACGGCTGAGTGAAACGACAAGGCGGCCCGCAGACATGCCCTCACAAGCGGAGGTGGGGCCGCGACAGGCACCATCACCCGCGGAGGGGGAGGCTGCTGGGGGCACTGGGCTCTTGCCAGCCAGAGGACATCCCCGAGCACCCCTCCAGCAGGCAGAGTCGGCGACATCCAGCGGCCTAGGACGGTGCTGCAAACCGCGCGTTGCATCGCAACGGCCACAATGCCCCACCAGCGCCGGCGGTTTCCAGCCACGCCCAAAAAGCGCGCGGCACTCGTGGCGAGGGGTTTGCCGCCAGAACCGCCGCGCTGGACGCTGCTGAGTTTGCGGCCCCCAGACGCTTGGATGCTTCTCCTGCTGCCGCCCGGAGCGCAGAAGGCAAGGCGCGCAGCGCATGTCGGACGTCCACGCCGGCCGCTGGGAAGCGCTGCTGGACCGAGCGCGCGCCCCTTCAACCTGGCGCGCACTCCGCAGAGCCGCCCACGTCGGCGCAGCTGCGCGAGCGTGCGTGCACGTATCCCGCACGCGGGCCCCACCCTGGCCGCCTTGTCCGACCCGCACCGCCGCCCGCCACAGCCTTCGCCGCCTTCTCTGTTGGCGGCCGCGCTGTAGCGGACGCCCTCCGCACGGCCAAAAAGGGTACGGCTGCAGGCTTGTGTGGCGCCACGGTGGACCCCTACAAGACCCTGCTGGCCGATGAGGCCACGCTAGTGTTGTTCGCCGAGGCGTCAACAAAGCTAGCCAACGCGAATGTTCCAAAGCCTATACTCGCAGCGCTAGGCCTTGCGAAAGCCCAGCGGTGGAGTGAGGGGCATCGCCACTGTACCAGTTCACTAAGTAGGCCAGGGGGGGCGAAGAAGGGGTCCCTTTGATGTCCGCCCTTTTCGCCATTAGGCCCGGGGGGACCGTCCCCGTGACCATCGGTCAACTGCCTGGGAGGACCAGCCCCGTGATCAACGGTCAGCCGCCTTGGGGGGACCGGCCCCGTGATCAACGGTCAACAGCCTGGGGGAACCGGCGTGGACCGCAGGACCGTTCCAGTGTAAACCAGCGGTCAACCGTGCCATGTCCGCGCCTGCTGCATCAGGGCCCGAGTTTGTGCCCTCCTCGCCGGAATTGCGTTCTGACACCCCACGCGTTGGCACGCACGAGGCGGTCACCGTGGCTACGCCTCCCTTCCCGAGTGGGGAAGTCACCCCGGGCTTCCAGCCATGCCCGCCGCAAAATGTAGATGTTTGCCCTGCTTGCCTTGACCCGGTTGTGCCGGAGGGGGCCGGCCCGGCAACGGCATGCCGCTGGCCTGTATGCGGGCATTCATACCATGCCTTGTGCCTTGCTCGTTCCCGTGCCCACGTGCAGCGCATGCAATGCGCCCTATGCAGACAAGGTTGGCGACCGGCCTTTGACAGCGACCTTGAAGCCTTATGTGGCCAGCTTGGAATTGATTGGCACGCCCTGCAGCTGCATGACCCTGTGCCTGTCCAGCCCCCGCCCTCTGCCGGTGTTGCCTCTGTTGACGCTGACGTTGCTATGGCTCCCGCGGCCCCCGAGCTTGATGCTTTTTGTTGCCTCAGCTCCCGTTGCGCCTGCGACCCAGGATCTTGTTGAGCCCGCGCTTCAGCCAGCGGTAGGTCCTCACACCTGGACAGCTGCCCGGCCCCCCCTGCAGAGGGCCAAGTGCCTCCGGTCAACAGTTGGTTTTTCGTGCCGCTCCTTCTTGCCGGCGGAGGCCTTTTGCTCCAAAATGCAGAACGCCAATGGTCGGCTCATCCCGTTCTCGCCGTCGGTTGGCAGGCGGCTGTGTCTCAACTCCGTCGTTCACCGCCGGTGCCTCTGTCTCGGTTCCTGTCTGTCCTGGAGGCCCTGCAGGATGTTGCTGCCTTGGATGGTCGACGCGTTCCTGCGGCCGAAGCCTTGCTGGCGCCGTCGCTCCGTGAGGCTTGCACTGCCTTGCTGACCCACACGCTTGTGCATTTTCGGTTGGTTTTGGAGCGATGCCTTACACCACATAGCTATGTCCCTGCCTCCGCCCAGGAAGCGTTGCTGCAGGTCTTCCTCAGCGAGCGTGTTGCTTCTGACTTGTCTGTGTTGGCTGATCGTTTGCGTTCGGGCGCTCAGCCCGCGCCACCGGTGGTCCTCCTGCTCTAGTCGCCCCACCTGCGCCGAGACCCCTTGCTGCCTCTCAGCCTGCACGCCTGCCTCCTCTTGGCTTCCCGGAGGAGGACGTTGGCTTCGGGACTCCCGTCCCCGTCGCCCAGCCGCCGGCAGGCCCGCCTCCTCTTCGTTTTCCTGAGGAGGACGTTTGCCTCGCGACCCCCGTCCCCGTCGCCCAGCCGCTGGCGGACGGCGCTCCGCCCGCGCCCAGCTCCCTCGCTCACTCCGTGGGTCGCCCTGATGGAGGTGCGCGTTTCGAGGCCGACTCGGACACAGCCCCTCCAGCGGGCTTGCCACGCATGCCGGACTTAGACAGCCCCCCAATTCGTTCTGCCCTTGCCCGTTTTGACCAGCTGGATTTGCAGGCGCTCCTTCAACAGCGCTGTCTCTTTTTCCAGTGCCCGCCCAAATTCCCGCACCGCGTGTGCCCCGAGTGACATATCCGTTTGAGGCGCAGTTGCATGCCAACCTCATTCGGGCCTGGCTGCATCGCGCGGGCGCGAGCCGGGCGTACGCTGCCAGCCTCTTGGCCTTGCCCGCCCACTCGGCCGCAGGTGTCGATGGGCCGCCGCCCTTGGTCAGTGACGTGCTTGCTGACGGCGGGGAGCCGTTTGCCGCGCGCAGCCGCGTCCGGTGAAGGGTGCCCGCCTGCACGTGAGGAGCTGGCCTCCGTAAAAACAGCGGCAAAGACCTCCCGTGCCCGGAGGCGCCCCTTAAAATCCCCCCTGAAACACGTTGAAGCCACTGCGGAAAAAAAAATCGCGATTGCAGCCGAGGCGCATGCGCAAGGCCGCATGCCCTTGCAAGACACCTTCCTGAGTCGCCTTAGCATGCCAACCTGTCCAGGACCTGAATGCCCCGCAGCGGCATTCAAGGCGCAGTCGGTCGCACCGCATGTGCCCCAACTCACATGAGCTTGCCAAATAAGGCGCATCGCATGCCTTCTTCTTGAAGCCTGGCTGCAACACGTTTGCAGTCGAGGCGCAATACCACTTTGGATGCTCACCATGCCTCTTGCAAGCATCAGCCGGCACTTACCTTAAATGCATGCGAGGCACCGCTGCTGCTTCCATGACATGTGTGCCGCCACATTCGGACCTTGTTGCACCGCAGTTGCAACCAAGGTGCACGCATAATCGGCTATCCGACTCCCCCCTCAGCCCGCAGGCTCGGGACGCGGTTAGCCCATCCGCAAATGAGCTCTCCAATGTTTGCGGTGACAGGCGTTGAGCCGTGAGTGCTTGTGCACGCATGTACCCGTTAGCACTGCACGGCAATCAAGGTTCAGATACCTTGACTCCAGGCTCAGCCCGCAGGCTTTGCATAATGTTACCGGCCCTCAGGGTCGACAACACCATCGCATGTTTTTTCAACACCAAGGCAGAGGCTCCTCCGCGGAGACCTCGCCGACATAGCCATCCCGCAGGTCAGTCCGCCGATAACCTTCGCGAGTGGGAAGCATGCCTAATGATGGAAGACATAGCACTCACCATCCGCTCCAGCATCGCGTTGCTGGAGAGCATCAACTCCTACGTCCACATGCTTCCAATGCCCCGCAGCGCGCATTTCCTGCAGTGGTCAGACAGGCACCACGAGTTGGCGGAGCTGGCCGACGAGTGGACGCAGTGCATGCCTAGCCCCTCGCAACCTGAGCCCAGCTCGGCATCCGCTTTTCCGCCAGGCCTGCCTCAGCCAATCTCGCAACGCAATGCACCATACTGCATCAGGTTCCAGGCCGACAATTTTCATGCTAAAGCATGCAAGGCGGCCCATGTGTGCAGCGTGCCGGACTGCACTGGGAATCAGGATTAAAATTGTGCACCGCATCTTGTGCAAATTGCATTTCAGCTTTCACACTGCGTGCCCTGAACGCACGCAAACCAAGGCGTGGACACTCCGCGGCATGCAGACATCAACCTCCTCACGTGAGCCTTGTTAGGCTGACTGCGTCACATGTGCTGCAGCATGTTCAGCTATCACGGCCGCACAACGCATGCTTTGCCCGAATTAGCCTTTTTCTGCTATACAGAAACAGTGCCCGCTTACTCCGCCTGCTTTGTCCAGCATCCCTCGCAATGGACTTGCAGCGCATGGTGGCGGAGAACCAGAACAACCCCGCATTCCTGCAGGACATCATCCGCATGCTGGCGCAGTCGCAGTCCGATGCGGGGTCGGTGCATCCAGAGGATGCATCCAACGCACCGCGTCCATCCAACACCGATCTCCTCGATTTTTCAGAGCCGCATGTTGCACCGACCCCCGAGCAGGCATCCGCAACAGCGGAACCCAAGTGCAAGGCAAAGCCAGCCAGTTTGCTCCGCCCGCACCCCCCGGAGCTCCCAGAGGACAGCCTCCCCGAGCATGCACCTGAAGGGGAGGAGGCCGAGCCGGTGGAGCCTGTTCCAGAGGACAACACCCCCCGCATGTCAGGGCACCATGGGCTCAGCTCACGGAAGAGGAGCGAGAAGAGCAGCGCGCCAGAGACGAGCTGCCTGAGCACCCTGGCATGACCGCATAGAGGGCACCCCGGATGCATTGCGTCGCAACCTGATGGCCCCGGAACCAAAGCATGCTGCGGAACCGGAGCCGGGGCCCGCACCATGCATGTACAAGGCACCGCCAACGGGGGCCAAATTCCCTGCATGCCGACCGCTAGACGCGCCGCATAATTGGCCACCGCAAGAAGGAGACCCTCGCCATCAGCCTCCTCTGCATGGGTTCCCGTGGTCACACGACGGGTCCTATTGGGCAAACTACTGGCACCTCGGCGGGGTGCCCGACGAGGCTACCCGCTGGCATCCATCTACGCATGCCTACAGCATCGACCCGGCATACTCCGCCAACCAACGCATTGGGGCATACAGCATGCATCACCCCGGCAAGATGCCAAAAAGGCAACAGCGGGCCGCATTTGTCCAGCAGCTGGATGCATGCATACGCATCCCCTCGGTGCGTCTGCCCCGCACCATGCGTCGCATGGAGATGCAGGGCCGCGGACTACGCATGCTGTATCTCGATGACAACAACCGCATCAGCTGCTGCCTGCCTTGCGCAAATTCCGCATGCCCCTATGATGCAGTCTGCGGTCAGTACGTGGTCGACACGGCCACGGACACGCATGACAGGCATCGCTGCAGCGGTTGTGTCGCGGACTCCCGCGATCTCAACCGCTGATGCACCGCACGCATTCAATCGCATTTTGCATCGGCCCAACAGCATGGACATGCATGCATGCTGCAGCACTCCCTGCCAGGGCTCGTACAGGCATTCACTTTGCAGCTCAACAGCAAGCGGGAAAAAAGTGACCTTCATCGGGCAAGTTAGGTCATGCCTCCAGCAAGGCCGCTCAAACCAGGGTCGCATGCTTCCGACTCTCCAGGTACGCGCAGACCGACTTCCAAGTCCGCATCCAGGCATCCAAGACGCTGCGTCAGGCCCCTACACACAGCAGGCACTCAGGTGACGTTTTTGCATGCCATGCAATGGCATCCCTGCCGATGTCCCATTGCAGAGGATCAATCATTTCCACTGACACAGGTTCCCCTCGAGCACACCCATGCCATGGCGCGTTCGAGACCGCTGAGGGTCTGCATGGTCAGTGAAAAGGCCGCTGGAACAGGATGGCGACAGCGAAGCGCAGGAGTCCCTCGACTCTGAGCACCCCTTCTTGAAGCCAACCGCAAAACCAAAGCCGGTGCCTAAATTGAGGCCCCGTCATAGCATTCAAGACTTGCATTCAAGCCCGCACGCAAGAGCAAGCAGCGCACCACACCCGCTTGCTGCCCAGCCACGTTCCGCAGAACATGAACCAACGCTGGAAACCGGTGCTCCGGTAGGCGTGCGCATGTTGACGCATCATCTCCGGCCTCCGCCTCCACTTAACCAGCCCAGAGCCCAGCCTGCACCAAGCCTCGCCCGTGGAGGCCTGCCAGTGACGCAGCCGTCACCTCTCTTCCCATGGTTTGCTGAGCATTGCCACCCCTTGCCACGACCACCCTGCAGGCCGCAGCCTCGCAGCATTTCCCAGGCATCCAAACCGCATTTGACACTCCGGCACGAACAAACTGCTGCACCCCTCAGCTCCGGTCCCTTAGACCGCAGGCCGAGGTCCCAGCCAGGAAGGACCGTGGCCCCTCGTTTCCGACAGGCCAAACTCGGTCCGCAAGCACAGAGCCAAGCCACTCAGCGGGAAAAGTGCGTTCATGATTGGCAGGACCTGCTAGCACAGATTGGCACTTGCTCAATAACCTTTGTTGCAGCAGCAGCATCACAGGACCCGCACGCGGCCTTCGACGCATCGCTCCGTGCATACACACCATCCACCATTGCCCAGTACTTCAGGTGCGTCCGCGCCTTTTTAACCTTCATCGAAGCACTCAGTGTCGGCGTGGGAGATTTGCTTCTCGTGCATCTAGTGGACCTCTTGCATGCTTGCGAAAGCTCCAAGCTAGAAGACTGCAGCAGCGTGCGCATAGCACCTCGACCCATGCTCAAAGCACTCTCAGGTCAAATAGAATCACTAGCATCTCTGCTCTCCAACCCGCTGGCGAGAGCCTTCGCATCCCCTCAGCAGCCTCAGGAAAGGAAGGAGGCTCTGCCTCTGCCCCTGGCAATTCTAGCATCCTGGGAGCGCAAAGTTTGTGCAGCCGACTGCACGCATAACCTGCGCATCACACTAGGCTCGTTTCTCCTGGCAGCCCACACAAGCATGCGGCTTGGAGACATTCAGCGCATCAAAATCAGGGAGATCAGCCTTACTCAGCATGCTCTGCGAGGATCATGCTGGGCAACAAAAACTACAAAACTAGGACAGCCGTGGGCGTGTACCCTGTTCGGCCTCACAGGACGCGGAGCACAATCCTCTTGGGTGATCAAATGGCTCGAGAGCCTTAGCGAAGCGGTCACGCAAAGCATTTCAGAGCCCTTCTACTTGCCAGAGCCGGACTTCATCATGCCCGTGTTCGCATACATGGACGACAACACGCACCCTAAGTTCTCGGGACCGCTGCCGTACACGCAGGCCTTGTCTTTGCTGCGCTGGGCGGTCCCTTGGGAGCCCCGCACTTCAGCATGCTTCAACTCAGATGAGGCCCAAGTGTACACACTACACAGCCTAAAAGTGGCACTCTTGAGCGCATCCGCCCAACTCCGCCTGCCAGAAGAGTCAAGACGCCAGCAAGGGCATCATCGCATTAACTCAGTGCAACTGTACAGCCGCGACGACACAATCGAGAGCCTCTGGGTGCAAGCACAAATCGCAGCCGCACTCATCCGAGGCTGGCGACCCACTCGCCCGCAATCCAGGGGAGGTCAGCATCCGGTCTTCGAGCCGCTTTTCCGTGTTGACGCACAACCCATCCCAGAAAGCGTGAATCTGCAGGACCTTCCCACACCTCTCCGCATGTTCACCTACGCGAGAGAACAGCAAACTCAGCCAAGCATGGCAGACCTAGAAGCATGGGCCGTGCAGGACATTCAGTCCTCAGACAGCTCCAACGCACCAGAATCGGGCGAGGAGCGCCCCGGAGAAGCACCGCTTCAACGGTCATCATCAGCACTCTGCTTGGTTCAAGTCACTACGGGGGCAGCTGTACATGCAGTATCCCCGGAGCACCTCCAGTCCGCCTTCTGTACAGCATGCGGCCTGGGGATCCAGGCCCCAGTGCATCGCATTGATTACTTAGGCCAAGAGCACTTGTGCAAGCACAATGCGTGCCAGCACGCGTTCTCGCTCATGCCATAGCATAAAAGAGTTTGACCAGCGGGTGGACACAATAAGCTTCTGCAGTTGTTGCGGTCTCTCCTCCCAGGCCGTGACGCTCACAACGCGACCATTGCCAAGGCCAGCAGGCCCACACCTCAGCTGAGTGCAGCCTTTTTAGCTCCTCTGGCTTGACACACTTGACACACACTTGCTTGCTGCATGCTGCCGCCAGCTAATTTCTTTGCTGATAGCCAATACCTCAGCCCAATCCTCCTCTCCGGCCCCAACATGGCTGACTCAGAGGAACAAGTGACATCGGCCGATGCCATGCGCAACTTGCTGTCAAGCGCTCGGGTGCCAGACATACTTGTTGAGCATATCCTTGGCCTGGGATTCGAAGACATCGCAGATTTCGCATACGCATACGCAGATGCATCCGATCTCGGCAAGCTTTTGGATGGCGTGCCGTCCGACACATGGACCGCCATGGGCATCACAGATCCAGAACACTCCATACCTGCGGCACGCATTAGAAGAGCTTTTGTCATGGCCAAGGCCTCCGCTTCGCAAGAATCCTTGGCCCTGGCGCCAACAGCATCTGTGACGCATGCAGGACAGGCGTTGCCCGGGCCGCAGGCATCACCCGCAATCGCATGGGCGGAACATTTGCCTCCCAAGCTGAGCCCAGAAGTCGTGCAGGACTTAGTGGACAAGTTCCAGAAGAACTATCCCGGCGAGCTTTTGGGTCCGGACAGCATGCCTAGCATTCGCCTATTAAGCATGGTCTATGAAATGACCAAGTCCAAGCACTTTAAGTGGATCCCGTGGCAGTTGAGACTTAGTGCGCGCCAGTACCAAGAAGCCATGGAAGCGCGTTCACATAAAGTAGCACGCACCGAAGCACAGCTACTGACGCATGCTTTTTTCGACGAGACTCCGGAAGTCAGCGTGGAGGGTAGGGCCCTGACAGCTAGCTGGCTGCATCGCACTCAACAAGTGTTCCGCAATGCGCTGGCCCTGTGCCAAGCGGTGCACCTGCTGAACGCCAAAGCGTTAGATCAGCAAATTGCCAGCATGTGCCTCGCGCAGCCAGACCCCGCACTGTCCCTCCGCACGGTCACAACCTCGGAACTCCTGCACGCCGATCGCCAAATATGGGGCACGATTGTAGATCTCTTGCATCGCAAATGGTCTATGGACGACGCCTTCCACGAGCTGACGCATGGCCGCATGGAGATTCATTCGCTCCTAATGCTGCGGCCTAAGATCGCCAAAGTAGTCCCAGCACCGCCTCCCGCCAGACGGGCCCACCTGAGTCCCAGGCAGCCCAAACGGCCCGCCAGCCGGCCGCAGAAATCCGAGCCGCCACGCAAGAAAGGCAAGGGAAAGGGAAAAGGCAAATCCAAAAACGCCTGGGCCGCATCACATAATGGGAAGCCCATTTGTCGCAGGTTCCAGACAGGGACCTTTGCACATGTGTGCGCAATAAAAGGCTGCCAGCAGACGCATCCAGCATCCCAGCACGCATCGAACCACACATGAAACAGTCCGAAGGAAGCCCCGGCAGCTTCCCCGGACGGTGCCACAAAAACGCCGGCCGCATTCACTGTTTTCCCTCCCGCATGCCAACAAGCGCCTTCAGACGCTGGCACATTGCATAAGCCCCGGGGAGGACTCCTGCTGGACGTCTTCGCGGGGGTCCATGCACCGATCTCCGCCGCAGCAGACCAACAAGGCCTTGCACGCTTCGAAGCTTTTGACTTGGACGCCAATCCTCAGCACAACATTCTGGATGACGCATGGTTCGAGTTGCTTTTGCGCATATGCTGGTCTGGCAGCGTTAGCTTGCTGACCTTGGCACCGCCGTGCAAGGAATACTCCAGGCTCAAGCTTAGACCAGGCGGCCCAAAGGCGTTACGCACGCCTTCATGCATGCTTGGCACACCGAACTTGTCACCAGCAGAACTCTCTCGGGTTCGCGACAGCCGCGAAATCCACAGAAGAGGGCGAGAGCTGTTCAAAGCAGTCGCCTCCCAAAGTGGCGTGGCAATCTTCGAGCAGCCGCCGTCCAGCATGGCTTGGTTGGAGCCGGAAAACTTCCAGTGTTTAAAAAACTTTCACGGACACCTCGCATGGGTGGATGCGTGCCAACATGGCGTGATGCTCTCAAAATCATGGTGCTTCGCCAGCAATGATGCATGCATCCAGCACGTGGCAAGCAGATGCCCGCATCAACATAAACACGCCAGCATAGCGGGCGTTCAAAGCAGCTCAGGCCAGTACCTGAGCCGAATACCCGGCAAGTCTCGCAGCGTGCTTGATCAAACATTGCGCATTCAAGGTGAGCACGCAACCCGAAGTCCGAAACCTACGCAAACCCTCACTGCTTTCACTGCACCCCGTGCGCTTGCGGGTATGCGATGGAGCTGGCATGCATTCGACTGCAGACCACTCAATCCCTCAACCAAACCACCCGCTCACGATAGTAGCACGTGCCTGGCTGCATTGGCTAGACGCACAAAAACTCATCCCAAAAATTCTAGCCCATGTGGGCTCCGGTAACGCATCCCCCCCTCTCTCGGAACAACAGTCCGAGGAGGCAGCACGGATCGCGTTCCGCGCCATGAACATGCCGTGCCCATCCGACTTAGCACCCGATGAAGGACAACCGTACCGCCTGTCACTCTTGCATGCCCTAGCAACGGCATCCAATGACCCAGACCTCAAACTAGTGCAGCTGCTGGCAGAAGGCGTGCCAACAGGAGCTGTGTCCGAACTGCCACGTAGCATGCAGTGGCCGCCTAAACCTCAAGCAGACCTGCCTAGTGAGCTCACCGAGTGCATCGGCAACTGGAAAGCCGCAGAAGCGGAACCAGAGACGGTATCAGCCTTGCTGGAAAAGGAAATTGCAAACGGATGGGTCATTCGAACCGGCATGCAGAAGGCAAGGACCCACGACTAGTCTTAGACAGCACAGTGTGTGGGGTGAACCCCAAGTGCGCCATTCCAGAACGCATAAGCCTGCCAATGGCCTCGGACGTGCGCTTAGCATTCCTCCCCGAGGACACGCATTCGTCCTTTGTGGGGGCAAGCTTTGATTTTAAAGCAGCGCATAAGCAGATCCAAGTGCACCCCAGTGAACATGGCCTGCTTCTGTTCCGTGTTGCCGATATCCTGTACCATTATAGGGTTTGCCACTTCGGAGCACGCTTCTCCGCATACTGGTGGCAGCGCACCGGAGCATTCCTCCTGAGGCTACTGCACGGCATTTTGGAACTGCACCCACATCGTGCATGGTTGTTTGTGGATGACCTTTTGGCAGCACTGCATCGCAGTGACGCGCACGCACAGCTGGCCCTTATGGTCATGTTCTTTGCAGCAATTTCTGCCCCGATCTCGTGGAAGAAGGTTCAATTTCAAAATGGCCTCACGTGGTGTGGGTGGCGCATTAATTTCCTGCATGAGACCATCGAACTCACGCCAGAAAAAACCTTAAAATTAAAAGGGCAGCTGCACGAGCTGCTCAAAGCGGGGAAGGTCAAGCGAAAACTTTTGGAGCAGGTTCTAGGCCTACTCATTTGGGCGACCAGTCTGAGCCCCGAACTCAGGTCCTGGCTGGCACCTTTGTATACAGACTTGCATTCACCGCCGGGTTGCATGATCTCTGTCCATGCGCGCTTGTGGCCATCCTTCCTTTCAGCATTGGACACCAAAGCCGTGCTCAGGTCAGCAGTGCACGGCATCTTCATGCCACCAGGCTCTAAAGTTCTCGAGTTCCAAGGGGCATGCATTCGCACGCCAGCTGACCTGCCTCGCGTTGTGCCTAGTCACAAATCCGCCTGGGTGCGCGTCGCGGACGCATCCGCAGAGCACACTCGCCTGTCCAAGATGAGCAAACATGGCGTAGAATGGTTGCTGCAATGCTTCCACTTAGACCTCGCATGCCCGCTGAGAAGCAAGCCAATGCTGGCATGCAAAGCAGCCGCAGATGCCTGCGCCGAGGGCAGTGTCGTGGGCATAGGGGGTTGGTTCATCACCAGCAGCTCCGTTTCTTGGTTCGCAGAAACTTGGCAATTCCAGGAAGTCCAAGAGCAGTGGCCGTGCCTCACCAAAGAAGCCCAGCGCTACATCGCATGCTTCGAAACCTTGGCTCAACTAGCACTCATGCGTATCGCATGGTCCTGCGAGGGACAAAGCGTGCATGGCATTTGCATGCCCACAGGGACAGATAACACGGCCTCCGAGGCAGGCGTTAATAAACTGTTCACCACAGCATGGCCCTTGCAAGTCTTTGTGCAACTTGTAGCCGCCTGGGCCCATAAACACAAATGGTCCGTGATCGCGTCACACATCCCAGGAGAGCACAACATCTGGGCGGACCAACTCAGCAGAGGTAATACCTCCGCTTTCCAGAGTCGGCCGCATGCCAGAGTGCGCTTCAGGCCGCATGATTTCTGGCCTCACGCATCAGCTCTCACGCTTCACCCTGCGGACGCACCGTGGAGACCCGAGCACGTGATTGCATCGCAAACGCACTAAAGAGGGGGTGAGGTGATTTGACCGTTTGCTTAGAACCCTAAAGTGGGGGCATTCCGACAGGCTCCGCATGAGATGCAGGAAGATGGAGTGGACGCGCATCGTCACTCCACCTGCATCTCAGAGCCTGCACTTCTAAGCAACGCTCAAGTAAAAAAGCGCGTGTCGAGTTTGCTTCGGTCGGATGCTTTTTTCCCTGCATGTCCCTGTAGGCTTGAAGCAGTGATCAAGATTCTAACGCTAGGGGTTTTTCTTTTCCCCTGTGTTTTAATCTTGGTTGAATCTTCGGCCGCGTGGCTGTTTCTGCTTCAAGCCCTTTAGTAAGGGACATGCCTTGAGGGTCTGACCCCTCTTTCGTTCTTTTTGAACCCACCCTCCCACCCTTTCACGGCCCAGGTGGAAACCAACTTCCACAAGGCCTGATTGCTGGGTTGCTGAACACGCATGGTTGCAAGCTTTCCCGCTTCCAACATTTTGTCGGCTTACTGCGTCCCGCAGGACCCGTTTAGCCTGTGCAAAGAGGCCTGATAGCTGATTGCTGAACACGCGTTGTCGGCAAGCTTTCCAGCATCAAGCATGTTGTCGGCTTACTGATCCCGCAGGACCAGTTTAAGCCTATGCAGTGAGGACGCATTCCTCGTTGGCCACACCAGTTTGAACCCATGCTGTGCACGCAGTCGCACATCGCTGAATGCCATCGGCATTCTGTCGGACCAGCCTGGTCCCCTTCAGGAGGACGCATTCCTCCCATGCACACCTATGCACGCATTGCATACCGATGTGCAAAATACCTCCTATTTGTCTCACACCCCATGGGTAAAACACCCTGTGTGATGGTCGAACACGCAATGTTGACCACAGGGGGCATTCCGACAGGCTCCGCATGAGATGCAGGAAGATGGAGTGGACGCGCATCGTCACTCCACCTGCATCTCAGAGCCTGCACTTCTAAGCAACGCTCAAGTAAAAAAGCGCGTGTCGAGTTTGCTTCGGTCGGATGCTTTTTTCCCTGCATGTCCCTGTAGGCTTGAAGCAGTGATCAAGATTCTAACTCTTTTTCCAGTGCCCGCCCAAATTCCTATAATTCCTCCGAGGACCTTTCCGTGCAGCGCTCTCGTTGGCTCTTCGGGCAATTGATGTCGCGCGGCCCGAGGATGCCCCCGCTCAGGTGCGGGCCTGGACACTGTGGCTGCTCCTGCCCCGCTTGTTGCTCCACCGCCCCCCTGGCACCCACCGCCTCACAAAACCAGAGTGGCGCTCGCGGCTTTTGGACTTCCAAGCCGGCCGGTGGGAGCTGCTCCTTCAGGGTGCCGCCCGTTGCATCCCAGCCACTGAGGGTGACGCCCAACCGCCGGTTTCGCCTCCCGAGCAAAACCGCCGCGCGGAGCGTGCAGCCAGGCTGGTCAGCCAGGGAGAGCTCTCCAGGCGACCCGCCCAGCCGTAGGAGCCCCTGGACCGGGCGCTTTTGGAATTCCAGCCTGAGGCCCCTGTCGCGCTTTCCGCCCACACGCTCCTTGCAAACCTGTGCCGTGCCCGTAAAGGAGCAGCAGCGGGCTTCAGTGGCCACACCTCGGAGTTGTGCCGCCTTGTTTTGGATGACGAAGCATCTGGTCTTGCTTTCGTCCGGGCAGCCACTGATCTCGCACGGGCGCAGGTTCCCCCTGGCATCGCCGCCGCCATTGGCCTTGGCCGCATCGTGGCGCTGCAGAAACCAAATGGCCGTGTCAGGGGCATAGTGGCCGGTGACTTCTTTCGTCGGCTTGTGGCCCGTTCCCTTGCCCAATTTTTTTCGTCCAACCTGCAGGAGGCCTGCCAGCCGTTTCAGTTCGCCCTCTCCACGCGTGCCGGCACCGAAGCTCTTGCACACGCCCTCCAGGCGGAGGCAGATCCTGATGCCACAATCCTGTCCGTGGATGGGGTTGGGGCTTTTGACACCGTCAGCCGCCTGGCAATGCTCCGCGGTCTTTCCCGCGTGCCCGGTGCTAGCGCCTGTCTCCCTTTCGTGCGGCAGTTTTACACGGCACCCTCTCGGTTTGTGTGGCATGATGCTGCAGGTCGGCCGCGCGCGATCGACCAGGCAGAAGGCGGTGAACAAGGCCACCCGCTCATGCCAGCACTATGCATTGGGTCAGCACCCGGCCCTGGTAGAACTCCAGCGCCACCTTCGCCCAGGGGAGCTCGTGTTTGCCTACCTCGATGACATTTATGTCATCCTCCCCTCAGCCCGGGCCCGTGTGGTTTTCGACCTACTGTCCCAGCACCTGTTCCGGCATGCGCGCATCGAAGTCCACCAAGGCAAAACAAGGGCTTGGAACGCCGCCGGGCTCGAGCCGCCAGGCATCCGTGAGCTTGGCTCCACTGACGCCCCGGTGTGCTTGGATGACCGGCTTGGTTGCTTTCTAGATGGCGTTGGTTGCGCTACTTATATATTGCTCCCTAACATGTTCTAACCCAAGTTATATATTGGGTTAACTCTATCAAGTTCACCTGGCCTACTTGCTATATTGACGCTCTTCTGCTATGTAGATAGTATGTTTGTTATGTTGCTACGGCCTACTTAGAGAAGGTTTTTGTATCTAAGCCATGTTAAGTTGATGAAGTTGCTAAACAAATAACCTACATACTTACATTGACTAAGTAACTTATCAAGTATGATATTCAAGTTAGTAAGTTGATCGCGGCCTACTTACTAAGTACGCCGAGGCCTACTTACTAAGTACGCCGGGGCCTACTTACCCCGCACGCCGGGGCCTACTTACTAAGTACGCCGGGGCCTACTTACTAAGCGCGCCAGGGTCTAGTTGCTATGCGCGTTTTGGTCGGTGCGCGAGCGCATGAGCTCGCCTCGCAATATGGAAATGCTCAGATGAAGGAGGCGGAGATGTGTTTTTGGTAGGTTTTGAAGTTGAAATTGAAAGGTTTGGCGTTCGTGTGTGTTCTTTGTAATTTTGGTGCCCACAGTAGTTGAGCGGTGTTCTTGTTAGCTTACATGCGGAATCATACGCATGCGTGTGCGAAATACAAGATGGGTCCCTTTTTTTCAATGCATGTTAGCGTGGCCGAAGGGTTTCTACAGAATAAAGCGCCCCCAAATTGGACAGCCAGATGTGGAAGCTTTTGCCCGAACAAGTTGGAAAATGGACAGCGGCAACATTTTTTCCGGCTGTCTTGTTGGCGTTGCCTTGTATATACCTGGGCTAGTTCATGCGTCGAAAAAGACCCAGCTGTTGGGTTATTTGTTTTTGCTGCTTTCAACATGTGCTCGCGTGTGTCGTTTCCAAACAAAATACAAAACGCCGATGGCTCAAATGTTATGAGGTTTACCGAACAAGAGTTTAGCGATAGTTCATCAAGAGGGTTTACGTTTTGTTGCAGTTTTGGAAATGAACTTGGAAAAGAGAAGAATTTGAGGTTTCATTCAGCGTCAAACAAACATGCACCCATGGAATCTGTTTTGACCAAACTTTGGAACCGCACATTTCAGTCAATGATTTTTGTTTATGACTGTGCCTTGACGCAACAAACACTGCTGCTGCTGTCCAAGTTTTGACACTGCTTCGTCCAAACTCTTTGAGCCACTGACAATTGGTCAATTTGGTAGCCGACATGAATCAACGCCATCATGGTTGACATGCAAGTTTCCTTGGCTCTACCAAGTTCACAAGCATGGCGCATGAAACTCACATGTTCAAGAGGTTATAAGATTTGCTCGCTTCACACGCGCAGTCAATGTTCAAAGTGTCACAACACGGCAAGAGGTAAAATCAAACACGATCTCAAACATGTTGGCTTGGTGAACGCTTCGATCAGCGTGATGACGGGTCATGAAGCTCATTTTGAGCAGTCCATGGTTTGCATGGAGTACTGCGTGTTGAAGCGCGCGGACCGGTCCGTGAAGGCCAGAGACTTCACAAAGTTGTGGCCGGGTCAGTATGCTCGAGTCTTGGCGCACGAAGACATCTTCCTGAGCATGTTTGCGCAGGGGGGTGGGTCAGCGTGCAAGTTTCAATATGAGGAGAGGACAGAATGGAAAGGCAGACCAATGCTGGTGTATGCTCATTGCCAGGAGAGATTCCCACGCATTGGTGTTTTGATCCACGAGTCACGTCCAAAGTTGGTGGTGAACCAAGAGATTGTGACTCGAGATGATGGCTTGGCGCGCGCGGTTTCATGGCACTACAGCGCCTCAGGGACACGCATCACCACCAAGTTCTTCTACAGCAACGTTTCTTGCCAACGTTTTGGGAATGTCTAGTGTTTCGCAGTTCGGATTTTTTGGAGAATGTTGCATTTCTCCGTTGCGCCAAGTAGAAGCTGACTCGATGTTTAGCAGGATTCAGCCAGACTTGTTGTCTCGAACTTCCTTGTGTCAGGAAAAAATCACTCAGCGCCGAGCTTTGCACCACTTGCTGGACCACTTGGTTCAGTTCAATGTTTGCACCCCCGTCACAGATGTGACGTTGAGCGCAGATTTCCAGCCCAACGCTTTGATCTTCAAACCCGACACAACGCATGACGCGAAGATCTTAGAAGAGGAAAGATCAGTCCGGCCCTTCAGTGACATTCAGATGATGAGCGATGGAGATTCCGACGAAGGCGGCTCGGATTTGCAAATCGTCAAAGCCTTTAGGGTTTAGGGCTCAGTCAAAGATCAGTTTGCCAACCCTACCAAACATTAGGCGTATAAACTTGATGATGGTTTTGAAAACGCAACAAAAACGGCCTTTGTCCAACCCATGCTTTCTGCCTCTTGCAGAGCAAGGGAAATGAAGCCAATGGTTTGGATGCATCAGTGAAGGGTTAGTATAGATTGCTGCTTGAAATGAAATTTCCATCATCGTCCAACAGGTGCTTCGGGATATTCTTTTTCAATTTCCCACTGAGTGGATGCATTGTTCTGTCAGTTGGATTGAGTGCTTGCAGGTCTTTGATTCAGTGGATGACGTGGGTGATGGACTTCCGGGGCTTTGACTCGATGGACTCGATTGATTGCTCGGTTTTTGATGTGGCACCGTCGCCGCCAGCAGCTGTAAAACAACATGTGACTCTCGTACTCGGCGCAGTTCGGTTTTAGTGGAGGTGCAGCATTCACAAATGCCGTTGTCCATGTGTTTGATGTTAGCGGCCAAGTTGAGTTTCACTCAGATATGCACTTGCATGCTGTGCATGCTTGCACGCGTGCGCCGCAGCCATGTTTCAGCTCATATCTTATCTCTCAGACGCATGCATTCTAGCGCATGAAGGGCTTTGTGAATTGCCAGGCATGCTATGTGACCTGGCCAGATCCTGTCATCAAGACATTCCACACTCAACGCCACGGTTTTGTGAAATGCGTCACGTAGTCAGGTCTGTGCTGTCTGTGCTGAAGAAGTGTCTGAAGCCATGAACCAGGCGCAGAGAGACCAGATCCAGAAGTACGTTCAGGCCGCTGCAAATGAAGGCATGGTGGCGATCTCAAAGAAGGCTTTGGACTACTTGGAGAAGGAGACTTTGGTCCACGTTCAGAGGATAAGATGCATTCACCTTGGGGTCCATCATGGGAACAGAGGCGGGACAGGAATTGATTTGAACCACATGGTGGATCTTATGAAGAATATCTCGGCCGTGGGGTATGTGGATGACGTCTCCACACGTGTTTGCGTCGAGTTGGATGGTTCCCCAGCCTCAGAGTGCACAAGGCAGGCGAAGCTGGCAAATTATTGTATCTAAAAGGACATGATGTGTTGAAACACGACTGTGTATCATCAAACATATGGGTGCCAGGCGCCAGGCCATTTTTGAAGCGTGTGTCGAACATAATTAAACGTTGGTTTTGATGGCAGGGATTACAATCGGAGACTGGCCATGGAGTCTGGTGGCAAATTGCCAGCTGCGGAGGAGATCCGCTACGCGACGATTTGTGGCTCGCACGCCAACATGGCGGCAAGGGCAATTTTCCATGGCGGGTTGGGACTGGCTGACCTGAGCCTCCATGAAATTCCAGGAGAGTGGAGGAAGGCCATTGCAGATGGCTGTGATTGGAAAGTCATCAAGGCAGTTGTTTGGAAGGAGTTCCCGCAGCTCCTGGACCTGGTGTGCCAGAGTGGAAACACAAACCAAAGCATATCCAAACAGGAGGATGAGCTCCAGCTCATCAACAAGGTGAAGCAGGCCATCACCTCCTGGCCAGGCGCCAGTGCTCCGAAGTGGCAGGACGTCTCTGCCACTGTTCTGCGGAGCAGACCAAAGTGCGGCCCCTGTGCTCCGTCCATCTTCGCCTTTGTAGTGAGATTTGGTGGCTCCAGCAAGATGTTGGCGGACACACAAGCCTACGCCAGAACGTGTGGAAAGGGGGGCCGGGAGCTTGGCCAGGAAACTTGGGCCATACTATCCCAAGAGATGAAGAGCTTCCCCGACCACCTCCGTTGGAGACACGCGCTGCTGAAGTATGCATACAGTGGGGTCATGCCGATCACAGCCACGGATGCCGCCGGGAAACATTTTTTTTTATCAGTTCTCGTTGCTGTCAATGTCCTTGCAGGTTGGGCATGTTGCTCGCTTGCTCTTTTCTCTTCAAAACATGATCGCAACCCAAGATGAAATGGCTTCAATCAAGTTCGCTTGCGAAAATAGTAGACATCCGAGGCCAAACGAGCGATGACAAACAAGGAGGTCGTGCAGAAGGCATCGTGCGCAATGAAGCTGCTCGACCAGTGGGCCGCAGTGACAGAACCCTACGCCAACGACGAGACCAAGCAGTTGGTGTTCCAGCGTGCGCACGGCAGCTTAGAAGTACACTTGGCAGCATGCGCGCTTGACAAGAAAAACAGAACGCACGACAAGATGGAAGATGCAGCCCGACAGGTGTTGCAGGATTTTGCCAACGAAATTGGTGTCGCGCTGGCGACGCCAAGCCAATGGGGCCAGACTCAGAAGAAGCCGTCTCCCAAGCAGCCGCCTTCCACCAACACCATCTTGAGAGAATACAACGACAAAGGTGTGCTGACAAACGCTCCAGCAGTCATGGCTTCGATGGGCTTTGCTGTGGGCTCTCAGGTGCAGCGCGGCAGCACTGTGGCGAAGATCGACCGTGTCCAAGGTGATGAGGTGCGCTTGACCGTGGAGGACAGCAAGGTATTTGTGTCCGCTGCATCGTTCATCGCCAACGAGTGGAAGCAGTACAGTGAGCCAAAGCCGCAGCTGGAGGTGACGTGGCTGCAGCACTCCCCACCTTCGAGCTTGGACTTCCAACATTGTCTGGTGAAGGGCAAAGTGTTCGAGGCTATGGCAAAGCAGTGCGCGAAGTTGCAAGGCTGGGATACTCTGCAGCTCTTTGCAAACCCGAAGGCTGTCAAAGTTGCGCAGAGTTGGCCTCCCAAGAAGCTCCACTTGCCGTGCGCCAGTACTCGCATCTGGCTGATTGAGGCAAGCAAGACCACGGCAGACCAGTTGCCCATTGGAACATTTGAGAACTACATGGTGGTCATTGGCAGCTGTTCCAAGACTGGCGCCGCGCCGGGCGATGGCTTCCAGAACCCTTTCTGGCTAGTGCCGAGGACAAGTGAAGCTGACGATGCCAACATGGAGGCACGGTTTGAAGTTGCGCGGTGTCTTGTGCTTGGGAGGTTTGGTGTTTCTGCTTTCAAGGCGTGTACCAGCTGATTGGCTGAGCGTGTGCGTGTTTTCCGAAAGTTGGTACGTATTGTACACACATCGATTGCTTGCATACACGTTTTGCTGAGTCAAATCATTGAGACTATGTGTTTATATGTACATCTGTGTACATAGATATGTTGGCGTAAGCAGAGACAGAGAAATGCACCAATTGGGTTGTATATGTAAATGTATGTGTGTTCAAACTTGCATTTACAGGCACATGTATACATACATACGCATACATCTGTTTGTAGGTTTTTACGTGAAGGTACACTGTTTTCAAAGACCTTGCGCGAACTTGATTCATGGCGGCTCTGCGCAGGTCTTCCCCTCCATCGATGTCTTGAAGACGAAGGTCATCAAGCTTGACAAGGAGATTGTGCTGCCAGTCCTTCGCAACTCTGGCAAGTTGGCGGAAGGAGATGAGCTATGTTTGCACACGGAGAAGAAGGACAAGGCGCAGCAGGGTGAGCCGTTGAGGGCCGCGCCTTCCAAAAGGCTGCGAACTGGTTGAGAAGCCTATGGTTGGCAGTTAAGATGTCACATGCCAAAGTGTCTTAAGCGTTTTTTGATGCCTTGGCCAACAATTTGTCATTGTTGTGAGACCAACACCTCATTTGTGACTGCGCGAGCGTGTGCCCAGCGCGCGGGTCAACAAAGTGAGCCACATTTAGCTTTGCAGATGTGCAGCTTTGCAGATGTGCAGCACTGAGTTCTGCAAGCATTGACTTGCCTTGTCCTGGAACTTCAAGAGATTCTGTGAATTGTGCAGGCTGCTGGGCTTTTTGAAGAAGCTCGCGTGCCAGAAGCAAAACCGCGTGATAAGGGAGTTTAGATTTCAAGCTTTGCAAACACACACGCAGTGCCATACAACAAACAGATCGGGTTTGAGCCATGGAGGAAGGTGATCCAGCAATGATGGAGCAGGCTGAGGAGCGGGCTGAGGAGCAGGCTGAGGAGCAGGCTGAGGAGCAGGCTGAGCTGGAAGAGCGTGGCCCCCTGCCGCTGGTGATTGAGAATGTGACCAGAGTGGTGTTGGGGAATCGGCGGCCTTGGTTCCCTAAGACGCAGGAGGTTGACGGCCGAACGTACGTGACCCTATCAAAGACTGACCCAGGCCTTTGTTTTATAGTGACTGGAAGAGGACAGAACAGGCATGCAAAAAGGGACATCCACAGTCTGAATGTCCAGTGGTGGGAGAAGACAACGAAACTGAGCGCCTCACCCTTTCCTTCAAGTATGCTTTTTTTAGATCATGAAAGTATAGAAGATATGCCAGACCTGTTTTTGCTTGAACGTAAAGCAAAACCCCGCTCTATAGATTGCGCGCTCAGGACATGACGCTTGCACGGACATTTTACGGAAGCATATGCTAAGTGGGGTGCAAGATGGAGAAGAGCCGCCGAAATTCCGGCAAGCTCGCGAGGACGATAAATTCGTGATCGCGCGCTGCGTCTCAGTCACCCTTCCTGCATTTACAGATGGGCAAGGAAGTGCCGTTGACGAGACCGAAATGCACATGTTGTGGAGTGTCAAGAGCAAAGACATTCACATAGACCTGACAGACCAAAATCTCCGATACTGCTTCAGCGCGTTGGAATGTTCGCCGGCCGTAGAGAAGGGTAGGGATGAACAGAAGATTGCGTCCCCCAAGAAGAAACGTAGAAAACTGAAGTGGAGACCGAGTAAGGAGGCGGATGCAGCAGAGTTACCTCAAGCACCCCAGGAGCTGGAGCTGCCAGGCTAGGCCGTAGATTTGTTGTATAGAATGCCAGTGTGACTGCTACAGTGATGGCATATCGCCTGGCAACGTCCTGGCGCACAACCAGACCCGCAAAGTTGAATATTGGTCGATCAAAGAATTTGGTGACTTGGCGTTGTCTTTGGAAAAGAACTGGTTTCTGCTTGGAGTTGCAAGAACTGATCATGTTAAAAGGATGGCAGGAAAGATGTCGCAGTATTTCCTGCAAGTGTTGCTCGCGCGATTTGTCCTTCCTTTTGCATGTTGAAGCGCCAAATGAATTTCACATGATGCTGCAAGTTGTTGATGCGTGGCGCTACATTCAATTTCAAGTGAGTCGTCTCCAAAAGATCTGTTGTGTGTTGGCTTGATTTTTGCTTTGTGATTGCCTTGTCTATTCGCGACCAGATTCTTATACGTCAACAAAGTCCATGTGCGACGCCGTGTGTGATTTTTGCGCAGCCGTGCTAAGCCTTAAGCTGTCCAAAAGGAATCGTTGAATCGCGCACTCTCGCGCAAGAACATCATGCCGCGCATGATGAAGCGAACCATCAGTGAGAACGACGATGCCAGCAAGGTGATTTGGTCCTGCTCGTGGGTCATGGACAATGGCCTCAAGTGGAAAGTTGCTCGTCTTGATGGGCCCTGCCGTACGCGACTTGGAAAAACATTAAGAACAGTAGACTGCGCGTGTTCGCGTGCGTGTTGCTCTAAGGATACCTTTTGAGGATGTCGCCGCTACGTGGGCTATGTCCGAATCTGAGAAAGCCAGGATCAAGTGTGACATGGAGGCCAAGTTTGCGACGGGCAATGTTTCTGAAGATCAATGAGATCGCGCGACGCGTCGCAAGCGCAAGAAAACAAAGAGCGTACAACGTCACGGCGTTTGCTAGCACTTGCAATTTTCAATCTCATTGCGAACCAGGAAGTGCATTTTCTTTATTTGTATTTGCTGTTTTTGATTTTGCGTTGATCTGGAACGTACTGGGCCTGGAAACACATCAGTTTTCAGCCGAAGTGGCAAACCAGTAAAAAAGGAGTTTTTTGGCGGGTTGCCTCTACACAAGCGCAGTTGCGTGATATGCAGTGTTTGCTATATGTCAACAGGCGGTTTGTACTTATCTCGTTTTGTCGTCTGCCAGCGGATCTAATGTCCAGGACCTTGAGAACATCCAGAGCTTCTTGGGGACGCAGGAGCGCATTGTGAAAACAGACCAACACAAAGCTTGACAACCAGCTGAATGTGTGGGTTGCAAACCGCGTGTGAATTGCTAAATGAAGGAACCAACCTTGACCGTTACCAACCTTAACATGTCGGAGGCTTTGGTGTCCAAAACATGGATGGGGCCGCACCTGGAAACAAACCAAAACCAAGACGACCTCTTCAGACGTTGACATGCTTTGCTGCCTGGCTGACAGATTGCCTTTTAAATTGACCTGTGGCTCAAGTGCTTGAGCTGTCCCAGCATGTGCGCGCGTAAGAAGCTTAGCCGTAGTTATAAACATGTTTGAATTGTTGGATTTTGATCAGGTTTTGGATTGTTGATTCAGTGTTTGATGAGTGGGTCCGGGCCTTGGCTGTTGCTGCGCTGCGGTTTTTTGAATTCCATGAGATTGAGAATGTGCGCACATTCACTACACATTCAGTGGCATGTTATTGCGCCCTCCCCGCAGCTACTCCAAAGCAGGACTGTCGGAGTGTTTCGGCGTTTTAGAGTATAGTTGGCTGCTGCAAAGCGCCCCATGGACGCGTCCCGTCAATAGACATGTTAATTATCAAACCCAAACTAGATGACTGAGTTTTTTTGAACCATAGAACTACTTTAACCTGATGCCGGCAACAGCAAGCGTTAGAACAGCCCTTGCTGTAGCATTTGCTTCCTGGTTGTCCTTGAGTTTTGAGCAATAGAACTAGTCTATCTTGATAGGTTCAATTGGTGGTAACCCGATATTGAGTGAATGATTCCTGGATGTAATTTGTAGAGTAATGTCCACCGCATCGTTGATGCCTGCAGTAGCAGGCGATAAAACAATCCGGAGCTGGTTGCTTCCTGGTAGCACTTCAGTTTTGAGCAACCGAACTTCTGAATCTTGGTAGTTCCGGTTGTTTGCAATTCGTTATAGACTGATTCATTCCTGCATGGATGTAGGTTGCAGCTCGATTTCCACCCCGACGCGAGAGGCCAGGGCTTGCAACTTTAAAGAAGTAGTCAATCTTGATGGTTTGATTTGATGCTGACCTGGATGTAGATTGTAGGATACTGTCCACGCCCTTGCCCAGGACATTGGTGCGTCTTGCCCGCTTCAAGGCGCGTGTGAAGGTGCGTTGGGGGATGTGGACAGGCTTGCTTTTCCAGCTGAACTTGTCAACATACTTGCTGTTAATTGCCTTGTATTTGCATTGGTGTGTCTGAACTAAAGGGATGTTGCATTCGTTGCTTGTTCTGGTAGCTGGGCATGGTGTGCTCGCTACCCTCATGCATTTCATTGCAGGTTCTTTTCAATTGTGCCATTTGCCAGGTGCAGCTTTGCAGGCCGACTTCACTACTTGTTGGAGCGCTTTTCTTGAGGCGAGGATGGATGGGGATGAGGTGTATCTGAGCACTATCTACCTGATATTCTTGTAGAAAACAAATAAAACATAGGTTCAACCTGAAACTGAAAAACACAAAAATCATAGGGACGTTATTGTGTTTTCGAATGTTTGCAACGTTGGGAAAGCATCACAATTCATCAAAAATCTTGAAGGTTCACCAAATCCTAAAAAAAAAATTGCGAGAGTTCCCCCTTATTTTTTGTGTCATTTTTTTCGAGAGATGGGGAGTTTGGTTTTTTGTGGACCCACAAATTTGCATTTCAAAAAAAAGTGGACCCACAAAGTTTGAATCCGAAAATATGTGGACCCACAAACTGTGAATAGTGTCATTAGGTTTTTTTTGTGGAATCACAACTTCTGAAGCTAGGAATTTGTGGACCCACAAGTCTGCAGTTTAAAACCATGTGATTCCACACACTTTGAAATGCGGCCGTCTTGGATGATGATCAGCTTCAGGATTGTAAAGAAGTGACACAACACATGTTTCCATCTATACCCATTGCCAGGCGGAGATGAGTTTTTCCCATAGCGATCGAGGATGGATGAGGCCTGGGTCGTGTGTTGGAATGCGTTCCTTGAGCGGCGCGAGCTAGCCCAGCACTATTTGCGAGCTTTCCCAGCGCCATGGTGACATAGTGGGATGTGTTGTTTCGTGTCGATTTCGCAGAACTTTTGTGGCGTGTTTGAGTTGCGTTCGGTCTTGACAGGTCGGGTTCATGCCAAGCTCTTCAACAAGAGGCGCGCTTGGGACTGGATGAAGGGGAGTCAGCCACCGCTTTGTGACTTGTGCGTGAGCGTGCTTGCAAACCGCAGACGGATGGCTCTTAGGCAGCATTTGAACATCTGCTATGGGTACACACACACCACAGATACAGGCATCATTAGATTGTTACACTCGGTTGCCCCTATGGGGCGTGCCTTTGTGTTGTTGGTGTTTACAGGCATCACACAGCTATATAGATAGACTGTCACACCCGGTTGCCCCTATGGGGCCTGCCTTTGTGTTGTTGGTGTTGTTTATCGCAGCACCAATCCACCAACACGTATTTTCCTTATAGATTCATACTCGCATGATATGTTTAGAACATTTACATAGAAACGCGCCAGACGTATATGTCTTTAACTGTGTCATGGTCGTCAACTTTCAAGGCTCAGGCAGCCACTTCGAGCACATAGGTTGTGCGCACCGCCCCAAACAGGCATTTCAACTGAACAAGGCACTGCAGCCAACAATCAACACAGACCGCGCCATGGCTTCGTGGAGCAGCGAGGAGGAGTGGGGCGCATGGAGCCCTGACGACAAGAAGGACAGCTTCACTTTCATTCCCGTTGCTGGAGTTATGTTTATGTGTGTGTTGCTGAAGTTTTGAAAATGCGTGTTGAGACAAGTTTACTGCGTGTTTTGTGAGTTGTGACAGTTGCTTGGTATCTCAAGAGCTTTGCGTGAGCCCATGGAGGAGCAGCCGCTTCCGCCGCCGCCGCCGGAGGCAGGGGTGTTCACCATGGCTTGCGCTTCTGATGCTAGTTCCCTTCGTTTGTCGTGCGAAGTTACTTGGTATCAGGAGGAAACCGACGAGGAGGGGGTCATCGTGATCGGAGCCAAGGTGCAGCCGAAGAAGATGCCGAAGCCAGTGGCGGCCTCATTCCGTCGATGATCAAACGCTCAACTACACACACAGTGGTGCACGTATGGATATGATGGGTCACACCAATATAAGGCCACCTTTTTGTTACCCAAGTTGTCATTTTGTGGACCAAAAAGGACGCCGCCGTGTTGAGACATATCCATACATCAAATTCAAATTTTGTGCAAAAAAGCACAATGGTCAAATTTGATGATGGCAGTCAGGCAGCTCCGGCGGTGATCATGGCTCCGTGGAGGAAGCCGAAGGCGATGGAGGCATGGGGCCATATGAGCTTTTGGCAACGGATTTGCAAAGCTGTGCTTGGATGAGTTATGGTTCTTTGTTGTGTTCTTCTCACAATCCGTTGCAGGGCTGCATCTCCTTGGAACGGGCCATGGACAACTCTGGTGGCGAGGCAGTGGGCGTGTCCAGAAGGGACTGAAAGCTTTGTTGTTGATAGCTGTGTGTGAGTAGCGCGCACAAAGCGCATCTTATGCATAGGTCATGGGTCATTTGACTACATTGTTAGCTTCTCCACGCAGGCGTCATTGGAGAAGGCGAAGAAGAAGCAGAAGACCAAGACTTCGGATGTGCCGGATGACGGCTGGATCGGTGCATTCCGACTGGTCTACGGGGAGGTGGGGGGTTGCGCGTGTCTGTGCTCGCATTGTCCACATCCATTCAATGTGCAGTGTGGACCAGGACGCTCCCTTGCCTGGGCCGGGGGAGCTGACGGCAGACTTCCTGGCAGATCTGGCGTTCAAGCTGGCCATGAAGCAGGCGGAGATGAAGGCCGATCTGAATAATTGTGCGTTGCTGTGATATTTGCTTCTGCGTTGCTACAATGCGTTCATCATCATCATATATATATATATATGTATGTACACAAGTGAATCCAAGTGCAGTTTCATATTTCAGCCTGTTGGCGTTTGCTGATGAACATGAAGTCAATCCCCGACAGATGGAGCGACAGAGGGAGCGGCAGCTGCCTCCTCCGCCGCCGCCGGAGGAGGGCTGCATGGACATGCGTTACTTATGTTGGTCGCGTTTGCAATTGTTTGTTGAAGTTTCTTGTCATGAGGATTGAGTTTGCAGGTTGTTGTTACGGTTCAATGTTTGCAACAGGTGACATCGGAGACATCGGTCAGCCACGTGGAGTGGCACAACGAGAAGAAGGCAACTTGTCAGCGTCAGAGTTTGCTCAAGTCGCGCGCGTCATTTTTTCAGATGCGTTGAGAGTCCATTCATGTTCAGGAGGTGTGGCTTTCGGACGGCACCGTCCGCGTCGACGGAAAGCTGCTGAAAGAGTGGGAGATCGAGCAGTACCGCTCCGAGGGGTCGACACGCACGAGAGCTCGAACCCGCGGTGGAGCCCAGATCCGAGCCAAGGACTTTCGACTGCGTGCAGTGGAAACAGTGATTCATTTTCAGTTGCGTGAAGTGTGCAAGAAGGTCTGATTGTGACTAGAAAGTGATCTTCGACTGGTGATTTCCTGAGGAGCAGTTCAAGCATCTCCACGAAATCCACGAGGAGGCTGGGTGTTGAAGCTTTTAACATGTTTGCATGCGCGTACCAAACTCGTCATTGTAACTGCTTTTCAATATGTCGCCCCGCAAGGCCACATCCAGCTCAGCCCGCATGAGCCCAGATGAGAGGCGGCAGACCATCTCGGCTGTCCAGGACATGGCGGCAGTTTTGAAGAGCGCAACCAAACGGTGAAAATGCGACAACACGCAACGGTCAAGGTGCAAAATGGGATCGCGTGGCAAAGGGCAAACATGTAAAGCCCAAAAAAACACAACAAACACCAGACAGCACCAAAAACGGGGCAAGGCACACCCTGAGAAACGAGGCGCTTTGGTTGCGAGCGACGCGCCTGCGAATCCTGGGCATTGCAGATGAGTTGCTGGGCGAGGAACCATTCTTTCAATTTCCAACTAATCTTGATGTTCCAGTTTGTTCCACTAATATAGGGCGCTCCAATGTTTACAGAAACCACCATTGACCACTGACTGATTCACAATCAAAGGTTGTTGTCTTGTGTTTTGCAATGCCTAGCAAGTCTTGAGTATTAGCTAAATCCATGGGCGTGTTTGCGTGTGGCCTGGTTTGTCGGTTCTGTTTGGTTTGAATGCATCACGTCTCCATAGATATGTAGTGGATTTGGTTTACAATGAAAGGTGCCTGAACAGTATTCATGGGTGGCCAGGAACACGCCCGTGGTTGCTTGGGATTGCATCGTTGCAGGGGTATGCTTTTAGTTTTTAGATTGTTTTCCAATAGATCTAAAACATATGACTCTGAATGCTCATGGGTACTCCATTTAGTTGTGGACATACTCGTATCAGTAGCAACAGATGCAATCCTAAGTCGAATTCGCCCAATAGTGGCAAAAACTTTGTCCTCCATCGTGCACCGTAGCACGGGTGTCGAGAAAGCGTGGGCAGTGACAGTGGGAGCACGGGCATGTTGTCATCGTGTTGTCATCATATTGCCGTCATTCTCACTTCATTTCGTCATCTTGTTGTGACCCGTGTCGTGTGACCAGGCCTCCGCACTTCTCCATCTTCTTCGCCCACAAGGCTTGGCCCACCTCTTCACGATTTGAGCTTGACGGTTTGTGACGGTTTCAATCATACCGGCGGTTTCAATCAATCAACCGTATTAGTGACATGATGCTTGGCATTTGCGTTGTTTTCCAGATGTTGTTGCATCGCGTCGGATTGCCATGTTTGTTTCCCCTCCATTAGATTCACCTTTGGTGTCTTCAGGACTTCAACTGTGATAGTAATTTCTTAGATCGCATGTCTGCCATTTTTGACTTGGCATGCAGTGCGAGCCCAGGCCAGCGCAGGGGATGCCAATGATGTCTGAGATCAGGGTTGGCTTCTTGGTGGGCGCCTTGGTTATTGCATGTCTGCCATTTTCAACTTGGCCTGCAGCGTGAGCCAAGGTCCAGCGCATGGGGATGCCAATGGTGTTTGAGATCAGGGTTGGCTTCGAGGTTGGTTTGGCACCACAATGCTTGATTCTGTTGTTTGCTTGTGCTGCTGATTGGCAGGTGATGGTATGACTTGATCCAGGCGTGTTGCCCTTGACACACTTCGGACTTCAACCACCAACGGGCAGGCAGCTCCAATCAGCTCTTTCTGGCGGGCGCCTGCTTCCGGTCCTGTTTCGATGCTGCATCAACTGCCCCATGGATTGGGATGTCCCATTGGTAAAAGAGTGCTTGCAAGAGTACTTGCATCTCACACTCATTGCGATGCACTCTTACTTGGTCTTGAGAGTTGGGCGCGTCGGGCAAACATACTCCGCATGCTGTGCATGTTTGCACGCATGCATTCGTTGTATCAATGACCGCAGCCGTGCTCAGTCTTTCGCATTATTTTCTGTGCATGACACCAGGTGCAGATCGGGAAAGCGTTGCAGTTGCGTGAAAAGCAGTGTTTGCTATAGATATGTCAAACATCACTAAAGGTCAGACTAAACACGCGCTCTGTACTCATCTCGTTTTGTCGTCAGAAGTGCGCAAGCTCCCAATGGCTGCCAGCGGATCCAATGCCACACCGGGCAAGTTGCTCATCCAGGACCTTGAGAACATCCAGAGCTTCTTGGGGACGCAGAAGCGCGCTGTGAAACAAGAGCAGTTCACAAAGATGCTTGACAACCAGGTGAAAGCTTGGGTCACAAGAATCAACGAGATGAACATCAAACCGGAGGAAGCTGCGCGTGTGGGAGAGTTGCTGGGTGAGGGGCCATGGCTTGACCAGCACCACGAAGTCCTGTCGGAGGCTTTGGCGTCCAAAATGGATGGGGCCGCAGCTGGAAACCAAGCCAGGGCAAGACGACCTCTTCAGACGTTGACATGCTTTGCTGCCTACTTGACAGAAAGCGATTGCCAGATTTTGTCGGATCCAGATATTCACAACGTCAACAAGGTCCAGAGGTTGGTTGCCAAGTGTGTGAAGTTGGGCCTTCACTTGCCCAGAGAGACCACCACCAAGCAGATCATCAAGACCGCGATCGACTGCGCCTTGGATGCGTTGCAAGTTGCATAAAGTGTTTGTGGCGCCGTGACTCTTCCCCTTTCAATTTCGTTGTTGATTTGCCAGTGTGCATTGGGTGATTTTTCTTGGAAACAGTGTCTGTGCTCCAGGCGGCATGAAAGTGGGAGAAGGAGCAGACACCTTGAGGATTGTGAACGAGTTCAAGCAGCAGTTGAAGAGCAAAATCAAGCACATGGAGAAGAAGTCTTTGCTAGTGATGTTTCCTGACAACCCTGGGAAGCTGCCAAAAGATATATATGACGCAGTGTTTGAAGAGGAGCTGCCGTCGCCGCCCCAGAACAGTGCTGGTGCAGAGTCTTCGAAAGTGGTTGCAAGAAAATCGCACAGTTTGGTGAAGAAGGTGAGTCTGAATGACAACCCCATGAGCAGCATGATGCAGCAGATGGATCACATGATGAAGTCTAACATGGGCGGAGTGAACCCTATGATGCTGATGATGGCCGGCATTCAGCAGTTTATGGGTGCAGACAAAGGTGATGCGCATGGCGCGGCCAATTTGCAAATCTTTGGTAACAAGAGGAAGACAAAGGCATTGCCAAATGCCGCAGAAGCCGATCGAACATCGCCAGAGCAGAAAGCTTTGCTGGAGGGTGCGTTGGAAGATGATAGCCAAGAAAGTCGAAAGACGCAGTCAAGCGCAGCCGAAATGAAGCCACCGAACCAGAAACCAGCCTTTGAGGTCCCTATAGACGAGGAAGCTTCAGCAGCGTCGGCTTCCGCCAAGAAAAAGGCAAAGACACCAGAGGAGTATGTGAAGGTCTTCAAGACTGGCGTCCAGAGCCGTGAAAGAGCTCGCGCAGAGGCAAAGCAAGATGTGGATGAGCCAGAGGATGGAGCGGAGGCTTCGGAGCCGGAAGAAAAGCAGCCCAAGGCAAAGAAGAGAAGGTCAGAAGAGAAAGTTGCGGAGAAGAAGGAAGCAACCTTCAAGAAACCTGCGGCGAAGGAAAAAGCGAAGAAAGCTCCTGGTCCCAAGAAAGCGGCAGCTGCGCCTCAGGAAGGTGCTGCGGAAGGTGCTGTGGCGCGAAAGGATTTGGGCCCTAAGCCTGCTCCGCCAGACCCTTGGACAGAGACGTTCTTTTGGGGGACCGGCAAGATCCACAAGAACCCAAAGTCCGCGTGTTGGCGGGCCTTTGTCGACAAGGCGGACAGAATTGATCGAAAAGTGAAACTGGGCGATGACCATGTAAAATCGTTTCACCGTGCCCTTGAAATCATCGAGGAAGGCATGGCTGCCCGGGGCTTATGAGATTTGTGAGCGCAGTGTATCATGGCAAGACAAGGCATTGTTCGAGTTTCCGCCACTGCCGTAGTCACACCGTGAGCGCTTTTGATTTCAGATTTGAAACGGTGCAACGTAGATGTGTGAAGACAGACACAGGTATACAGCCTTAGCCGGTTTTCTTGTGACAACGCATCTTGACCTCAAAACGTTACCATGCATTTCCCGTTGCTTGTTTGAGACAGAGTGATGGCGCCAGTGAACCGGTTGAACTGTTGGGTCTGTGCTTGGGATCAAAGGCGAGGCCGCGGATTTCATTGCAACCACCGATTTGAGAACAGGATAGAACATAATTGCGCACGGTTTCCAATGTTAAATGCCAAATAGACACACGAAGATCAATCAATAGTTACGCGTATGCAAAGATAGATACATACATGTACATCTCGACAGCTCACTTTGATGCAAACTGCTTCACCTCCTAGCCGGGCGCTTCGCTCGCTGGGTTTTCTTCCATGTCCGCCAATGTTGGCCACCTTGGCAGGCGTAAGGGCATCTCTCGTTCTGGCCTGAGTACTGTTCTGGATGAGCTGAAGAAGAAGGATTTTCCAGATGCAACATCAAGACAGACGATCAAGAGACGGCGGGATGCAGACGTTGATGTGCAGACCCGGTACGGCAAACTCCTACAAGACTGGAAGGTCACGCTGCTGCCGGTGGGGAAGACGAAGAAAAAGTCTGGCTCGGTGACCAAGCCCAAGGAGATGAAGACTGTGGAGTTTCCTTTTGTGCAGCCAATACCTTTGCTTTGCCACATGTGTCTTGAGTGCCCAGAGTTTTCAAACATGATGTTGAAGGTGCTGGATCTGTATACGCCGAGCCAGTCGTCCCCACTCAGCTTGATTTGCTACAGTGATGGCATATCGCCTGGCAACGTCCTTGCGCACAACCAGACCCGCAAAGTTGAATGCGTATATTGGTCGATCAAAGAATTTGGTGACTTGGCGTTGTCTTTGGAAAAGAACTGGTTTCTGCTTGGAGTTGCAAGAACTGATCATGTTAAAAGGATGGCAGGAAAGATGTCGCAGTATTTCAGAGAGGCAGTGGAACGCTTTTTTTCTCCAGTGGATCTTCGACATGGAGTGCAGCTGGTGTTTCCCAATGGAGAGCGCAGGATGCTGTTCTGTGACCTGTCGATTGTGATTGGAGATGAGGTTGCGCTCAAAGAAAGTCTAGACATGAAGGGTGCGAGTGGCACTGTTTTGTGTCCACTATGCCGCAATCTTGTCGACTGGAAGAGCAAGCTGGACCGCCATTCGACGGATTTTGTTCCCAGCAACTCTACCACACTAGTTGGTGTGGACCTTCACTCGGATGAGACTCTGTTGGAGACTGTGAAATATTTGGCAAGTCACAGCAATGACGGTATGAGTAAAACTGCGTTCAAAAAGATGGAGCAGGCGTTGGGATTTAATCACAACTGTCATGGCCTACTGCATTCAGATATCTTGACACTCAAACCCGTCAGTTTTTTGATGTACGACTGGATGCATACCTATGCAGTTGGAGGTCTGTGGAATGTTGAGCTTGGCGCTTTGGTCGGCAAGCTGTCTGCGCATGGAGTCGGTCAGGAAAGGCTGCGTGACGAACTCAACAGATTCACCTGGCCATCTTACTTGTCCGGTCGAGGTGTGACTGGTGTGAACATATTCGCAAAAGAAGATCAGGATGGCGACATCAAATGCTCAGCAAGTGAATGTTTGAGCGTTTACTCTGTCGTCAGGTTCATCCTGTGGGAGTTGCGGAAGCACGGCGAGCTTGAAGCCTTGAAAGCTTGAAAGCAGAGTGTGCCAGTTACTTCAGGCTCTGCAGAGTCTTGGATTTACTTGTCCGGCAAAAAAAAGATGGCTGGGACCCTGAGGCTCTTCGACTGGCAATTGAGAGGCACTTGCAAGGGTATGTAGCTCTATATGAGCGTTTCCTGCCGAAACACCACTACGCGCTGCACCTGCCAGCTCAGTGCACCCAGCACAAGACTTTAGTCTCGTGCTGGGTGCACGAGCGCAAGCACAAGGAAATCAAACGCCACGCCAATCTCATTACGAACACATGGTCCAAGTTTGAAAGGTCTGTCATAGTGGATGCAGTGGGTGACAGTCTGGATTCTCTTTCGGGCACGCCTGGTGAGCCATACTATGGAGGCTTGTGTAGCCCAGCTGCAGCAGGGCCTGCAATCAGCCAGGAATTTCACAAGCTTGGGTTCGACAGAGAAATTCGCGTGAGTCGAACTGCGTTTTTCAGTCCTGGCTCAAAGGCTTCAGCTGGCGATGTTGTCAGGCTGGTTGGCGATGCGGGTGATCAGTGTTTGGGCGAAGTGAATTTCTTTGCAACTGCCATGGGCAAGAACTTTTGCTGCGTTACGCAGTGGAACGCCTTGGGCAGCAACAAGTTCCAGAAGAGCGCCGAGAGTCTTGTGGCAGACCTGTCTCAGATAATGGATGTCTGTATTCACCGGGATGGCGCCACCTCCACGCCGTCAGTGGTTCCATCCACTACTTGGTGATGTGGCCCGCAGAGAAGTGTTGCAAGACGTGCCGGAGAAAACAAGCGCGTTGTTTTCTTGATTTTGGATGAGCCGCCGTTTTTTTCACATAGGTGTTTGTAAGCTTGCCGCAGCAAAGCAAACGATTTGCATGAACCGACTCCCGAACCCAATTTGGATGGTCATTTTTTGAAACACCCGTTTGACACTCGCGCATAAACAACTTGATGCACATGTGACAATTCAGTTTGGAACACACATGCATGCGTTTACACCTGTTTTGTCCAAAGCAAAAGCCACGGCAGCAGCAGATTGAAAGCGCGCATGTGCAGCTACCGCCAAGTAATATGCGCTGCGAAACGTGAGACGTGCTATGTGTGTAGCTTAGCTATCTTTGTACATACCTAAGTTTACCAACGACGCTTATCCTACTTAGCGGCCTACTTGCTAAGTATGCCACGTGGACTTGGCAGACTTACGCAACCACTCTATCCTAGTTACTAAGTAGGCCCGGCAAACATAGCTTGCTTAGGTAACTAAGCCAAACCACTTACTAAGTGCTCCGCGGCCTACTTAGCGCCTATTCTTAAGTTCACATAGTAAGTCGGCCCGTAACTAGTTGCTAAGTTCGCCTCGTAAGTCTGCCAAGTCAAGTAGTAAGTTGCTTTAAGTTGCTACAAGTAGATAGCAACCAAGCCGGTCATCCAAGTGGGTCGGTGACCCAGCCTTGCCGCCCGAGCAACAGGGGCTCGTTGCACTTGGGGTTCCTTGCGGCCATCCTGCATATGTTGCTACCCAGTTGCAAGCCACACGCGCCAAGCAGGACTTGCTCTCGCTGCCCGACCTTCAGTCCGCATGGTTGCTGCTTCTGTTTTGTGCTTCCCCGCGCTGCTGTCACCTTCTGCGGTCCTTGCCACCTGTGGCTTCGCTCGCCTTTGCGGAGGCCCATGACGCGGCTGTCGCCGCCTGCATTGCGGATTTGTTGGGGGCCGGCCCGCTCCCGGACCACGCGCTCCGCCTTGCCCAGCTCCCTTTCCAGCAAGGTGGCCTCAACCTGCGGTCCGCGGTCGCCCTCGCTCCGGCCGCGTATTGGGCCTGGTGGGCCGACACTCTTCCCGTGCTGCACCGCCAGCTCCCGCGCCTCGCCGCCGACGTTGTTGCCAGGCTTGGAGCCGGCGAGCCCGTCGGCCCCACCCTCCGAGGCGTGCTTCAGTCACAGGCAGCGCTTGCTGCGGGTTTGACTTGCCCACATGGGATGCCGTGATCCTCGGTGCCCAAGCCCTTCCCCAGTCCAATGAGCCAGGACCACTTGCCCGAACCCAGCGCGCGGGGCTGGCAGGCGCCAGCTGCGGCCGCAGTCGCCGCGCATCTCCAGACGGAGCTCCTGGCTCAGTTGGATGTGCCCTCGCAGGCCCTTCTGTTTTCCCAGACTGGCCCATTCAGCTGTCGGCCTTTCATCACCGTTCCGACCTGCCCTGAGCTCACCTTCCCCTCCGAACCCTTGCGTGCTCTCCTCCTGCGGCGCCTCCGCCTCCCCCTGCCCCTGTCCGCCCGCACCTGTCGGTGTCGTCGCCCTCTTGACCCTCTTGGCGACCACCGTGCAGCGTGCTCCCGGTCTGGTGCACTCCGGAGTCGAGGCTGCCCGCTCGAGCGTGCAAGCCCGCGTGTGCCGCGAGGCCGGGGCTCGAGTGACCACGAACACCCTTGTCCGTGACCTCAATGTGGCGGTCTCTCGCTTTGATGACCGTCGCATCGAGGTCATCGCCAACGGGCTCCCTTTGTGGAATGGGGCCCAGCTCGCGGTTGACACGACCATTGTGTCCCCGCTCACCGCCGCTGGGGAGGCCCGTTCTCGGCGCGACCCGGCCCGACCCGTCGCTTTTCTGGAGGCCCGGCGCCGCAAGGAAGCAACCTACCCCGAGCTTCTTGCCAGCGCCCGCTGCCGCCTGGTTGTGATCGGTGTAGAGGTCGGAGGCCGCTGGGGGTCAGCGGCCGCCTCTTTTCTCCGCCTCCTCGCGCGTGCCAGAGCCCGAGCCGCGCCGGAGGCCCTTCGCCCTGCCCTTCGAAGTGCTTATGTCCACCGATGGTCCGGCTTGTTGTGCGCTGCAGCTTCGCTTGCCTTTGCTGACAGCCTCACTTCCTTGCCCTCCCCTGGCCTGAGCAACCTTGATGGGCCTTGCCCGGACTTGAGTGACCTTCTCGCGGCGTGCCCATCTTCCCCTGGGGCGTCGCGGCTGCCGGCCCGGTAGCCGTCGTGTGCACGCGAGGACGCTGCCCTCCGTAAAAACAGCGTGCAGGTGAGGAAGCTGGCCTCCTAAAAAACAGTTTGCAGAACCCTAGTGCCCGGGGCCCCCCTTAATTGCGACAGAGACGCTGCAGAAAAAGGCGCGAGAAAAAAATCTCTTAGCACGGCTCCACCACCAAAAATTGTTCCGTGCAGCTGCGGTGACATGGGTCCCCAGGACAAAGGGAGCGAGGGACAGGAGAGAGTAGGTGAATTGCTTCGTCTATAGGATTTCCTCACATTCACCTGTCATTCTTTATCCACATCCATCTACAAATTTCTTTAGGATGTGGAACATTCTTGGTGCGCATGCTGAGCCTCCGCCGGATGCCAGCCGTGAGAGAGGAAACTGCCCTCTCAAACAAAAACAGCTCGTGAAGCTTCCCGTGCCCGGCAGCGCCCCATGAGCAGGGCGAAGCCCTCTCATGCCCGGAGGCAAACCCCTTAGGCACACCGACAGTTGCAGCGGAAAAACGCGCGCGGAAAAAAATGTGGAACAAGAAATGAGAGAGATAATGTCCCTTCCCTTCGTCAAGGATAATTAGGCAAAGGAAAGGGAAACAGCTAGAAATATTATGGTTACTTGTGTTTCTTTCATTATTTATTTTGTTTGTTCCCCCCCCCCCACCCGAAATGGCAGCCGAGAAAGGCGAGCGAAGCGCGCGCGCCGCCGACGCGGCGGCTACCCAGCCAAAGCAAGGACATCGGCGAGGTCGGGCTCGCCTTCCGCAGCCGGCCGCGCGGGGGGAAGCCAACGCCCCCCGAGCAGAGTGGAAGGGAGGGTGCGCTGCAAGGCCGCGCTGAGCGGTGCCCACCACCTGCGCCGCCAGCCCGCCTCGGACGCGCGGCGAACGGCCTGAGGCGACGTAAGGTGTTCGGAGGCGCACCCGCTACGCGCAAGCAAGAGCCAACTCTGGGCTGGACCTTGGCGCCGTGATATCGCGTGACCACTGCAAGTTTGCTAAGAACAGTTTTATTGCCTCCCGGTTCGGGCTGACGAACGTGGTGTTGATGGCAACCTGGGCGCCATGCCACACTGGCAATGCAGACGCAAGGATCTTGATGCACCAGGCATCAGATACTGGGACATCAAGTATGTTTCGCAACTGCCGTGAGCAACTGCCCGCTCCACGGCAACAGCCCTTGTCCGCAGCACGCCGGACGTCGGGCAAGCAGTGACAGTCGCACAAAGCATCTGCGGGGCGCCCGCAGCGGCAGGCACGCGCAGATGCGGGGAGTGGCACGCGCAGGCGGCGAAGCAGGACGATGAACAGTTCGCTAGGCAGCCGAAGCTCTGCGGCTATTGGAAACACGTGCAGCCCCGCCTGCGACAACAGCAGCACGCGTGACGCAAGGTCAAGGTCTGAAAACAGCGTGTTGCGCACCGCCTCGTCGGTCAGCGAGGTGCCTCTTCTTGCCAGCCGCGGAGGAAGTCTCCCGGCTCACCCGGCACCTCCCACAGCTCCTGCCACGTGGGCCTGTTGAAACCCGTTGGCAGCGTGGACGCTGCCTGGACAGCCTAGGCTGCGCACGGCAGCCCGCCGCCGCCCGCGTTTAGCGCAGCCAGGAGGCCTAATGCGGCTGCGCGCCGCTCGCAAGCCCGCCCCGCACCAAAGGCAACTGCACTCGCCGCAGTTGTTAGCTCGCCCAACTCGGCACCCCGCAGCGCCGAGCAGCCGTCAGCTCCGTCTCCGGCGAGCAAGCGGCGAGCGCCTCGTCGTGGCCAGCGGCATACTCAGCCGTGTCAGCGGGCGGCAAGGCTCGCAGCAGGTAGTTGCACGGCGCAGAAGAGGAGCGGCAACCACGCCGCCTGCAAGTCGGGCACGCAAGGGATGCGGTCAAGCTCCGCGCGTTTTTGACGCAGATGGTCCTGAACAAAGGCGGCACACCGGCGCACCCAGAACAACCAGGCCGCCCCCGCCCGGTCCTTGCAGCCAGCGCATTGACGGTTCTGCGACAGCCGTGTTTTGCCGAGGTGCACCTCTATGCCCGCGTGCTCCTGCAACACCGCTCGGGCAACGCTGGCAACCGCGTGTCCCCGTTCCGGCTGGCACACAGCATAGACTCCGTCCAGGTCCAGGTAAGCGAAAACGGTCTCTCCAGGGAGCAAGGTGGCGGCAGCCGCCAGGAGCGCCAGGTACTGCCCGAGCGCGTAGAGAGCTGGCATGAGTGGGTCTCCTTGCTCGCCCCCTTCCGCCTGGGCGATGTCGCGCGCTGTGCCCGCAGCGTCGTGCCACAGGTACGTGCTGCTCTCCGCGTAGAAGAGGCGAGTGAAGGGAAGTAGCGGGGCGAGCGCCTTGTCACCCGCTAGGCTTCCCAACGTGCTTACTCAGTGGACATGGTCATACGCAACGACACCATCTATGCTGACCGTTGTCCCTCTCACACACAATTCGCGGACGGCGCAGGCAGCGATGGGGCGTTTCTAGGCACAAGAAGCTTTGCGAGCTTCGGTTTTGAGAGGGCAGCTTCCTCCCTCATGCAAGCCCGGACATTCCTCTTCCTGAGCCGCGGCTCCAAAATGTCAGCAATGCACAGTTGGAGCACCGTACACTTTGGCAGGTTCTCAGCGGGCCGCACGCCAGCAAGCTAACGGCTGCAGCGGCGAGCAGAGAACACCATCGCCTCACGTGTGCCGCGGTCAGCGCGCTGGACATAACGGGCCCGGGCTCGGGCAAGTTGCCGGACAAAGTCCAAAGCTTCGGTGCTCCAGCGTCCACCCACTGCACGGGCCGTCACGGCCAGCTGACAGCTCGGGGTATGTTGTGTTTTTTGTCGCCGCCTTGCTGCTTCCGACGGGCTACAGCTGCCGTAAGCAAGGCAGCCCGTTGGCCCACAGGGGCAGTGCCAGAGAAGCTGGGGCGGTGCCTTGCTTGGTGCAGCAGCGCCATTCTCCGGTGGCCATGACAGCGCGCAAGTGCGTCGCGCGCTCTGCTCACATCGCGAGCCCTGCGTGCTTCCGGATGCCCAGCGAGCTGTTCCCGCCTGTGCATGCCGCTCCCTGCAACTGCGTGGGCTTGCCGCTGCGGATGGCCCGACGCTCAGGCGTCAATGGCTGTGGCCTGCGCCGCGCTGCCGCCTTGGTCAAGCGGGAGGACCTGCCCGGAGCTCGTAGCTTGCTGCGCGGTTGGGCCTGCAGGGTGGCGGAAGGCGACGAAGCGTTTACGTTCTTGTTTCGGAAAGCACCAACCTGAAGCTTAGGGTGTGCGGGTTGAAGTGCGGCAACATGCCGAAACGCAGTAGCTTCACAAGACAAGAGCCCGATCCCATTTCGTTCACTCGCTCACTCAAAGGCAACCTTGTCGGGCTGACTGATGCTGACTGCAGGTGGTTAGCGGGTTGGTGGCGTGGCTAGGAAACGCGGTGACTCTGTCATGGCTGTAAACTCAGCGTCCGCCTTGGCAGCCATTGGCTGTCTTGCCTTCGAAGAGAGCAAGGGTAGCAGTAGCAGGCAACATGATGGTAGCTTTCAGCGCGTCAAACATATTTCGTGCAGAGGAAAGGGCTTTCTTGCTTGAACAAACTAGATCAGATGGGAGAGCGACGTTGCCATGGCAATCGCTGTGGGCGCTTCTATGTCTTTTGTCACGCTCATCACTTCAGATGATTTTCTGATGGCTACTCGGCTGAGGCAGCTCCAGGAGGCAATGATAGAGGGGCACACAGTTTCAGGGGATGGTGTAGCTGCGCTGCCGTTGCCCTTGCCTCTGGCGTTGGGGAGGCTATTGCGGTTTGCGTGTCATGTTTGTTTCATTTGTTGCCGCGGTGGTTTTTTCTCACTGTCTTGGTTACTTGCTTTTTGGTTTTCATCCGGTTACGGTGTTGCGCAATGTTGCGCAGTATTCTCTTGTGTTCTAGGCGCGCGGTGCCCGCTGTTCGCGTAGATTATAAGGATGTTGTGTTGTTTGTTGTTATGTGTATATATAAATATATATATATATATATGTCTATCGGCCATTGTTTAACGTTGCAACCATGTCTGTGGCTGTCACGACGCAAGTCGGTGTAAGCATCATTTCCGTTGGCATGCTCACGTGTTTAAATTGCTGCTCTTCGTCACGTCCCCTTGGCGCGACATTCATACTACTAGGTGGTGCTGTCTCGCATAGATGTGTGCTGGCGTGTTGTTTAACAGGAAGGCTTGCCAAGCGCGCCGCACAGCTGGCAAACAAATTCCTTGGCCATCCTTGGCCGTGCTTGATGCAGTCATGCCTTTGGTCGGTGTGTTGTTGCGGGGATGTTGCGCTTGGTCATTGGCATGAATTTTGATACCACCGGCATCCACCAGCTACAGGCTGTGCAAGCATTGGCATCGTCGTTGAAGGCCACTCGCACTGCTCACTTGCCGCTTTTGGAAGCCCGGCTGCAAAATCATGAGTACTTGCGTTTGCCGCCCTGACCGGCGCGTACTGTGATTCAAGCTTGCTCCCCAGGTACTTTACACGGACCAGGTATCTGCCAATACGGTTTCACGTTTAGAAGCCGACGCTTCGGTGGCAGTGTTGCTTGCCGGCACAGTTCATCACACATGTTCTTCGCTCCCATGTTTCGTTCAACGTATTTGGACCAGGTCAGAGGCTGCAATCTGGGCACAACGTTTAACACTGGCCAGTCATATGGCAATATGCTGTTTGGCGGGTGCTGCGTGGGGCGGAGTTTGGTGGAGCAAGGTGAGCACAAGTTCAGAGTCAGGGAAGGGAATGAGCATTACTCTGCACTCGGCGGTGCCCAGCCCAGGCGAGCGGTTGAAGCCATTCCCAACCCGCATAGCACTGACGTGCGTCTCGGCATTTCATGTTTCTCGCCTGCCACGGTTACAGTTTGTCGCAAGCTGATTTGGCGTGTTTTGTTGGTCGCGAGGTTTTCCTCTCGAGGCCTGGCTGGGTTAACTCTGGCTTCACGAAGCTGCGGATATGGGAGCAAGATGACTTTGTGCCTAGCCTGCTTTGCCTCTTTGGACCACGCTTTGCACTGGCGTCAATGAAAATGATCTAGACTTGTCGCTGACTGAGGCAAAGCTGGTTTACATAGACGCGGATTGTTTGGTTCTTGAGCCTTGGCACAGAGAATGCGGGTGAAGTGGTCGTTGTGCCTCGTCGGCAACATCCCCGATGGCCAGGACAACATCGACGACTTGTTTGGCCGGCCCTGCCCAGCTTTTGCCCCCGAGCCTCATTGCAGAATGCCGCGGACTGTGCTTCGTTCAGATATGTTCAGATGTATAGACAGGTTCAATTGTTGCTGTCCTACCGGTGCAAAGCTGGAAATTGACAATCATATCTCTTCCTGATTTGTTTCGTAGCGTTGCCCATTGCCAAGGATGTTTTTCCGCCCGACAAGTTTAACGCTGGCGTCATTGTGCTTGAGCCCAGCAAGGTGGTATTTCAGGACATGTGTTGAATCGAAAGCAGGGTTCCTGTCGTGCTAGAAGCAGTGCAACGCTGGGAGTAAAACGTCTTCATCACGCGGTGTTTGCCTGAAACATTTGCTTAGACGACCGCACGCAGAGAGATTTCCTGCGATCCAAGCTGGCGAGAGCAGGAGATGATCATGCAGTGCGAGAAACTACCATCACATGACGGAGGCACCAGTGCTCAGCACTAGAGGTGGAGTGGTGTTCACCCTCGTTGTCTGATGAGTTGAGCTCATCTCAGCCTGTGAAGGTGACACTGGCTTCCTGAATTCCTTCTACCCTGACTGGTTCTCTTGGCCTGCGGAGCAGCGACTGCCCTTCCGGTACAATGCGCTGAGGACAATGTACTGGCCAGCTCCTAAAAGCGGTGTCAACATTTCTGGATTGCCTTTTGCAGCCGGAGCGGGGGTCAGTGCCACGCCCACGTCCGCGTCAGTGGGTGAGCCATGCTGTGCTAAAAGTGACCAAGGTTTACTCATGCGAATCCTGGATATTGGCAATCCTTGATGCCACTCAAGGCCGGGCTCTGAGCACCAACTTCCAGAAATCGGAAGGGCCGGCCTGCGTGACGCTAAGGTGTTGCATTTCTGTTCATCGCCAAAGCCGTGGGATGCGGAAGCCAAGAAGGGCGACCTGGAGCAGATTCTCAGATTCATCCATCATCTTAGGTGCTCGCAGCGTGCGAATCGATGATCAGACATCTCATGAATCGCTTCTCCCTAATAAAAGACCGTCCCCCCAAAATGAAAGGGGAGTTTTATTAGGGGTCGCCGGTTTGGGCCTAGATCCAGTTGATAGTTTGCTGTTTTGTATTGGACGTGTATTGGAAAGTGGATCTCCTTTGACTTGGAGCACAAACTGCTCAGATTGCACCTTTCAAGTAAGAACTTCGAAAGGGAGTGTCCCGTAGCCTTCTTGTTTCAACACACTCTGAAGGGGGGACCCCCAAATAAGCATATTTTGGGAGCTTGGTGGAAAGCATGTGTAGTCTCAGGAGTTTAGTATTGGTTTAGTATTGGCCAATTGAAATTTAGTATTGCCGATGTTTTGCTGCGGCTCGGGGGAGTTTTATTATTAGGGGTAGGCTGATTAATAGGAAGAAGTGATTATATTTGTTGTGCGGCTTTGTGAGAAAGCTTGCGCGCTTTGAGATGGCACTGTGAAGGTTTGAGTGAAGTGCCTCAGGATTTGGTGGGAGCACTACTTGAAGTCGCAGATGCCATTCTGAGAAAACAGTGGCAATGACCTAATGCGTGCGTTTTATGATCCTGACTGGACTGCCGCCGCCCACTTTCGCGATTGCAACGGATGAGGCATGTCCACATCTGAGGAGCTTTGCATGTTTGCTACATGCCGCTACTCAAGCTTGTTCATGGCTTCCAGGCGGACCCAACCCAGTACAATATTTCTTCGCCAGGCTGTTTTGCATGGGGAGAATCAATGCAAACAACAGCGGCCCAAACCATGAAAATTGCACCAGAGGGAATTGACCCGATTTCTGCGACCTCTGGTGAGTGTATTTGAGTTATATTGCGTGTGTCCTTTGAGGGGGTGGGCTTGCGGACGTACATGCTTCAGAACACCAGGTAGCCAGGGGGCACTTGATTGGACCCCCGACCCCCGGCTTTGTAGGGAGGGCGTGTGCCGATGGGATGTTCGAGTTTGACTTCGAAGACCTGGGCGACGATGAGGTGTGGCAAGAGCGTTGGGAGTGGATTTCTTGCATGTCCGGCCTGTATAATCTCGACTTGTTGATTCGGCTCCATTGGCTCCATTTCCCCGCGTACTTTTGTCATATACACTGCGCCATGGGGCAATTGAGCAGTGCCAGCACCTGCAGGCCGAAGCGGCTAAGAAGGCCCAAGAGCGTTGGGGACCAAGAACGATGTCTGAAGAACAGTTTGGTGTTTGGTTCTTCCGTGGGCTTCCGTGCAAGCCGACTCAAGATATTGAACTTGGTGTTGGATTGTTGGACCCAAGGTGAGCCCGGCAGAAGCACTCGCGCTGCTGCTTGGCCGTCAGTTGTGAGGTTTCCAGAAAGCCCCCAAAATGGCCTGTTCTGATTCCTAGCATACACAGCATGGACAAGGCGCCCAGGGGCCCAGCCCCTCGAACCTCGGCCCGACAGTCGCAAAGCTTCGACAAAACCCCCTGATTGTAGCCCCCAGGCCTTCTCAAAGATGGCAGCACCGAAGGCGGGAATCGCAAGGGCATGCCCGAGTCCCTGTTTGTTCTCTCTTTTTCTTGTGTGTGTTTTTTGTTTGGTTCCCCCCCGGGTATGTTGCGATGTCAAGGGGTTGCCCAGAGCTTGCAGCGGCAAAGAGTGGGTGCTCGTCCATTGAGATCCAACCTGATCCAAATGATGGAGACTTTTTGTTTGGCTCACTTTGGGCTCAGAGGGCGGGGGAGCTAGCTCTAGAGAGTGGTAGAGAGCTGCTGAGATGTGGGTGTGGCAAAATAAAGAGCCACCGTATGCAGGTTTTAGTCTTTGGTTCCAGTTGCCAGGGTGCCATTTTGGTACATGCTTTTGACCAGCCATGTATGCCAGGCTCGGCCAGAGCAGCCAAAATCCAAGCCGAAGCCGAAGCCAAAGCCGAAGGCGCAGCAAAGTGTATTCGGTGAGATCGCTTCCTCGTGTTTCGGCACGATGGTGCGTGGCTTCACCGACAAAACTTGAGGCAAGGGGTCGGAGTGACCAAGATAATCCGGTCTTTGGTCCAAGCCAGCACTCCTGGCAACATGCGGCGCCAACTGTGTGCATTGTTTCCCTCAAATGAGGCTGGGTCCAACACTGTTTCTGGGACAAGGCTGTCCAGGGAGCCCTTAATTGGTGATGTTGGTTTACGACTTCGAAATATAAACCCCGCCATCTCCTGAAACAAAATGGGAAGGTACCCCGAACCACCCACAAAACCACCACTCGGGGGTAAGGCGAGTTCAGATTTCAGGTTGGCTAATTCTGGTGCGAAAAGCAGCCCATGGTGACCTTTCTCGCTTGTCCCGCGCAGCTGCGCCAGTCAAAGCATTGACAGCAAGTAGCAGGTGCATCGGTGCACCAACCATGTCTCACGCACATGATGCCCAAACAGTCGAAGGATTAATTATTCACTTGACAGGTAGCGCAGCGGCCGCAAGTTGCTTAGTTGTGTCAGGGTTGCCCCTCGGCTTGATTCCGCATGCCAGCAGCTTACGCTTTGGCATGCCAGCATGTGGAGTGGTGGCGGCAAGACAACCACCACGCAGCAAGCCCTGACTCTCTATGTGACAAACATCCCGGAGAAGACATCAGTCGCAGACCTCACTGACCTCTTCTCCAAGGACACTGCGCGTGCAATGAGTAAACCCTTGCCTTCCCAAGACACTGCTGCCAGGATGAGGGTTTTTGCGGGCTGCGGGCAGTTGGTGGGCGAATGGCATTCGTAGATTATGGATCTGAAATCCAAGCAACGACTGCTATGAGAAGGCATCAGGGACACCGCTTTGATGAGACAGATGGCCCCAGGTTTGCATTAAAGAGTGCTATATTTTTTCGTGGTGCATGCTTGTGCATTTGAGTGGGCGCGTGTATATATATATATATATGTGTGTGTGTGTGTCGACTGTTATTTTGCACTGCCTATGTTGTAGTTCGATGCTTGGCTTTGCCCAATGCAGCAAAGGCCTCACCATTGACTTTGACCACGACAAGCGCAGCAAACGCAGCAGGGCTATAGAGCAGCTCGTCGCGCATGCCCACGACCCTGAGCCTCACTGTTGCGCACAAAATGGCCAGACGCGTGCCAAGTTCTTTCCAGTTTTAATGCTTGGCAACACGTATGCCAACCCAAGCCCCCTCCCCATAGACACTCCCAAAACATTCTAATTTGCTAAGTAGCCTCAGCAACGGGCTCTCCCCCCCATCCAAACCACACCGAGGCCTGCCCATATAAGCATGCAAGTCATTGCACATCGCCTGGCATCCCAAGATCGCGACCGTTAGGCGCCCGTGGGCTGCGTCTTCCTTCCGCAAGCGAGAAAGGAAGACTGCAAAAGCACCACGGAAGAGCTCTCGAGAGCGCGAGACGGAGATGTTTCAGCGTGAGAGATCTCGAGCACACAGCCAAGGCCATGCGGGGAGTTGTCCAAACCAGTGGCCCTTTCTTGGGATGTTGTTTGACCTTGGCCAAGCTTAACGGTCCCATTCGGGACCATATTTTTTGTCGACTACCAACGTGGTAGAGGCCCTTCGGCCCATCCGGAAGTCATACCTTGTAGCATTCCCGATGAACTTCAATCGTTTGATTTAACAATAGTGCCACTCAGATCGGTTGATTCTACGGCATTTGTGTTTGCCGCCAAAACAGCAGACACACAGACCAAGAATGGTACAACATGTGAGCAAAAGGCTAAACTCTCTCGTCATAAAATATGTCTTCGGCGATTTCGCGTTGCTTGTTTTGTATTTTTTCCTCAGGAACGATATAGCGAAGCCCCAAAAACGATAACGTCGCATGACGTGCAACTGGCGCTTCGCGCTTCTATTTTGCACTGTGTGAGCCTTTTTTTGCCCCAAGCTGCAAGTTGCCATGACAGCTCCTGTCAATGCTCCTCGGCAATGCATGGTGGGCACATGTGTGCACGAGATGGGGCCCACCCAGATGGATCGCTAACGCACCCGCGCACACGCACACGCACAGGCGCCCGCAGGCACCGGAGCACGCTGCGACCTTCGAGCTGGAGCTGCCAAAGTGTAACTTGCGTACTGCGCTGGTACTGAAAGTTGCGACTTGCGACCTGGAAGTTGCAGCCAGCAAGCAAAGCCGCCAATGCTTGGGAGCCAGAAAAGCATAGTTTAGTCCGCTGATCACATGACTACTGCAAGGTAGAGAAGGCTCTTCTGCGCTTGCTTGGCTCTAGCTTATAGCAAGTTTGTTTTTTTCGCGACACCACACGCGCCCAGAACGATACCCAAAACGACACCCTATCGATACTCCGAGAACGTCCCGGAGCAGCCAATGTGAGGCCTACCTATAGTGCGTTTGCTTTTTCAACCACACGCGCAGCTCCTTCAGCGCACATCCTTCCGCGCACACAAAGGGCCCGCAACGGGCCAGGCCGCGGACGCCTTGGCGGGCTTGCGCTTGCTCCTCAAAGATCTGCTGCTGCAGGAGGATGGGAAGGCCTCACTTGCCCGAGCAGATCTGTGATCCGGAAGGCTTTGGAGAAGAGCCCGAGCTCCAAGAGTGCTGCAGTTCACACTCTCCGAGTGATCCGAAAAGGTGTTTTCGACGCTCCAAAATTACTTTTGGGTATGGTTTGGCGGTGCAGGCAAGAAGCATGAGCAGTAGGAAGGAGAGCAATCGGTGGCCCAGAATGCAGTTCACACTCTCCGAGTGATCCGAAAAGGTGTTTTCGACGCTCCGAAATTACTTTTGGGTATGGTTTGGCATGCCGACTGTGGCGCCTGCGGGTGCAAGCAAGAAGCATGAGCAGTAGGAAGGAGAGCAATCGGTGGCCCAGAATGCAGTTCACACTCCCCGAGTGATCCGAAAAGGTGTTTTCGACGCTCCGAAATTACTTTTGGGTATGGTTTGGCATGCCGACTGTGGCGCCTGCGGGTGCAAGCAAGAAGCATGAGCAGTAGGAAGGAGAGCAATCGGTGTTTTCGACGCTCCGAAATTACTTTTGGGTATGGTTTGGCATGCCGACTGTGCGCCTGCGGGTGCAAGCAAGAAGCATGAGCAGTAGGAAGGAGAGCAATCGGTAGCCCAGAATGCAGTTCACGCTCCCCGAATGATCCGAAAAGGTGTTTTCGACGCTCCAAAATTACTTTTGGGTATGGTTTGGCATGCCGACTGTGGCGCCTGCGGGTGCAAGCAAGAAGCATGAGCAGTAGGAAGGAGAGCAATCGGTGGCCCAGAATGCAGTTCACACCCCCCGAACGATCCGAAAAGGTGTTTTTGACGCTCCAAAATTACTTTTGGGTATGGTTTGGCATGCCGACTGTGGCGCCTGCGGGTGCAAGCAAGAAGCATGAGCAGTAGGAAGGAGAGCAATCGGTGGCCCAGAATGCAGTTCACACTCCCCGTGTAATCCGAAAAGGTGTTTTCGACTCTCCAAAATTACTTTTGGGTATGGTTTGGTGGCATGCCGACTGTGGCGCCTGCGGGTGCAAGCAAGAAGCATGAGCAGTAGGAAGGAGAGCAATCGGTGGCAAAGAATGCAGTTCACACCCCCCGAGTGATCCGAAAATGTGTTTTCGACGCTCTAAAATTACTTTTGGGTATGGTTTGGCATGCTGACTGTGGCGCCTGCGGTGCAAGCAAGCAAGAAGCATGAGCAGTAGGAAGGAGAGCAATCGGTGGCCCAGAATGCAGTTCACACCCTCCGAGTGATCCGAAAAGGTGTTTTCGACGCTCCAAAATTACTTTTGGGTATGGTTTGGCATGCCGGCTGTGGCGCCTGCGGGTGCAAGCAAGAAGCATGAGCAGTAGGAAGGAGAGCAATCGGTGGCCCACACACTCTCCGAGTGATCCGAAAAGGTGTTTTCGACGCTCCGAAATTACTTTTGGGTATGGTTTGGCATGCCGACTGTGGCGCCTGCGGGTGCAAGCAAGAAGCATGAGCAGTAGGAAGGAGAGCAATCGGTGGCCCAGAATGCAGTTCACACTCTCCGAGTGATCCGAAAAGGTGTTTTCGACGCTCCGAAATTACTTTTGGGTATGGTTTGGCATGCCGACTGTGGCGACGGCATGAGCAGTAGGAAGGAGAGCAATCGGTGGCAAAGAATGCAGTTCACACTCCCCGAGTGATCCGAAAAGGTGTTTTCGACGCTCTAAATTACTTTTGGCATGCCGACTGTGGCGCCTGCGGTGATCCGACAAGGTGTTTTTGACAAAAATTACTTTTGGGTATGGTTTGGCATGCCGACTGTGGCGCCTGCGGGTGCAAGCAAGAAGCATGAGCAGTAGGAAGGAGAGCAATCGGTGGCCCAGAATGCAGGTTCACACCCTCCGAATGATCCGACAAGGTGTTTTTGACGCTCCGAAAATTACTTTTGGGTATGGTTTGGCATGCCGACTGTGGCGCCTGCGGGTGCAAGCAAGAAGCATGAGCAGTAGGAAGGAGAGCAATCGGTGGCCCAGAATGCAGGTCACACTCTCCGAGTGATCCGAAAATGTGTTTTCGACGCGCTAAAATTACTTTTGGGTATGGTTTGGCATGCCGACTGTGGCGCCTGCGGGTGCAAGAAGCATGAGCAGTAGGAAGGAGAGCAATCGGTGGCCCAGAATGCAGTTCACACTCTCCGAGTGATCCGAAAAGGTGTTTTCGACGCTCCGGAATTACTTTTGGGTATGGTTTGGCCCTTCCAGCAACCTCCAAATAGCAAGCCGGGGAACGCAGTTTTGAGCAACAAGCCGGGGAGTGTAGCTTTGGTCAAAAGCACCCAATAGGCGCGTCTTGAGTGTTCAGTGGCTTGTGGGTATGGTTTGGCTGGCTTGTGGGTATGGTTTGGCCCTTCCGGCAACCACAAAAGCAAGGCGTGCAGCAATTTCTGCGGCATTCTGGGCCACCGATTGCTCTCCTTCCTACTGCTCATGCTTCTTGCTTGCACCCGCAGGCGCCACAGTCGGCACGCCAAACCATACCCAAAAGTAATTTTGGAGCGTCGAAAACACCTTTTCGGATCACTCGGGGAGTGTGGTCTGGGCCACCGATTGCTCTCCTTCCTACTGCTCATGCTTCTTGCTTGCACCCGCAGGCGCCACAGTCGGCATGCCAAACCATACCCAAAAGTAATTTTGGAGCGTCGAAAACACCTTTTCGGATCACTCGGGGAGTGTGAACTGCATTCTGGGCCACCGATTGCTCTCCTTCCTACTGCTCATGCTTTTTGCTTGCACCCGCAGGCGCCACAATCGGCACGCCAAACCATACCCAAAAGTAATTTTGGAGCGTCGAAAACACCTTTCCGGATCACTCGGGGAGTGTGGTCTGGGCCACCGATTGCTCTCCTTCCTACTGCTCATGCTTCTTGCTTGCACCCGCAGGCGCCACAGTCGGCATGCCAAACCATACCCAAAAGTAATTTTGGAGCGTCGAAAACACCTTTTCGGATCACTCGGGGAGTGTGAACTGCATTCTGGGCCACCGATTGCTCTCCTTCCTACTGCTCATGCTTCTTGCTTGCACCCGCAGGCGCCACAGTCGGCATGCCAAACCATACCCAAAAGTAATTTCGGGGCGTCGAAAACACCTTTTCGGATCACTCGGAAAGTGTGAACTGCATTCTGGGCCACCGATTGCCACAGTCGGCATGCCAAACCATACCCAAAAGTAATTTTGGAGCGTCGAAAACACCTTTTCGGATAACTCGGAGAGTGTGAACTGCATTCTGGGCCACCGATTGCTCTCCTTCCTACTGCTCATGCTTCTTGCTTGCACCCGCAGGCGCCACGTGTGAACTGCATTCTGGGCCACCGAAGTACTGCTTGCTCTCCTTCCTACTGCTCACGCTTCTTGCTTGCGCCCGCAGGCGCCACAGGGCATGCCAAACCATACCAAAAAGTATTTTTAGCGTCGAAAACACCTTTTCGGATCATTCGGGGACATTTTTGGCCACCGAAGTACTGCTTGCTCAAAACGATACCCAAAACGACACCGAAACCACATCCCTGGAATTGCAGCGTTCACATGGCGCGGGGGGGTGGCCCATTCGTTGCTCGTGCTCGAAAAGAGCTTGTGGACTCAGAGGTGGAGCCGTAGCCCAAGTAAAAGGTGCTGCATGGTGCTGCTGTGCTTCAAGTTGTTTATAAGTCTCGCTTGCAGCTACCAAGTCACCGGACAGCAGTCCGGGCTCCTGGCTTCTGCCTTCTTCCCTTGCTCCCTTCCTTCTTCTTCTGCCCTGCCTCCCTTCCTCTTCCGCCCTGCCTCCCTTCCTCTTCCTCCCTTCCTCTTCCTCCCTTCCTCTCTTCCCTTCCTCTTCCTCCCTTCCCTTCCACCCTCCTTTTTCCATTGCACCATCCTTCCTTGCTCCCTTACTCCCTGGATTCCTTTATCCCTTCCTCCCATCCTTCTTCCCTTCGTCCTTTCTCCTCCTGCTTTCTCTTCCTCCCAGTTTCTCTTCCTCTGCTCTCTTCCTCCATTCTTTCTCTTTCCCCCTTCCACCCTTCCTTGACATAAACACACCAGTGTCTGAAACATTGCAGAACGATATAGCGAAGCCCCAAAAACGATAACGTGTTGCTCGAAATCGCCCAAGGTAGTCTTAGGTTTTGCCTCTCGCTCATGTGTTTTTTTTTATGCAAGTTAAAGCTGGTTGTGATGTTTCGGTCATTTGCGATCAAAACTATGCTATGCAGTCCGCACACTGCAATGGCAATACTTAGAGCAACATCTTGCACTGCTGTGCGCTCCAATGGTTGCATTCGATCGCGCCCAGTTGCCGTTGCTAGCGGACCGGGCAAGATGCTACAGGCAACCCGTAGCATTGCGTGCTTTGGATCTGACCTGTTCCCAGTTTCGCCATGCTTTGCCTTTGCCTGAACTTGGTACGTGGCGACTTGGCGGTCAGCGCCTCTAGTTATAGCGCAAATACCCGGAGGATTGTCAAAGCTGGGCATCGTTCTGTGCTGCAGCCCCTGACGCAAACAGGGAATAGAAGGTGCAAATGATCAGAATTGCCAGCGGCCACTGTCGTAAATGTGGCTCTTCCGATTCTGTTCTTGTGAGTTGTTGCGGAGCGATGATTGGGGGCACACAAAGAAGGGACAGCATCCCAGTCACGGGTCACAATCAAAACCCGGGCAGATGAAGGTTAGTAAGGGGCAGTCCCAGCCGGAAATAGTTGGGGCCGTTAACTAGTTCTAGTTCTGGGTTCACATTTTTTGTGCCAGGTTCGGATTATGATTCATATGGAGTTCAGGCGTGAGTTTGCCATGAACAAGCTCGTGCGTGCTGGCATATCTCCACGCCATGCATCAGCAATAGGGTGTACAATCAATTGTCCCTGGCCCTTTTTCGAGCTCGGTGTGACCTGCCGCGCTTCCCCAAGAATGCTAGCAATGATGTCAGGTTTCTCGAAAGGGCACGTGTCCCAAGCTATGGCCCTATTGGTACTGTCAATCCCCCAGCACCGTCCACTGTGAGGCCTAGCTCGCCTGAGGGACCAAAACGGCCCACCAAAGGAACTATGGGAAGCAAACATGGCGATCCTGTTGCCAGCCGGCGCTTTGGGCACACCGTCCCATGGTCGGGCAGATCTCAAGCACGTGCTTGGAACTGTTCTCAACTCGGTTCAACAACCATGTTGAGCCATGAAGATGTTTAATCATGACCAGAATCCCACCCAAACGTGCATTCGCACATCCACAGCCCAACTTGTTTTCAGACCACGGCCTAGACAAAATGCGTTGTTTGTGTTGTGGCTGGTGGAAAACAAGACTGGAACATATTGGGCTCAAAATGCGGGCCCTAAACAATGTCAGCTTTGACCAAGGATTTCGGAGGCCCCTGCTAAGCTGTGCAAAGCCAACACTCAGAACCAAGCACCGGCCTCACGTGATACCATGGGATGCTGGTGGATGCCGAGGGCCCTTGTCCGCATCCGAAAAGACAGGCAGCAACTTCCCTCCAAGTAGCTTCAACAAAGATGATGCTGGTCATGTTTTTGTTCACCCGCTCGCAGCTGTGGAAAACCCAACAAGAAAGGGGCCCTGTCAGACCCGGAGCCCCCCAAATGGCCCATCCCAAAGCCCAGCTCACAAAAATGACAGTCTAAAAATTAAAAGCTGCCTAAATCAGCCCAAAGAGAGAATCTCTCGAGCCCACAAGATCTGGAAACCAAGAATGGGGGCTTTATTGCGTGCAGAAAAATTTGAGCTGGCCCGAGAAAAGCGGGGGAACAGTGCAACTGCGCTTGCCTTCTCCTTCCTGGCCAGGCACAGAAGCGGTGGTTGTGGCCAAAGTGCCGAAGCCACGACCGCCTTCGTATTTGAAGGCGCTCCAGACCAAGCCCAAGCCACAACGTCATTCACTGGTGGCATACAGCTCCAGCGAGGACGAGGAACAAGAAGCCGAGGCGAGTGAAAGGAGTGACAAAATGCGCTTTCGCGGCAGTTGACCATGTACATGCGAATTGCACTTGGGGGTGCCGCAATCTTTGCCATGCCCCACGCAAAGCGAGCCTTCCATGACCTGTTATGCTGTTCCCGCGCGCTTGGGCGCTTGGCTCAGCCTAACGAGCCATGGCGTGGCGTTGTTCCGCCACCGGCCATGCGGAGCTCGTGCGAAACCTCCGCAAGGCAAGTGTGTGTTCGTTTGTTTTTTGGGGGGGTTCTCCTTAAAAAAGCAAATACTATGTTCCATCACGGACTGTAAATCCAAATGAATTGCAGCCACTACTTTCCAAAGCTGACTTGTTGCAATTGCTTGGCGCTCAGCGCAGCGCTGTGTATTTTCTCATTGTTTAGTTTTGTCTTGGGCTTCTAGCTGCAGAGTTCCAATGGCTGTGTGGTATGCTAAGGACACCCGTGGCAAAGCTGCAAGCCCTGTGCCCCATTCAAGCGCACCCTTTGAAATACCTCCCTAATGGCAATACATATAATATATAGGCATATGCGTACACGTATTCCTGGGAGAAAGTCAATGGTGCCTTAAGGAGTTTCACTTGGGCTCTCGTCCAACTGGGTTTCGTCCACAAACGCAATAATCCACACTACGATTTAGGTGGAACTCTTGAAGGCAAGTCTTTGAATTCCATCTTTTGTAAGGTTGGCGGTCAAGGATAAGACAATATTCATTGATAGGCCGAACTGTTTACGATGCGGACTGCATTGCTGTTCAGCTCTTTGTGCTGGGCAGCCTCGCAGCCAAATTCCAATGTGGGTGTGTCTGAAAATGAGAGACCCCAAACTATTGCATATGCCCTTCTGCTTTCCCTTTTAGTTCTCCCACCAATTCGCCTTGGAATCGTTTTGTTGCTTTTTCCAGCCATGCCAGGCTGGCGTGATACACTCCGATGCTGTGGAGAGAGCCATGCTCTCGGTGGATCGCAGCAACTACACGCCGAGGAACCCCTACACGGATGCGCCGCAAGCCATCGGGCACCAGGCGACCATCAGCGCCCCCCACATGCACGCCCATGCCCTGGAGCTGCTCGAGCGCCATCTGCGCCCAGGCGCGAATGCCGAGCGAATGCCTGGGGTCCGGAGAAGCCGGTGATGTTTAAAAAAAAAAGGCGGGGGGGGGGGGGCGGGAAATAGTTACTAGGGGGGGTGTAAGGCAGGGAATTGTCAGTTTTCAGTTTCAGGGGCAGGGTTAGTTTTCAAGCAGTAAAACACCAAGAGGGATTGTAAGGATTTTTGTTCAGATTTGTTAAACATTTGTTCATAATGAAACAGGTTAGGATATTTAACCATTTACATGGTTAGGATTATGGATTTATCAACCATATTATAAATTAACAATATGATAGATAATTATGGTTCTGTTTCATTTACTATATTCATGTTGTTTAGATGTGTTTTAGTTCGCTCATGTCTTGCTTTGTGATGAAAAGTCACCATAACTTTACAGCAGGGACATTCATATCGCCATTGTCGATATTCTTTGTTATATTCTTTTTTGTGTTCCTTATTTCGTTCATAATATTCCTTTGCCTGTTGCCTTTCCTTTTCTCGGTTCTGTCTATGTTTCTCTCTACTTTTCTCACCACACCCATTACAGAGTTTTCTATTGTCAGTAAATTCTACATCTGGGTTAGACTTTTTACACCAACTACATTTTCGCTTATTTTGTTCCTCCATAATAAGTATACCCATTAACCCTTTAAGTGTTCTTGGGTATTTTACAATATATTTGTTTTACATTTTTTTCATTTAATAACAGTCTAAGATATTGACATGTTCAAGGTTCGGGTTTCAGACAATTTTTAAGCTTTCTGGGGGATAGAGGGTTACGTATTTTTAGTTTGCTTGTCATTGTTTGTTTTGGGCATTTCATCAAAAGACCCACCTTCATTTCATCAAACGCCCCACCTTCATTTCATCAAACGCCCCACCTTCATTTCATCAGTGTTGAGGAAATCATTTCATCAGTGTTGAGGAAATCATTTCATCAGTGTTGAGGAAATCATTTCATTAGTGTTGATGAATGGCAGTGGTGATGCTGGTGACTTTTTATGATGCTTATGATGCTACCCATCCCCAAACCAACATTTCAAGGTTGAGCTCAAACCAGACTGTTTTCAATGTTGAACCCAACCCCAATCCCATAACCACCAAACATAAACAAAACTACTTAAAGAGAAAATACCTTATATAGTATAGATATATGGCAGGGGAATACAGTTCGGGTTCAGTAATTGACTATTTGTTATCCAGAAAAGAAGCAACCATAAAAACAGGGAAGAATAACAAACCATTGAAAAACTAATCATCAACGACAAAGAAAAACCATTATCCACATCACTTCAAAACAAACTCAATCAAGTCAGCAACGCACAAGGATTCAAACGATTTAATCTTCTAAAAAAAGCATCAAACACAATGAGAGGCATTAAAACAATCCAGAAATACAGATTAAAAATATGAGCAAAAACATCAGAGACATTTTCGGCATTGAAAGGATATGCCAACACATATTCAATAACCAACATACCATTCAAGGAATACAAAGGATTAACATATCTTTTATGGCAAGAAAAGAAACTAACAGAGTTTTTACAACACGCAAAATCAATGAAACTACTGATTGATGTTGAGGTTCCGTTTGATAAAGTTAATGTAGGTGGTGATGAAACAGAAGACACTGTCAGTGCATCAAACACGCTTGGAATATCTACCAAAGATGAAAATGATGTACAAATAAAACACAATATGAGAAGCAGGAGATATAACATTCTAAATGTAGGAGACTTGAAAAAGCCTTGGAAAATATACCTAAAGATATTGAACTACAAATTGAAAACTCACCTTTGAAACACTCAGGATTGAAGATTAATAAGATTAACAAAATCACCATCCACTACGACAAATACAATCCGAACAGAGCAGGAAGATATATGGAACTACCAGAATGGATTTCAAAGAAAAAGGCATGTATCAACATACAGAATGAAGATGAGTTATGTTTTAAATACTGTGTTTTATGTAAATTTTATGAAGTCTTCAAGAAAGACCATCCACAACATATGAGACACTACAAGAAATTAATAACTACTGAAAGTCTAATTAAATGGGATGGTGTAAATTTTCCAGCATCCAACGATGACATAGACCATTTTGAAGAAATCAATAACAAATCTATATCAGTTAATGTTTATGTTGAAGATGTGAACCAAACCATCAGAGCAGACAGAACAACAAAAATTGAAAGACCATCTTGTCATATTAATTTGTTACGAATTGAACAAAACAACAACGAACATCATGTTTTAATAAAAGATTATAATAGATTAATGGGTAGTCAAACCAACAATCACAAAACAAAGATATTTCATTGTATTTACTGTCAGCACGGTTTTCAATCAGAAAAACTTAAATTCTCACTTAATAAAAGGTTGCATGGCAAATGAAATTCAACAAGCAAAAATGCCAGAAGAAGGAACATCAATGAAGTTTGAAAAGCATTTTAAGAAACTGAAAGCGCCATTTGTTACTTACGGTGATTTTGAATGTTTAACAACAGAAACATCAGAAGGCATCAAAGAGACTTATCAGAACCATAAACCCAGCGGTTATATGCTTAACCTTGTTAATGCTTACAGTGGTGCAATGAAACCATTTTTATATAGAGGCGAAGATTGTATTGATAAGTTTTGTGAAACATTAAACAATATTAGAGATGATGTTATGGAACAAATGAAAGAGTCAAAAGATATTGATATGACAGATTTAGATTAAATTAAATATTTAGAAGCTAAGAAGTGTTTCTTATGTAATCGCGCTTTTGACAACAGAGTAGAAGCGAAAAAACAAGTTGCTGACCATTGCCACTTTACTGGATTATACAGAGGAGCGGCACATATGAAATGCAATATAGACTATTGTTTTAAACAATCTCATAGACCAGTATTCTTTCACAATCTTAAAAACTATGATGCTCACCTAATAATTTCTAATCTTGAAAAGCTAAACACAAAGAAAGAAAGCATATCAGTAATAGCACAGAACAGTGAGAAGTTTATTACATTTTCATTAAACAGACTTGAATTTAAGGATAGTTTCAGTTTCTTGTCATCATCATTAGATAAACTGGTTAAATGGACAAAGTATGAAGATAATAAATTAAGGGACAACTGGCAGGAAAATTTCAAATACAGTTTCAAAGGCAAATACATTAAAAACGAAAAAGATTTATTTTTACTGACAGAAAAGGGAGTTTATCCTTATGACTATTGTAATGACTTCAATAAATTGAATGACACTGAACTACCAGAAAAGAAACATTTTTATAGTAGATTAAGTGAAGAAGATACAAGCGATGCTGACTATGAAAGAGCAAAACTAATATGGAAGCACTTTAACATCAAAAACCTCGGTGAATATCACGGTTTATATTTAGAAACCGATGTATCACTATTAACCGATGTATATGAAAATTTCAGAAAACAATGTTTAACTGATTATGAATTAGACCCCGCCCATTACTACACATTACCTAACTTTGCTTGGGACGCGATGTTATTAAAAACAGGAATTGAACTTGAACTTTTACACGATGAAGAAGTTTGTAAAATGATAGAGCAAGGACTAAGAGGCGGTATGTGTCAGGTTTCAATGAGAAAAGCAACTGCTAATAATAAGTATATGGGTGATGATTATGATGAAACAAAACAATTATTTAGATGCTAATAATCTTTATGGACTGGCAATGTGTAAGAAACTACCATACAAGAAAATAAGATTTGTAAAAGATAATTTCACAGAAGAAGGCATTAAATATCACGACAGTAATTACAGCAGCAAAGGTTATATTTTAGATGTTGATTTAGAATATCCGAAAGAATGCCCGACAAACATACTGATTATCCATTAGCACCAGAAATTATGAGTGTATCAGCAGATATGCTTAGTGATTATCAGAAAGAAACCTACAAAGCATATCATTTTAATAATGCTCCAAAAGATGAGAAAACAAACAAGTTGATACTAAATGTTATGGATACACAAAATTTTGTTTTACATATTGACATTTTAAAATTCTGTTTGAAACAAGGACTTAAAATCAAGAAAATAAACAGGTAATAGAATTTAGACACAAGCAATGGTTGAAACCGTGGATTGACTTTAACACAGAGAAGCGAAAGAACGCTACAAGCGACTTTTCAAAAGATATGTACAAATTAATGAACAACGCTGTATACGGCAAGACTATGGAAAATGTGAGAGAACACATTGACTTTGAGCTGGTTGATACACCTGAACGCTACCAAAAATGTGTGAATAATCCAAATTTCAATTACAGACATATCATCAATGAAAATCTTATAGGAGTTGAAAAAGCAAAAAGTGTAATTAAATTGAATAAACCAATATATGTAGGAATGAGTATTTTAGATTTATCAAAACAACATATGCATTCATTTTACTATGACATTATGAAACCGAAATATAGAAATAATATCAGAATGTTATATACTGATACTGACAGTTTTGTATTACATATTAAAACCGAAGATGTATATGATGACTTTAATGACATTAGGGATTATAGGGATTTCAGTGGTTATGACCCTAAACACAAATGTTATGATAAAACAAACAAAAGGAAACTTGGTTGCTTTAAGGATGAAGCAGATGGAAAGATTATAGCAAACTTTATAGCATTGAAACCTAAATCATACTGTTTCAAGATACATAACGAAGAGACAGAAGAAAAGAAGAGCAAAGGAATAGTTAAACATAAAGTGAGGAAGGGACTGACATATAATTCTTATGATGACACATTGAAAAACAATAAGTGCGACACGATAACATTCAACAGCATAAGAAGTAAAGCCCATCAAATATACAGCATCCAACAAACAAAACAATCGCTTAGTGCCTATGAGAATAAACGCTATTACAGAGACAGTATTAATTCTTTGCCATACGGACATCACCTTTGCTTTAAAGAGTAGATTACCTATATAGGTAGATGGATACAAAAGGACAGATTGATTATTCAAAAGGTACAATTTATAGCATCAGAAACAACATTGATAATGATGTCTATGTTGGTTCAACCGTGAGACCACTACATAAAAGATTTGAGGCACATAGAAGTTGTGTAAAGAACAACAGACTTGAATGTTTAAATCTCTATAGTAAAATGAAGGAACTTGGTATGGATAATTTTTATATAGAACTGGTTGAAGAATGCCCGTGTGAAAATGTAGAGCAATTGAAACGCAGATAAGGTCAAGTCATTAGAGACATAGCAACATTGAATATGCGTATTGCTGGACGCATCAAACAAGAATATGACAAAGAATATAGAGCAAATAACAAGGATAAAAAACATCAACAATACAGAAACTACTACGAACAAAACATTGACAAAGTCAAGCAACAAATCAATGCGTGGGCGTCAAGACCTTGTATTTGTGAATGTGGTGAGACAATAAGACGAGACAGTTTAAGAAGACTTCTAAAATCAACCAAGCACAAAACCTTATTACAAGAACTTAACAAAAGTAGCGAGTAGAATTTACAAATATACTTAAAGAAATAATGGTATTTTATATTACGTAAAATGACCTGCTTTATTGTAGATGGCAATAAAAATAAAATTTCTATGACAAATGATGAATTTGATTTGTTGTGGAATTCTATTGAGGGTGAAGTTTCAGACTTCAGCACGGATACAGAGGAAGAAATTAAGAAGGCAAAGGAAAAGGAAAGTAAGAAACATATAATGTTGTATTAAACAAGAAATACAAAGAAGAAGGATACTTCAAAGATTATTTTATAGAAAATGATAAGTCATTAGAATGTGAAAGATGCGGATGTATGATTAAAAGTAAGTCTAATATGGCAAAGCATTCAAGGACCGATAAATGTAATAGAATTCATAGAGAAAGAGCTTATCAGAATGCTGTTGAGAAAGTATGTTATAGATATTTAACAAATACAAATTGATAACATTATCTTAAAATAATGTTATTCATTTATTAAGAGAAATTCGTGTCTGTTATATTTCTTGGTATTACCTTCAATTTCATAATACTTATTAAGCATCATATCACGACCTACATTTGTTATTTTGTATGTTGATTGACTCCATTTTGAAGTGGTTTCTTTTCTTGATGTGTAATTACCTTTTCCTTTGTTATAAGTTTTGACTTTATCACCGACATTTAATTTAGGGTACTTTCGTAAATACTTCTCTTTCATTAATGAGTTCGCCTTCGCTTCCACAGCGTTTTCGTCTTTGTGTGCTTCATTAGGTGTAAGTTTTGTCGTCCCGTGTGTCATTTGTTGATTATACTTGTTTAAGACTGCTTGCAATAAACTCGTCCGAGTTCTATCAGTCGCTTTTATTCTGTCTCCCAACATCTTTTTAACTGCGCGAATGGAGCGTTCAGCAACATTAGCGTGTGTCAGTGTTATGATGCTTCGCACACTCCCGAAATAGCACAAGGTGCAACGTCATCATCATCTGGCTTACAACCTGACAAAGATAAAGACGACAAGACACCTGAAATAGCCAAACCAAAAAAGACAATACAAAAAGACAAAACAGCACCCTCAAGAATGAACATACAACTGTTGGACGAAGCATTCAAAGAAGGATTGAACAAAGGGAAAATTAAAAAAAAATGAATTTAGTAAATACAAAGATATGTTTGATAAATGGAAAACAACAAAAACAAAACGGACGATATAAAACCAGTTCAATCATTATACCGTGAATTAATAGATAAGAAATAACAAACATGATTTAGACATAAAATAATGCTGAAAGTGAAACTGATGAAACTGAAACCCAAAATACCAACCCTACAAAAACTAAAAATACTTAAAGAAATGACCCCTTAATATATTAAGAGAAAAAATGAATAAGTGTATCAGAGAAGAATTGACAAAATAAATTGTAAAATGCCGTGGTTGTAAGATATTCAACAACAAAGCTAAAAAAGCAAATGACATATTACCTGACTGTATCATTGATAATATTTTGAGTTTTGTAAGTTGTAAAAGATGCACCATTACAAAACATTTAATGAAAAACGAACCTGACAATTTAAAAGAAATGGATAAGTGGATTTGGTATATGACGAGGTTAAATAAATGTCCAACGAAAAAGTCATTACATACAATATTTACAACTGATTTAGACAAAACATTAAAAGAGTATGGATACGATAATAGGTTAATCTTGTATTATGAAACCGCTACTCAATTTCATTATAATTTTCTTTTTCATAGTCATGATGGTTATGTATCTTGTAGAAATTTTAACATTTCAATGTGTAGAGATTTTCTTAAAATGTTGAAATGGCAATATATGAGCCACGGACAAAACGCACGAAGACCACTTTATCAAGGCGGGGTACGTTTTTGCATAACACATGCCAAAACCATGGAAAACGATAAGGTCTCCCCCAAAAACGATAACCCTTAACTAACACACGCCTCTATAATAACCCCTGCAGTTGCAACTTAGTTAGGGTGGGACCCTGGAGTGGCCACCGTAAAACGAGAAGGCGAGTCGCCACTTTCGAGCTGGAGCTGCCAAGGTGTGCTTCGTAAATACGCCACTTGTACTGAGAAGTTGCGATTTTCGAGCTGGAGCTGCGGAAGTGTACTTTGCGTATTAGACTTGCGCGACAAAGTTGTGATTTTTAGGCTGGAGATGCGGAAGTGTACTTCGCGTACTAGACTTGTACTACAAAGTTGCGATTTTCCAGCTGGAGCTGCGGAAGTGTACTTCGCACACTAGGCTTGCACTACAAAGTTGCGATTTCCGAGCTGGAGATGCGGAAGTGTACTTCGCGTACTAGACTTGTACTACAAAGCTGCGATTTTCGAACTGGAGCTGCGAAAGTGTACTTCGCGTGCTAGATTTGTACTACAAAGTTGCGATTTTCGAGCTGGAGATGCGGAAGTGTACTTCGTATACTAGACGTGTACTACAAAGTTGCGACTTTCCGAGCTGGAGCTGCGGAAGTGTACTTCGCGTACTAGACGTGTACTACAAAGTTGCGATTTTCCAGCTGGAGCTGCGAAAGTGTACTTCGCGTACTAGACTTGTACTACAAAGTTGCGATTTTTGAGCTGGAGCTGCGGAAGTGTACTTTGTGTACTAGACTTGTACTACAAAGTTGCGATTTTCGAGCTGGAGATGCGGAAGTGTACTACAAAGTTGCGACTTTCCGAGCTGGAGCTGCGGAAGTGTACTTTGCGTACTAGACTTGTACTACAAAGTTGCGATATTGGAGCCGGATCTGCCAAAGTTCGAAAACACTGTAAAACGATAAGGTCTCCCCCAAAAACGATAACGTTCAAAAAAGTACTAGGGCCAAGTAAAGTGTTTCGTCCACTCCTCATATAGAAAACAAAGACAAAGTCGTTTATAAAACCATTTTTGATAATGAGTTTTACCATAAATTCGTCTGTCATTTGTTAGAAAAGAAAAGGTTGATTATAGAATGGTTTAACTATAGAGATACTGTTGATAGTGATTCAGATTAAGTTTATTAGTATTATTATCTTGTAATATTATTAAACACTTGAAATCCACAGAAAGCCATAAAATTGTCTGAAACCCGAACCTTGAAAATGTCAATATCTTAGACTGTTATTAAATGAAAAAAATGTAAAACAAATATATTGTAAAATTCCCAAGAACACTTAAAGGGTTAATGGGTATAATTATTATGGATGAACAAAGTAAGCGAAAATGTAGTTGGTGTAAAAAGTCTAACCCAGATGTAGAATTTACTGATAAGAGAAAACTCTGTAATGGGTGTGGTGAGAAAAGTAGAGAGAAACATAGACAGAACCGAGAAAAGGAAAGGCAACAGGCAAAGGAATATTATGAACGAAATAAGGAATACAAAAAAAATAACAAAGAATATCGACAATGGCGATATGAATGTCCCTGCTGTAAAGTTATGGTGACTTTTCATCACAAAGCAAGACACGAGCGAACTAAAAAACATCTAAACAACATGAATATAGTAACTGAAACAGAACCATAATTATCTATCATATTGTTAATTTATAATATGATTGATAAATCCATAATCCTAGCCATGTAAATGACAATATCCTAACCTGTTTCATTATGAACAATTGTTTAAAAAATCTAAAAATTCCCTACAATCCCCCTTGGTGTTTTGAACGAAATGTTAGACTGCTTGAAAACTAACCCTGCCCCTGAAACTGAAAACTGAAAATTCCCTGCCTTACACGCCCCCTATTAACTATTTTTTTTTGGAGGGGGATGGGACGTTTAACCAAAAACAACGCGGTGGGAATGGGAATTCGAGATGACTCATGAGTCAATATAGAGATGTGGGGTTGTGTAATCTACACATGGGAGGCTGCCGGAGACCAAGTGCCTGTGAATTCGGCTCACGCAAGCTTTCGGGGACAATCCAGAGGTCAGCCGCCTCCCCTCATGAGCTAAAGCCTAGAACGAGTTTCGTGCAGAAGATCTTCGATGCCAGGCATGCGGGCCCTGGATGTGGGCAGCGGAAGCGGGTACTTGTCTGCGGTGATGGCCAGAATGGTGGGCGAGGAGGGGAAGGTGATCGGTATTGACTACTTGTGGCCACTGGTGGATTTAGCTGTCGCGAATGTGCACAAGGCTGACGCGGACTTGCTGAATAGCATCTTAGAAGAATTGCTTCAAGCGCTGCTTACATCATTTAGAACACACGTAGCCTGCCTCGCGAAGCCTTTCAATACCTAGCTGCCGACTGTCGCAAGCCAAGGCGGCACCCTTCAGTTTGAACAGGGTGATGGCTGGAAAGGCTATGAGAAGGCAGGCCATTGCATGTCACGCAGGCCATTGCATTTCAGTGAATCCGCTCAGCCATCGTCTTGCTGATGCATTTGGCCGAGCAGAAGCTGATAGAAGCTGGGATCACCTCAGACGACTTGTTTTGGGATCATTCTTTCTATCAGATGCAAGCTGATTCTCAGACCCAGGCATCAAAATAGCAAGTATTCACGTCCATTGCCTCCCCCCCCTGGCTCCCTGGTCTTAAGGGGTTCTGGCATCCTGGGTCAGGTCCCTCAGGCCCCAATTCATAGCCTAGACCCGCTTGGAGCCAAGCATCAACTTACGTTTTGGGAACCAATCCCAGGCGCCAAGAACCAGTTTCCTACGTGGCCAACGAAACTGCCCGAGAGCTGACAGGCCTCGCCTTTCGACGCCATCCATGTGGGGGCTGCAGCCGAGCGGCTGCCTCAGAGACTTCAGCGTGGAGCGCTTCATGGCCCCTTCAAAAAGAACCCGCCCAGCCATCCATCCACATCCATCCACCTCCATCCACATCCGTCCACATCCATCCACCCATCCATCCATTTCAGTTGGGAAGGCCGTTTCTGGGTTGCTGAAGGATAGTAGAAGCATAGCCTGACCAGTGCTTGACAGGGTGTGCCAATGATTTCTAGTTGGAGCGGTGGCCCATTGCGCTTGAACATCTCCCTGCGTGCCATAGGTCAGTGCCGGAGTCACTGCTGGAACAGCTCAAGCCGGGTGGCCGCATGGTCATCCCAGCCAGGCACCCGTGTCATTTCACAGGAGAGAATTACCTGCTAGCATTGCTTGCCTTATCATCAGCCCTGTGTGGCCATACCCTTGCAGATTGAAGCGCCAGCACGCATGCCTTCAGTTGACCTCAGCATCGATGCGCCAAGGTTGGCACCGCATCACAGCAATTCTGCACCATTGATGCTGAGCTTGCATTTGTTCGTGGAGTTTGGTCGACGTGCTGCCATTGCGTCAAGCCAGCCTTGCTGATTGACATTCATGGGAACTTGCTGAAAACTGAAAGGTGCTCGCAGTCAGCTGAGCAGACCAGAAAAATACAGCTTTGTGTTCTGCATGTTCGAGAAATTGTGTTTGCCGGTTGCGGCGTTGGCCGCGCACTGTGCATTTCACGGAGTGCCAACCAGTGAACCTGAAATTGAATTGTTGATTCCAAGGACCGCCTGCCCAATGGCAACTTTGAGCAGAAGAGCTTGATGGGAGCACCTTGGCCTGCAAGTGCCACCAGGTTCTCAGCACGTGGTGTAGAAATTGTGCAACCATGTGGCTAGAAGGAAGCTGCGGCACTGCCGCTGCACCTTTCGAGGTGATGTACGTGCCATTGGTGCATCCGTCCAGCCCGTGACCAGCGAGCGCCAAGGCAGGCGTTGTTGCAGGGCTGGAGCGATTTGAGTGGCGACCCAGCTTGCCACATGGTTTGATTGAATCCTTGGGAAACTAGCTAGCGGTTAGCTTGCCATGGCTTATGTGGGCGAAGTATTGTTTAACACTTCTTAGCAGCATTTGCAGATGACTGTGTGCTTGATGTATCATGTTGGGACTACTTCCTACCTATGGTTGGTATTGGAATGTTGTTGCCCACCTCCATGCTTCTGGGGCGCAACTGCGGAAGAGTAACACAGACCCGGGCTTTTTTCTATTTGGTTTTGATAGAGCCGAAGGGGTTTCAGCCACTTCTGCCAGCTGTGTTTTCTTGCGCGCCGACAAGGCTGGCTGGACAAGGCCAACTCTTACCAAGCTCTGAAAAAGGCAGAGCGGCCGTTGCAAAGACCCGCAGCAGAAACACGTTTCAAAGCTTGGCAAATTCAATTGTCTACTGAAGGCCAACGATCTGCGGAGGGCCTATGCATCAGGCTCAATCTTGCAAATGAATCCTCGTGTGCCTCAGACAGACGCCGTGTCGCACATGAGCCATAATCAAAACCTTAAGTGCAACGGCCCGTCTCGTTCTTTACATAATATCGGGTAGACTCCTTGAGCACCGGTTTGATTGTGACTCAAATCAGCCCCGCTCCTTTGCACAGTCCAAAGTGCTCGATTGCTGTGGTAGGGCGCTTGACCCCATGCAATCCAAAAAAAACGACGTTGGAAGTTATACGATGCCCGTTTTAGTTGACCCTGAGCTGTGCTAAGGGGGATGTTGGCCAAAGACTTATTGACTGGCGCGCGTGTAAACTGTCACAGGTCGCTTGCAAATTCCTGGGCAGGCCGATTCCAGCAAAAGGAGGAGCTCCTAAGACATATCAAGTCTGGAATCGGCGAGCCTGGAACCTGCATTCCTTTCACAGGGTGTTTTGGACATGAGTCCCATGTTGGTGGCAACAAACCACTTTTTGGGCCTGAGCCCAACACGCCATGGAAGCCGGCCCATGGGCTGTCAGAGATTTTTGGAAAGCGCCAGAGTTTCGGAGTCGCCGAGTCGGCATCGCACGGCCTGGACACCTGCGACCGCTCGCAAACCGCAGAAACCGCCAAGTGGCCGACATAGGCAGCGAGCTTGGGCCCCTTGACCCTGAGTGCACTTACTGATGGAAATACTGCCACTGATGGAAATTCTGCCTGAGTTCCAGCTTGTTCGTTTTTCCAGCTGCCACATTGCGGAACCTTATTGACCACTTGCGAAGAGGTCAGCAAGGTCTGTGACCTGTCAGCCACTGAGTGGCTTAGGGCAATCCAGACCAGTTGCAGTGCTGCCAGAGGTTGACATCAACATCAATCTGGCAGTCCCAGTCGGGGCTGGGATGTGTGCATCAGGGATGGCATTTTGAAAATGTGGGTCCGAGCTCTCGTGGTACCTAGGACAAGAAGGGTGTCCCCAGCCCAGCCCTTGACTCCGTTTTTGCATCCTTTGCCATGGGGCCTCAGGGCGGAGCACTTGGAGCGGGGAAAAGCCGACAGAGTGACATGCGCATGGGATGTGCAGCTGCCTCTTTAGCTCATGGGCAAAGGCTTTATGGGAACGACTGTAAGATCTTGTTGTGTCAACATGGGTCGAAAGTGAGAGGAAACCACAGCACTTGGACACGCTACTGGGTGTCACTTGAACAAAACTCCCGGCGCTTCCCTGGCCTCACTTGCTCGCAGGTGGACCCCTTGGCGGCCTTGGCGGCCGGAATCCTGGCTGGGATTCCACCGGCATTTGGCGACCTTGGGGGCGCAGGGCACCAGGGCATTGGGCATGGGCATCGAAGCTGGGTTGCAACATGTTAATGAGCATCGTTGTCATAGTGCCACAAGAATCTAGACAAGCCTCGGTCAAGCAGTTTCGTGCCTGTGCTTTGATTGCAGTCCATGCCTTTCATAAGAAATGCAAAACTAATATGCTGCTGCTAGAACATCGCCAGCCCGGCTGACCAAACAAAGGATGACAAACCGGTGCAATCGCTGCGAGCATAATTGTCGTGTTGTGGCTGAACCAACCTGTGCTGCTCGCGCCATTGATGGCATGTATGCAACATGTTTTGCCGCAATTATTGAGAAAGATTGGCAGGGGTCAGGAAGCATGACAGCAACCACCGATGACCTGGAATGATAAAATGTTGGTTTCAAGCAAAAAAGCGCCCATTGATGATTTGCATGGTGGCCTAGTGGCATTTAGTTACCTAGCGGATTTGCAGCCTGAAATGCGCTTGCGGAAGGAACTTTAATATCCTTGAGCAGGGCAGGCGAGAGTGAATGGGTTCCAAGTGGCTTTGCCATGCGTGCGCTTGGCAAAGAACAGACTGTTAATAGTTGACCTGGTCATGTCACGCATGAAGCAACTGCCAGTGCATTATTGAGCTGCGTAGCTTTAGCTTGGCCAACATGCGCACGTCAGACTCCAAAACCCAGACTCCGTGCTTAGCCAAGGCTGAGGAGGAAGCCCGTGCAGCCGCGATGCTGGCAAAGCCGTGTGCCAAGCTGTGGGCCAGCGCGTCCTTAGCTCCATCGGATCTCTGGATGCGGTGTTTTTCTTTGCGTGCTGCTTGCTTGGCTTGCGCAGGTGGCGGTGAAACCCCTTTTGCATGTATTAAAGTAAGGTAGAATGAAAGTACTTAGCTTGCGTTTCCTGGGGCCGGTTTGCTGCTTGGAGCCTCAGGCTGGCGCCTCCCATGCCGAACGGGCTGCCAATGAGGCATGCGGTTTGGCAGCTTTGGCTCTTGCAGTGGTCATGTTGCACAGCCGTTGCGCCAGTCCGCTGCCGCCCTATGCCTGGGCCCCGGATTATACTGTGGATGGACGAAATCCTGCACCACCTAAGACACCATGGGAAACCATTGTTTGTTGGTATTTACATTGGAATCATCATGCCAGGGTTTCTGAGGTGGTGCAGGATTTCGTCCATCCACTGTACTTTCCGCGAGTTTCCGAGCGCGTGGCGCCCGGCAGCTCTTTGGTGCTCAGGGTCCATCGGACAAACACACTTTGCTGCCTGTATGCCAATCCCGCGCCATGGCCGGCCTGAAGACCATAATCTTTGTCCGGCATGGAGAGTCTGAGTACAACAAGGCATGCCTTAGAGCGCCAGGCTCAACGGCTAGCAACTCAGCAAGCGCAGCGACAACAAACGTGTTGGTGGTGACTGACGTTTGCGTTACGCAGTTAAGTCATATCTCCCGGTTCCTTTGCACTTGATTTGGTGTGCTCCTTTACTTACTCGCTTTTCAGGCGAATTGGTGCAGTTGGGCTGGCAAGCTGATGCCTAAAACCGGTGCCGCATCTTCAAGCATAGTAAGTCTGCACAGGAGGCTGCAAGCATGAACGCTGCGCGACTCACTTCCCCAGGTTCTGGACTTCTGTTTTTGTTTGTTGTTGCGCTTGTTGTTTTTTTGGGAGGGCCGTTCGAGTGGCAAACCACAAGTCCGAGCTCTGGCCAATCCACGCGGTTTCGCTAGGCCATGCGCGACACCGGGAAGGATCCCTTCCTCCGCGACGCGGGGCTCACGGCGCGGGGCAAGGCGCAGGCGGAGGAGGCGTCCAAGAGCCTCGCTGGGCTGCGCCAGGAGAGGGATGCGAGAGGCAGACAATCAGAACCTGGTTAGATGAAGGTTAGTAAGGGGCAGTCCCAGCCAGAAATCGTTGCGGCCGCCTTCTCAATTCTTTACATACCATTTTAATACCCGGTTTTGATTGTGACTCAGGTGAGGTTGGGTAACTCTCCACATGGCTATGGGTCAAATTGAACCAAACAGACAAAAACTAGTCCTTGGTTCCATTCACCAGGGTATGTTGGGTACCTATTTTCATGGCCCACACCCAAATTGGCCGCTTTTGGATAGGGTTTGATTGTGACTCTGACGATATCTTGCCAGTTGTGGCGATGCCGTTTGGACGAAGGCACTCACTGGGGTTGTTTGGAGGAAAAGAAACTCACGTGCCATTGGGTTGCTGAGATTGTTTGGAGATTTTGTTGGAGGAGCCCTTTTCTCCGCGGAATGGTTGACTTCATGAGTCATAGTTGCCGTGAGCTGAGGTTCCCATTACTTTGTGCCACTGCACTGGTTGCAGACTGCCGGGGCATGCTGAGAGACGGAAGGTGTTCATGCCATCAAATTTGTCGATGTCACTGTCCGCTTGGTGCTCCATGCTTTCAGCGCTGACTACCTGTGTGTGCATCGCATGCGTGCGAAGAGCTTACGATTGCATGGCCGCTCTGGAGCACCGAAGTTGCTGTAGGAGATTGCTTGTTTGCTTGCCTTTTGCCAGGGAGAGCCCTTTTCCTCAGGTAAGCCCTAATTGGTGGTTTGGGATTTGTCTAAGGGTTGATTCCCCATTCTTGTTGAACCATTCTTTTTTTTCAACAACCGGCCGTTTTGCCTGGGTTGTTGAGGGTTTCCTGAAAACAAGGATCCCTGGAAAGAATGGGGAAGCTTCCCCCTCGGACGGGTCCTTGTAGAGGGCGGGAAGCCCCTCCTTAACCACCAAACCACCAAGGCACCAGAACCACCAACTCACCAACTAAGAGCAAGCTGATCTCCCGTCACCAGCATGAAATCCAGGAATTGGGCGATGGCCACGACTGGCTGCTGCTCAGCTCTCCTTTGCAGAGAGCGCTGGACACGGCCGCAGGCTGTCCAGAGGAAACACGAAGCGAACAAGGGCAAGGGTTTGCCCATGTGGGACGTTTTGGGACAGGAACCAGGGATCTCTCAACTAAGACTAGGACCAAACTGGGACTGGACGATTTAACTTTCTTATAATGATTGAATGTCAAGTGGCATGTCCAACAGTTTCCTGAAAGATTCCCAAGTGTTTCAGTAGACTAGAACTAATCTAGGACTAGAACCAAGGATCCCTCAACTAGGACTAGGACCAAATCCGGAATGAAACGCTATTTGCTGATTAGAACCAGCTGCCTGAATGAAATCAAATGAAAACGAAAGAACATTCATTCGCGGCCGGATTCAAGATTCAAGATTCCCTTGAGAAGTTTTTGAATCTGGACGCCACCTCGAATGAAAACGAGTAAAAGTTCATTTGCCCGGATTCAAGATTCAAGATTCCCTGGAAAAGTTTTAAGGCAATCTTGAATCTGTACCCACCCCCCGAATAAAAACAAATGAAATTGCTTCGGCGCCGGATTCAAGATTCAAGATTCCAAGGAATACATCTCAAAATAATATTGAATCTTGAATTCGGGCGAATGAACCGTCACTTGGTTTCATTTGGGAGTATTTTCAGGTTGTCATTGGACATGTGCCTTTTCTTTGTGCTTTGTGCCTTCCCCAAAGCCACAAACGGGTACAACACACTGCAAACACCATTGGTTCTGAAAATAGGTAAGTCCCTGTGGGTACCATCATATACACATAATTATAATACATATTAATTTACACATATTAATTTACACATATATATATATATACATATAGACTTGGATATGTAAAATGAGGGAAGTAAATATATGCTGGCGCCCAACCACCCCGACTCATCAACGTGCATCGTTGTGAAGCCCAAGCTGTTGTGCAGCAGTTGCATCCCGTTTGCCGGGCGGGCAGCTAGGAACACGCACTGGCAAAGCATCAATGGGCTTTGATTCGGCTTTCCCTCCATCATTCCCCAAAAGGACATTCACGCGGTGACACATCCGCTTGGAACCCACATGCAGCCCTCCGCTTGCTTGTTTCCTGCGCGAGCACGTTTCAATCACGGCATGCTTGCGGAAAAGGGTCAGTGACGTCCGTGCTTCCACTTGCATTTGGCCATGATGTGTTGTAGGTTCCATTTGTCGCTGGGAAAGATGCGGCTGCCGAATCTCTTGCGACGTCATCTCGCTTCTGGCTAGGCATTTGGCCCGATGCCTTCTACCACAAGGCAGCGCGCCTGGAAGTCTGGCCTGAGCTTCGAGAGGTGGCATCCTGGCAGCCGAACCAATTCTTGCGAAATGGATATGGGTCAAATTTAAAGCACCTTTAGTCCATGTTTCCATTTACCAGGGTCTTCCTTTTCGGAGGGTGGCCGAGGGTAGCAGAAAATATTGATGCAGTCAAGCCTCACCGGCGCAGCTGGCAGTTGGGCTGCAATAGGCCGTGAAGACGTTGTATTCGTTGTTCTCGGCAATTGTTTACGCAATCGCGCGCTTGGTCAAAACATCGTTCTATTCCCTCAGTTGTCGGATCAGAGGAAGCATTGTTCCGTTCCGCGTGCATCGTTCTGTATCACCCGCACCGTTCTGTTCCACACTCATCGTCCTGTTCCATAGCATCGATATATTCCATGTCCGAAATTCGGTGTCCCCTCCAGGGGTCCGTTTTCCCCCAGCTTGTGTAACCTGGAAAGGTTGAATTTGAGTGTGTGTCTGTGTGTGTGTGTGTGCGTAGTCGGTTTGGACAGGGTTCCAAAGTATAATGCTCGTTCGATTTGGCTTCCTTCCAGGGAGGGTGCTGGCGGGCGGCGTGGGCGGCTTGTTGGTATTCGTGAGGCCCGCGGGCCCGATTTGGCAAGAATATGTCATGTTGCATCCATGTTGGGGAATAGTTGAAATAGCTAATCAAAATGGGTAAGGTCACCTCAGAATGGTGTTGGCTTTGCGTCATTTTGGACGCGATCCACTTGCCAACCTTCACTTCATTCCACTCAATCTCAGAGAGAGGCTCAGCAATCTACAGCACGGAATCGCCAATCATCTCGTCAGTGCTGAATGCTCGATTTGTTTTAAGTCCACAGTCGCTGACTTACTTTGGATGGTTTCTTTATGGAATCAGACGTTCAGCCGGCTGAAGCCGTGGATTGTGGCTTGGAGAGGTCACTGGTTGCGACGACTTGGGCTCCACACCGCAGCAGCTGCTTTGGAAGTACCCCCACCTCGCTGAGAAGCTGAGGCTGCTGCCAGAGGCCTGGGAAGCAGGGAGGCCTCAAAGTCAAGCAAGTCAAGTCAGTAGCAAGCCGGGGTTGCGCGAACAGGATCCCCACCCCCTCAAAAGTGGAATTGGGGCCCTTAAGGTAGGAGTTGTGCGAAAAGGTAGCCTTCAGAAAGACAAGCTTTGCCTGCCGTGGGAGCATGTTGCTCACTGATCATGATGCATTCTTGCTGTGACTGCGATCAACAGTCTTGTATGACCCGCCCTGCTTAACCCGGGGCAAACCACAGGGAAAAAGGTGCCGGTTCGGGAATTACCTGCGTAGCATCTAGACCAGTGTGACGTTGTCATGCAGCTCGAGTGCACTTTGGAATTGCATACGCGTGCTTGGGAGGTGTGGTGGACGCTGCCTAAATCATTCCAGGAAATATCCCCAGATGGTGACCTGGCCGCAGCTGCCAAAGTCCATCAAGCAGTTCTTCAAGCTGTTGGCAGGCAAAGTCAGTGTTGCGGCTTCAGCTGACTTCCAAAAGCAAAACATAGCTGAAGTGCTTGCTGGTCCACTTTGCTCGCCCAGCCTTTGAATGGATCAGCACCTCCAAGATCAAGAGGTTCTCTATAGAAGCTTGGTCCAAGCAAGGGGTTCCTTTGATATTGGCACGGTGGTCCGTGGAAAATTTCAGAAAAATGGCCCAGGCGATGCCTTGCGCGACGCCTACCGCAGTGACCCTGATGCTTTCGAGGATGCAGACGAAGCGATCTTCGAGGAGATGGGCTTCACGCCACTCACTTGATACCATACAATACCATACAGGGGTGCGCTAAGGTCTCAGGGGCCCCTGGCAAGAAGGCCTTGGTAAGCCTTTGAGTCATACTTCCCGGGGGGCCCTGGTGTGGTTTCACAAGTTCAAAATGGTGCAAAGAGATGGTGCAAGGTTTGGTTTTTGCGGAATCCGGACATTCCCGGAGGAGCGCCTGGAGCAACTGGTGGAGAAGCTGGCCGCAGTGCCAGAGAGGAAAGTGGCAAGACTCTCAGAGCTCGGGAGGCGCTCCCATGTCAAGTAACAGGTGTCTTTGGCCCTTGGGGGGGGGGGAAGAGACCAAGGCAATCCAAGGCATACTTTGAAGGGCGCAATTTGTTGCGCTTTGTGTGGCCCTGGAGGGTAGGTGGCTTCTGACCAAGCTCCCAAGTTCGACACCCGCGGCTTCAGATGGGGGCCTTGTGAAGCGAGTGAGGTGGTGGTTGCCCACTGTGACCTCATCGGCAACCTCACCCAAAAGCTGGGGCTGAAGGAGCCCAAAGGCTCACGGAAGGGGTGGTGGCTCCGACACTCAGAAGCCCGGGGGGGGGGGGGCGGTGGAGAGGGGTGTTGAAGTGGAGTTTGTGGGCACATGTTCGCCAGCATATGGTAAGCTCAGGAAACTGCGAATGCAGGATGCTGCGGGATTTCCAGTTTGCGTGAGGTGAGACGCGTGCAAAGCTCGGGTTTAGAGGGCTCCAGAGCGCGAGAGGCTGCCAACATTTGGCAGTCGTCATGCCTCATGCATGGCATCTCTGGCTTCTTTGCGGAAGGCTAGGTGCCTCGCTGATTGTACAGTGCATGTCGCGCGCCAACTGGCAGGAAAACCATATGAGGTTGCTGTTTGCATCCATGTTCAAGAATACATGAGGGGCTTGGAGCTTCTGAGCAGGTCCAAGAAGGGACCTTGGGCACAGCCGACTAAGGCAACCATGTCAATGTGTGCTTGCTCCCTGCTTTCTTGACGCAAAGTTGCATTGGTTGTAGGGTTGTTTCCCTGGGCATTGCAGGCATTATCTTCGCCATGCCCTGCTTTTGGCATGGAAGGCGGCGCAGGCCGACCAGACAACCAGATCCCACTGTCCGACAATCTCGCGCAAGCTATAATAGGTGGTACAAGTGCAGGTTCGCCAAATGAAGGATGCAGTGTGGAAGGCCACCAATTCAATCCGCATTTCAGCGGAACAGGGCGAATTGGCAAACAAATCTGGCAATTTCCACCCTCAGCCCTTTGCTTGCTGAGGCGGGCCGTTCTCAGATGCCTGCAGCGCAACCAGAGGCAAAAGCGGGGGCCTTGGTGTGACGCGTCCACTTGACGCAGCTATGATTGCACCATTTGCCACCAGAGAATGCCTCGAGGGATCGTGAAGGATATGTGGCACACGCGTGTGCGCCACACGACGCCACGCATGGCACGGCACAGCACAGCACGGCCGAAGCTCGGGCTTTGAATTTGCAAGCATGGCCTTTTTGCCAACACGAAGCCGCAGACGTGGAATAGAATTCAAATGGCCGCTGCCTGGCAGCCGCACCTGCCGCAGGGCAGGTTTAGCGGCACGACTTACCTCCCCATTTTCTGGACTTTTCAATAATTCTTACACTAAGGATAGTCCCAGCCCTTGAGGCACAGTTGCGGCCGAGCAAGAGAAGTGAACAAGCCAATGACAAGACGGCAATGCCAGACTGGGCTTACAAAAGCTAGCGAGAGAGAGAGAGAGGAAGAAAAAAACGGTATTGAAGGGGCAAGCCGAACAGGACAAGCATTTCCACCACCGATACCATTCAGTCGTGATTAATTCCTGAGCCAGCTGGATAAAATCATTGCAAGCCACGAGTGCACTTGGAGCGGCCATCACGGGAAATGTTGGCGGACATATCCTTGGAGCACTCAGCCCGTCAGCATTTGCAGCTTGGTTCCGGATTTTCGATGTCATGCATTGTTAGCCGTTAGTTGCTCACCTGGACCCGCCCAGCTTTTGTCCCGATATGTTTATTGCCAGGGCCGGGTAACAAGTGGCGAGCCGTTGTCCTATTTGCGAATGGAAAGCAGACTGTGTTTAATCCCGCAAGTCAGCAGGCATGCCCACCATGCACATTTCAAGAACTGGAAGCAGCCCTTTCTATCCTTAGATGTTGCACGCACATCCTCCACCCGTGCAGCCGTCGCTCATCGAACAATCCATTGTGGTCCTTTGCCCCATTTCAAGATTACGATGCTGTTCTCTCGCCTGGGCGTGGTTTCCGCCCTCATAACGCACAGCTTGGCTTGCTGTGCGAACGCCGCGCGGGCTGCATTCAGGACTTGCGGCACCGCAACTGGTCCATCGCTGGGCTTCCTTAGAAGGGGCAGGTTTACAACGTAATCAAGGAACTCAACCGTCCCTAAACCTTAAACTCATCCTAAAACCAGCCCTAAACCACCCTAAACCAACCCAAAACCAGCCTGAAGCCCAACCAACCCAGCAAACCCTAAGCAAACCCAAAACCACCCGAAACCAACCCTGAACCAGCCCCAGCCCACCCTAAGCCCACCCTACAACAGCACTAAACCATTGGCTTCGCAAGCTTCAGCAATATCAATCTGCCGAATCATCATCCTTAACATGTTAGGACCTTTGGCGGCGGCGTGGACATTTGAACCAATGCAATGAGAAACCAATGGGAGGGCTTCGAGTTTGCATGCTGCAGGGTCAACAATTGCAGTTTTTTTCTTCAGAGACTTTCGCGTTCAGCTGCCAGGATCCCCTGCTTTTCCTTTGCTCAAAAAATGTTTGGACGCCATTAGCTGAAGCACTGCGCCATTTCTGGGGCAAACTTTGCAAGGCCCGTAGGCTCCCCTTTCTAAGCTGACATGATAAGGCACATATTTTTGAACCATCGTAAGGTGTCAAACAGAACATGGAGTCCCACGCGCAGCGCTGAGGATGATGCTGGATTGCTACAGGTCAAGACGGAGAATCGTCCACCAGAAGCTGCTGCCCCATCTCGTGCCAGGCAAGTTGGCATACATTTGTGTAGTGTGCACGGCTTGTCGGGGCATTGCTACAGGCTTTAGGTGTTGTTCTTGCGGATTGCTATCGGCTGAGCATGCACTCCAGGTCCGGGTTCATCGACATGGGTGTAGCAGGACCCTTCCCAGGCACCTCCGAGTTGCACCAGCTAGCCTTGAGCGCAGCCGCGGATTTCGAGGAGTTGATAAGGAGGCGTCAGAAGGTCCAGCAAGCAGATTTGAAGGCACGCAGGTCCGAAGATCCTTGGGCGCTGGGAAGAGCAGAATACCATCCTGGAGCTTGGTGGGTCCGTTCAAGTTGGGCATATGAACCACGTGTGCTGGAGCTGGCCAGTCATCCGGAGATCCTGTCAGTAGTGACAGACCTCTTGGGACCGAATGTCATGTTCTACGGCGCGGAAGTTCTTTCACGACATGCTGGGGATGTACACTGGTGGCATTCTGATTCTGAATCAGCAGGGTGCAACCAGACTGCCACGGTCTATTTGGCGCTCGGTGGCTTCACCAACGACAATGGCTTGCAGGCAGCCAGTGCCAAACAGCTATTTGGAGCTTTTGGGCTTGTTTGTGCGTATGAATGCTAAAGCATGGCAACATGGCACAGCTTTCTTGTAAGTTTTGCACCCGCGAGGTGGTGACACATTCGCATCAGATGGGTACTGGCTTGCTGACGAAGGGCTTGCGGCCTTTCATGACAAAAGACACAGAGCATGACTTTGGTGCGCGCAATTTCTCCATCATGGGCATTGAGCTTGCCAGCGAAGTCAGCAAGGAGTTGAAAGTGAGCGCTGAAGCGAAATGCTTGCACATGGCAGACCAGGATTTTGTTTTGTTTCATGGCCGGGCTTGGCATGGGACGGTCTTCCCAAAGAATGAGTCCGGAGAGAGGCGGGTATTTCTCCTGCAATACGCCACTCCAAGTTGCCAAATACGAGCTCCACATGCTGCAGACAGAGCCGAGAACAGCCCCGTAATGCCAATTACCATGATGGTAAGTGGCACGGCGCAAGGCTGGGGGGGGGTCTGCTGCTTGAGCTTCGTGGTTCTTTGTATTCAACATTCTGTAACATGCTTGAGTTTCCTGATCTGGCGCCCCTGGCCCATTCTCAGGCGATGAAGCCTACACGAACAACTTTGTGAGTGTCAGGGATGCCGCCGATGGTCCTGTGAGTGAGTGGTCGGACATGAACTTGCTCTCTGGGGCCGGGGGAGGACAGCATGAGACTAGCCTTTGGCACGTCGAGAAGAGCAAGTTCAGCCCAGGGCTCAGCAGCTTCCCGAAATGCATTTGTCTTAACAAATGTCACCAGGCATCCCACTAAAAAATGCAATTGCACTGCGCTGTTTCAGGCATAATGCCATATAACAACGAGATCACATACTACGAGGACTACAAGAGTGACACACCAGTTGCCGGCTACCTCTTTGACTGGCGACACCGAGCTGGCGTGCCCGCTGCAAACGATGAACCTGCCAGCTTTCTGAGCTATATGAGGCAGCCGCGGCTGTTCCCCTTTCGAAAAGGGCGCAAGCTTTGGGAGGTGATGTTGGGCCAAACTTGCAACGGGCACGTGATGATTCACTATGACGAGGGCGAGAAAAACAGCCTTCCGCACAAGATGCACTCTCATGAGAACTCGGAGTTGGTGTATGTGGTGCACGGAGGTCTTCAAATCATCAAAGCCCATGATAACCACTCGCTGCCGCAGATGCTCCAGCTGGAGCCAGGATGTCCGGGCAGTGGGTGACAGAACTGTCAGACAGAGGGCTCGCAGCTTGTTCGCGAGGGCGTGAGCCCCCGTAGCTGCATCCAGTGATCCCATGCGCCGCGTTTCCAGCAAAACCAAGCACTAATAAAGATAACATTGAGGTCCCGGAGTCTTCACCCCGCCGCAACGCTGTTCCCGCCAATCTGGTGGGTCTGCGTGCACACACACACACACACATATATATATATATATATATATGTCTGTGTGTGTGTGTGTCTGTGTGTCTGTGTGTCTGTGCGTCTGTGTGTCTGTGTGTCTGTGTGTCTGTGTGTCTGTGTGTCTGTGTGTCTGTCTGTGTGTCTGTCTGTGTGTCTGTCTGTGTGTCTGTCTGCGTGTCTGTGTGTCTGTGTCTGTGTCTGTGTGTCTGTGTCTGTGTGTGTGTGTGTGTCTGTGTGTGTGTGTCTGTGTGTGTGTGTTTGTGTTTGTGTTTCTGTTTGCGTTTCTGTTTGTAATTGTGTTTGTGTGTGTGTGTTTGTGTTTGTGTGTTTGTGTGTGTGCACATGTGCGTGGTTCGTTTGTGCGCGCACGCAGGTGCAGGAGGGTGTGGGTAAAGGTTCGGGCTGCGTTTTTTGTAAACGCTTCGCGTTGCCCGCCTCGGCGAGTGTGCTTTTGGCTGGCTTTGAGGTTTGCCTTGAAGTGTTGTGTTTGTTTGAGGGTGGGCTGGTTCCCAAGATGGTGGGTGCATGTTCGCGCGTTTCAGGGGCTAGAGGCGAAGTCTGAGAGCTAGAGAAGGGCAGTGGACGGGATGCCGAGCCATAGAATTGGGCTGGAACAATTTGGTTATGTCAGTTTGCCCAGTTTCGAGGATTGGACCGGTTTCTAGGGGGGATGTGACCCGAAAACTTCACCTGGTCTCTGGGCAATGGGGTCTGACCGCCTCCCGGCCCAGGCCGAGGCATTTTAAATACAATTCTACCACGCTGGGGGTTTTGGCGCTTAAGACTTGCAAAGGTGTTTTTCGACCTGGTGTTTTCGAAGGGGCAGGACTGGTTTCTGAGTTTATTTTGCAGAAGGTATTTTGGGCCTGGAATTCAGGAGACATCCACTTCAGCCGGATGAATGGAGATGAGGGCCACACACAACGTTGCAGCAGGAGCCGAGGTGCTGAGCTCAAGGCTTCCCCCCTCACCACCACGCCGCTTGCCGTTGAGATTCTGAAATTTTGGGCTCAAGCCAAGTTTCAAACGGCCCAAAGTGGGGTGATTTTTAGCGCTTTCCGTGGGCCCCGGGCGTGCGGTAGCTTCTCAAGACGATTTCTTCTCCCAAGTATAGAGAACGTCCTTCCGGAAAAATGGTTTGAGAGATTGCGCAGAAACGTGTCATAGGGAAGGCTACTGTCATTAGAGGGATTGTGTGGAGACATTGCAGTGGAATGTCTTGGAGAACCTGCGCAAAGAGATTGCGCAGAGGAATGTAGATTTGGCGCTCCGGGACTGACCCCGGCCTGCAAAACACCCTCTTCGCGGGTCACGTTTGTGCGCGCATGTCGGCGTGGAAAACCCTGAAGGAAAAAGAGTCATGTTTTCTGCGGCCCGCGGCCCTGCGCACATTTTGCGGAGTTCGACGTGGGAAGTTGCGTGTTTCTGCGTTGCGCTTGCCGGCGCTCGAAGCGCAGACAGCCCCCGCTGACAGGGAAAACCGCCAACACGCGAAAAACCGGCTTTCCATGTTGCAAGAAGCGACATTGCAAACTATACCCGGCCGGCATTCCTTGGCATGAGCAAGCTTCGAGTGGATAACTTTCCAGTAAGGCATTGTTTCCCAAAGTGGCCTGTATGCACTTGTTGCTTCTTGTTTCGTACGACGGTTGCGTCGATTGCAGTATGCATACTTTCCAGCACACACACACAAGCAAGTCACAAGTGATAGCAAAATTCAATTGTTCACATGGTGGTGGCCTTCAATAACCTTCCGGTCAGCTTCATTGATTTCCCACCTTTCTTATCCAGCCCTGGCTGGGCTTGGCAAGCTAATCGAGAATAGCGCTGCTCTATCGTCGCTTTTTTGGTAGAGTCCCCAAAAAGAATCACCCCAGCCGAGCGCGGCTGAAAGTTCACATTGTGACGCGAACGGCTAAGGTGGAGCGAGCCGGGCGGGATTGCGAAGCAGCTCAATGGGAGCCAGGACGACGCAGTTCCTCAGCGCGAAGTCCAGATGTGACGTGAGTTCTGCAAGTTTTCGGCCGTTCAAAGCGCAAGGTTATGCCGGGAGATTTTCCAGCTGATGGAAGTTGTGGCTTCTATTCCATCAGTTGCCTGGCAGTTGGGGCAGGGAGGAAGGGAGGTTCAAGCCAGCCGCCGTGTGACAGTATGTCGGAAGCTAAAGTTGTGACCGCCAGGCCCGGCTTCTGACACAAAAATCGCCTTTGGGTTTGACATTTGCCGAAGCTCAGGCTGGTTCATGCACAAGAATAAGTCGAGGGAAGAGCTGCGCCAGTGCTACTCGGAGCACACCCCGGAGGATTTTCAAAAATGCATTGGACTTCGGCGGGGTGAGCAGTGTAAGCCTTACACGGACTACAAGCAGTCGCTCCTCCACTTGCGCTTGGACCAGAAGCAGTACAGGAACGCGGGCGCTTCTTTCAAAACGCATTTCTGCAGCTCGGCGAAACCTATGTCCTGCCGAGTGTTGCTGAAGCAGCCGAATTCAACCGGGGGGGGGGGGGGCGCTGTTCCTTGTCGTTTGCCTTTGTCTCTTCAAACAACCCATCCACCCGCAATCATCACGGCCTAAAGCTTCGTTTTGATAGCAAGGACCGTCCCAATCGCGATCACGCAAAACCCTCGCCTTGATTGCTGCTACTTGCAGGATATTTACAACATAATCATTTTGCGCTCACCAGGCATTCGCCATTTATACATTTTGACCTTCTCGTTTGCTTCCCTTCATGGAAGCAGTGCTGTTTTTGTTTTTCAGCGGTGGGACAAGTTCCAACTCTCCGCCCAGATGGGATCATTGAGTAAGATTGTCCCGTCCCGCTCTACACCCAAACCAGGGGCCCGTCGCCCGCTGTCCTTTGTCCACAATTTTAGGGCTTGACAAGGACGTGCTTCAGAGATCTTCAGGGCTGCCCCAGCAGTCAATTGCATGGTTGACGTAAAAAAATGGATGCCCAACGTTGCTTCGTGGCTCATTAAACAGCTGGCAAGATCACGAGGCGGCCGCACGTGCAGTCCTAAACATGGACCAAGTGGCATGGAGCTTCACACCGCCATTTTTGACAAGGGCGAGGTGCTGGAGTCTCATCGGGACACACACGAAGTGATTCTGATTGTGCCAATGCCTCAGTTGATCGCGCTGGCCAGTTTGTATTTGAGTGCTGGTATCTTTCCTCACAGCTGCTTCCCGTTTTCTTTGTGTGGGTCGCGCACGCGTGCAACGCAAGCCGCTGCTCTGGGCGGGTGGCGGGTGGTATCAGAGAGTACCCAGCCAGGCAATCCGGTGCACTTCAGCTTGACGGGCCTGGATTTGTTGACACGTATCTTGGCGGGAAGGTTTTGGGAAACATGCGTTCTGGGGATGCTTGCTGATTTTGCCTCGGACTACGAAGCTGAAGCTTTCCAACGCCAACGTTGCAAACAGCGCTGTGCCTGAAGAATAGGGCATGTCCCAAGCTGACTCATCCCTGGCTCCGGCTGCAGGGGACAAACCCCATGCGTGAAATAAAATGGGCAGTTCATCGCAGTTCGTGCCCCGCACAAAGCGCAAATGGGTCACAAAATTTGGCCTTTTTTAGCGGCCCATCCCGTGACTTATTGCGGAAAAAAAAAGGATACCGTGGTAGCCATGAAGACAAATCAGGCCTGCAGTTGTTGTCGCAAACTAAGATTCCGGAGTCAGACATGCGCAGGGCCCGAAGCGATAACCAAACCGATAGCCAACTCATTGGCCGCCATGCCAAATCCAACCAAGTCCCCCTGAGGCTGCCAAAGTGTACTTTACGTATTGCATTTTGAGCTATAGAGCTTCCAAGATGCACTTGTGCGCTAGGTTACCGAACCGTTGCGATTTCCCAGCTAAAGCTTCCAGAGTGCACTTGGTGCGCAATGGCACTGAAAAGTTGCAGCTTTCGATGTGGCTTAGTGCGGTGCCTTTGTACCTAAAAGTTGTGACTTCATCCGGAGATGCAGAAGTGTACTTCTTGTGCTACACTTGTACTGGCATGTTGCGATTGCCGAGCGGAAGTGGTGCATGAGCTGCCGCTGTGTACTTTGTGGGCCGGGCTCGCCTTTCCAGCTTGAGCTGCAGAAGTGCCAACAGACTGCAAACCGATACACCTGAACAGAAACGATACTAAGCGATACCAACGCATAAGGTTGCAAAGGTTGTCCACCGTCTTTTTGTTGCCCCCCAAACCGCGAGGCAGGGGAAGCCCCTCGTCGCGCGCGCAAACGACATTGTGTTCAAGCCCGCTGGCTGGAAGTTGGGCTTCACATCCCTTGAGAAGTCCCAGCACATTGCGATTGAGCTTCATCACGGGGCCTGGGCGCCATAGCGGCGCTGCACGGACCCATGTGCTTTCAGAAGTTGCTGGTTGACGCGAGCTACACCTCTAGCCTGGCACACGAACTTCGTCAGTGTTCTGTGTGGAGTGTATGATTCGCTGCCTTCTGTGGAAAAAGTCAGATTGCAAATGGCCGGCAATTCTGAAAAGGAATGATGAAGGATACCTCGCCATGCCTTGCTTGGTTTTAAATAGGGCCGGTGAAGGCGGCGCAGGCCGACCACAAGCGTCAGCTTTGTGCAAATTGAGATTTTTTGGTCGAAGGGCAGGCGTCGGCGACAAGTGCAGGTTCGCAAAATGAAGGCTGCAATGTGGAAGGCCACCAAATTCAGGCCGCATTCAGCGTTGGCCAACCATCAATTCTTTGCTTGCTGAGGCGGGCCATTCTCAGATGCCTGCAGCACAACCAGAGGCAAAAGCAGGGGCCTTGGCCTGACGCGTCCGCTTGATGCAGCTGTGATTGCACCAGTGTTGGAAGAGGGTGGGCCAGGGACCGTGTATCATATTTTTCATGACACCACAGAACTTGAACCGTGGCAGCAGTGCGTTGGCCTTCCTTAGTGGTGGGGGGGCGTAGGCTCGAGAAGGCATTTCGCGTGCATCATTGTTTTTCCCTGCACACGGGCGCGTAATCAAGCCTGGGATGACAGCTACGTGGTAGCCAGTAAGCTCCTATCGCTCAGAAGCCTGGATTTTTCCAAGCAGAATGGCTCCATTTGTGTAGGCTCTGCGTAGGCTCCGGGTAGGCTGAGCTACTGCCACTGCTCTTGTTGCGTTTCCCGTTTCAGTCTGCAGCTGCCAAAGGGTGCACCTCGAGTACTTCACTTGTACTGAAGAAGGTGCAATTTTGGAGCTGGAGCTGTCAAACTGCATGTTGCGTATCACAGTTAAACAACTCACAAGCCGCAAGCGGGCAATGAATGACTCGGCAGGGTTGCAAAGCTCGAGGCAGCAAAGCAGCGGGCAAGCGGCTTGCGTAGGCATCCGCGTAGGCAAGGAAGACGCGCACGCGCGTAGGCCCCTTGCAGTCGCGGAGGCTTTGCATAGACGCTCACGTAGGCGTGTGTGCAGTGTGTAACCCCCGAGCACACCGAGAAGAAACTGCCCAAATTGCCGCTGCTTTGCAGCAGCACCTATGGCAACCCCAGAGTAAGGCGTCCAGGGAGTCAATGGTTTCAACATCCTCCCAGCCGAGCAGATCGCAGAGGCAGGCTCCATTCTCACGGCAGTTTTCCCTGAAACATAGAGTCTTGTATGGCCAGATCCGAGTTTTCTATTACTTGCGGGATTCAGCTGCACTCGTTGCTGGACCCAGATCTCTAGAAACCTGTGACCTGCCCTGCCGAGTTTGTCTTTTGCTTGGCCGTGCCAGTACCCCTCAGCCTCAGGCCAGCAGAGCTGCAGAGGCCTGTAGCAGAATGCGACTGACCAATGGGATGCTTGTTCGTCAGGGTCCCTTCAGCCATATCCCCTCGATGCCCCAAGTTGTGGATGTGTTCAGTTGGGCTCCGTGTTGTTGGTTTGCTGGCGGTCAGGGCTGCTAAGCATTTGTTGACACGCGTTTGAAAACTGAAATTCACATTCTACCACGTAATCGTGTCCAAAGGGGCACGACCAGGGTGGCATTTCATGCACTCCCGCACCTGCGCGAATTGCGCTTCCAGGCCGGTTGCTCAGCAGCTGAGGCTGGGCTCCCGCGCTGCCGCGCCACGCGTCAACAACCATTGTTTCGAAGCTTACTTGCAGGCGCAACTACTGAATGTGCAAGTTCCCAAGCTGGCAAAGCAAAAAGAGGTAAGAATTCAACAACGCTTGGTACCACCGAAAATTGCAGTATTTTGCTTGAGCTGGAGGAGTGAACTTCTCGCCGCGCATGTCTACGAAAACGTTGCGATGTTTGAGCTGATTGCGATGTTTGAGCTGTCCCACTGCTCGGATGCGAACGCACAGATGGCACGAGAGGGGGGGATGTCAAAGTTGTCGCTGAAAAGTTGCGATTTTTGAACCGGAGGTGCTGAGGCGCACTTCGTGCTCGCTTGCACTGATTGATTGAGTTTTGTGAGCTTGGAGCTGCTAAAGGGCGTGTGCTTTCTTGCGCTAGACTTGTACTTGCCAATTCTGATAGACCTGACAAAACGATAAGAAGGAAAGTCAAACTGCCACAAAGTGCACAGCAAAACCTCACGGTGCTTTATGAGCCCTACTAGTACGTATTACATGTTGAACCAGTTTGGGGGAAGAAGCGCCGTGAAGGTTCCGGACCAAGTTCTGCACTGGTGCTCCGAGCATGTTGGCCTTGAGAGACCTAAAGGCTCAAATTGTTTGGGCGGCTAGGCGTTTAAAGAGGCCTTCCTTGTCTTGTTCGTCGCCTTTGCGTTCGCACTTTGGAAATTCAGCCCCGGGAAAACGAATTGATTTCGAACACGGACAAGGCATTGTGAGGCCACCTAGCCTTCCTCAACCAGGGCTTAGTCAATTGACATGTTCCAAGTCGCTTTTTGCGGGGGAGTAATTACTTCTGCACAATGGATCTTTGCTGAGGCATGCGAGCTAGACACAAAAGAGAGCTTCGGTTTGCAAGTTTGGCCTTTCTTGCAGCTGCAACAACTTTGTTCTTTGGGGGCTTGTTCTTTTTGCGCAACCAGCTAGTTGGTCAGGAAGAGCCGCACATTAGCCAACAACTGCTGTCGTTTGCGGGCCGGCACAGAGAGGGATGGTGTTTACTTATTGAGTTTGAGCCGACCTCAGTTCCAATCACCAGGCCGGATGAGGAGGAAGCGGCCTTTCGAGCAGAAGCAGAGGTGCACCTCACCATAGCACGGGGCGGGCGAGCGTGCTTTTGGCGCAGCTGTGGGTTGTGAGTTGTTGCGAGGCTTTGGTGGAAAGTCTCAATTCGCATGCTGCCGCCAGGCGGCCGTCGAGCGTGCTTTGGAGCGGGATCGCAACAGTGACTGGTGGAAGAAGCTGCAGGACGGAGGCTTAGAAATGGTTGACTTTGGAGATGTTAGCTTTGGCCTCTTTTGCATTTTGGAAGGCTTGGCTCCGAGCCCGCCGCAAGCTCTCTGAGGCCGCTCCGAAGAAGCACGTCCCACAGCGGTGTGACCGCCTGTGGGGTGCCCAATGCGGTATTTGGCGCAGAGGCCTGTTTGCAAGTCTATTGAACTAAGCCAACTAAGCATGACGCACTTGGGCCCAGTCTGTTGAATATCCCCCCATGCGTTATCCCTTGGGATTCTCGCCAACAGCGCAGCAGCAACGAAGCGGGCATTGAGGAGGCAAGTGAGTCAAGTAAATGTTTGTGTTGGAAGCCCAGCACATCGACCGAACTTCAGCAACCGAAGGCCAAGAAGTGGTTTGGCCCCAGGCCTCAAAATCCCACAGCTACTTAGCCGTACCAGAGAGCCGAGGCCCATCCACCGCGAGACCGCCAGCAGGGAGGATGGGCTTGGCCGCCACGCTTTACCCCAGGCATAGCCCTGGCCCAGTCTCCCGCTTTTGCCACGCGCCAGTTTGGAAATAGGCCTGTCGGAAGAAGATTTTGTTGCAGTGCTTCTGTCATTGCTCTTGGCTCCTGCCTACAACCCACTTGAGCTTTGATGTGTTGCTATCCCCTCGCCGAATTCCACACTTTCGGTACCCTTTGCTGAGCCAGCATGCTTCAAGCCTTTGTGTGTTCCTCCACCTGAGACAGACCAGGCGCTCAGTGCCAAGTGCAGGTGTCGGCTTCCCACCCGTGGCTTCAAGGTGCTGGCTGAGGCCAACCTGCACTTGGAGCATGCTTGAAGGTTTTCCGCCGGCCTTGGCCTAGTGCGCAAGGCCTTTCTTCGCATGCTGGCTTGGTTGATCATGGGCCCTGGCAGCTTTGGTTTGCTGCGGCGTGGGAGGCTACCCTTTGTTTTGCATCTGCTGGCACCTCTTGGGGGGCATGCAAGGCGGCGAACGCAGGGCTGGAACTCGGCAAAACACCTCAATCCAAGCTCAAGGAAAAGACGGGGCAATCAGCAACGCAGCGAGCGGCAAGGTGCAGCCAGTGCGCGCGCAGCCGTTGCCCAAGCTCCTGAAAGCCTAGTGCGAGTTTGTCAGGAACAGTGTGGAATGGAACGGTTCATGGCGTGTGATTTGTTTTCCCCACGCAAACTGACCATGACTTGCAGAGTGAGCATGCCAATCATTCCAAGTGCAAAGTGGTAAGTCACTTCGCTCCACTCCGAGCGCAGCACCTTTTTCGGCTGGCTGAAGCTCTAGGTTTCAGCCAGGGGCTCAGCCATGCCTTTGCCCTCGGGCGCTAAATCCTTTAAGGAGGTCGACCCCGAGCTGAAGAGAACTATAGACCGTGCGGAAAAGGACTTGGCATGAGTGTTGTTTGCATGGCGTTTCGAGTCCGACCGGCCGTAGTGTGCGTGTGTTTCTCGCTGCTTTGCTTGGAAGCTGTTTGCTGGATGTTCTTAGAGGGGCGGGTGGTCGGAATGCTTAAATGAAACGATAAAACAAAGAATTGTGTCCACACCAATTGTTAGGGCAGTGGCCTAAGCAGTTTCTCGGACATTGGTTGCAACTGCTGACTTAATGTGACTCAATGCTCAATGCTGCTAAACCAATACCCATTCTCTACAGTTGTGAATGAGTTGCAAACAAGTCTCGGACCATTGTTCAACAATTGGCGCCCTGGTGCCCATGACACTCCACCCCCCAACCGGCTTTGTAAAAGCAAGCTGTTTGCTTGTCATGGCCATTGGCAAACGCAGGAGCTGCAGGGCGCCTGCGACGGTTTAGCCTCTCTTGGCCGGGAGCTTCGATCCATTCGAGCTGCGGCGGGTGCGCCAGAGCCTTCCTCCGGCAGCTGGCTGCAGCCTGCGATTCTGCAGGACAGGCTGTGGTCCTAAAACTTGGAGTGCTGAGGGCAGAGCAAACGGCAGTGGCATAGGTGTCCTTTTTGGGTTAGTTTGAGTAAAGATAGATGGCACTGGTTTAGGTGGGGTTTCTTCCGTTTACCAGGGCCATCTATTTTTTCAAAAGGCCACCTATGGTAAGTGGACTTTTTTGGGGCAAGTGGAGTGCATGCTTCGACTTTTGGAAACGTCACGGGCCAGGGTTGGGGCCCAGATCTGGGCCACGCTATGGACTGAAAGGATTCTGGCCCACCGCCTTGTGACCTTTGCAGCATGAAAACTTGTGAGCGACCAATGCTAACCCGTTCATGGCGCCACGTCAGTTTCCAGGCAATACAACATACAAGACCTATCATACACAATCTTCATCAAGCAGCTTTGCATGCCTTGCCTTGGGTTGTTCATGTCAAGCAGCCGCAGTTCCCCGCAAGATGCAAGCAACACGCATGCTAAAAGCTAGCGCTCCAAAGTGTCTGAAGCCTTGCGGCCAGGACCCCCCGGCCTTGGCGCTGCACCAGCTGCAAAAGGCGAACCAAGTGCCTGCAGCGGCGCGTTTCCGGCGAATCAGCAGCCGAGGGGGCGAGGGCCAGTTGAGGCTGCATGGCCGGTGGATGGAGCTGTCCACCCTGGCAGCCGACACTGTGGTGAAGGACGGGCGGATGGGCGGACGGGCGGACGGGCGGGCCCCGGCGCACGCCTGGTTTTGTGGCAGGCGCAGTGAGAGTCCTGGATTTCGTGGCAATGCCCGGCAATTGTGGGGAAGGGGAAGCACTTTTGATCTTTGCGGTCTTGACATGGCAAGCCTTGCATTTGAGGCAAGTTGGCAAGGGCTCACCTTCAACCGCAATGACAAGCTAGGCCAGACAGTTGTGAATTGGTCCGGGCCATCCAGAACCGAGGGAGCTGCCGCCAGGTTGTTAAGTTGCCAGGCAAATCAAGATAGTTGAGCAACCCGTCATGCGTACAAGACATGCCATGACAGCGTGCTCAGCATAACAGTCTCACGTGTGTTTGCATGGCGCAGTTCGGCGCTTTGTGCACGCTTTAGCAAGCTCAGAGTGCACGCACAACACCAGTTCCTCACAGAGTCCCCTGTCAACAGAAGAGATGCTTTCTGCCCTTCGCGTGGGTAATGGTCATTCATGGACCGCTTTGGCCCTGTGGTTCCAAGCCCTACTGAATTGTGCAAGCATTGGGGTTCCCTCATGCCACTCGGCACTTTGAGAGCAGAAGCTATAACATTGACTCCCGCTTGCAGGGTTCAGTGGGTGGTTGTGGCCACGAGGAGAAGTCAAAGACCAAACTGGGGCGATCAACAACTTCTGACGAGTTGTTCAAGACACGGGCGGAAATGAGGAGTTCCTTTGTATTGCACCCACAAGGGGCGTTCAGACTATGTTGGGACATACTGGCACTGCTCCTCCTCCTCAACGATTCCCTCTCCTTGCCTCCAGCCATAGCCTGGGATTTGTCCATGGATTCGGACGTGCCTTCTAGCGTGTTTTTGCGGGTGTTCTTCTTCATCAGCTTGGGCTTCTGGTCAAGCGATATTGTCATCAATCTGAGCACCGCTGTGTATGTGAAGGGCACTCTGGCGGTGGGCAGGCGCGATATTTTTTGCCGCTGGACCCGCATTCGGAGCCAAGGAAGGTTTTGTTTGTTGCTGGAGGGTTCGTTTTAGGACTCCTGCCACCCAGTTATTTGCAAGGGCTTTTCATGCCAAGGGGCCTATGCCAGCTCTTGGATGCTCTTCGACGTTGTCATTTTGAGCATCGACCTTATTCTGCTGTGCATTGGCGTAGGGGCCTCTGACCTTCAAGTCCTCCGCATTGGCCGAATTCTCCGGATGATCCGTTTGATGCGAATCCTGAAGCTCTCCAAGCTGAATTCCATGACACTTGGCTTGAAGTGTTGTCCATGAGGGACGTCACTGGGGTCCAAGATGTACAAACCAATTCATGAAAAATGCCTTGAAGGGGTTGCAGTGTGAAGTTGAATGTCAGGATTGAGGAAAATGCTGCATCTGCGGGACGTCAGTGGGTGACGCTCGTGGTCGCCATCACCAAGACAGCCGTTGGAATGCTGGTCTGCGCGCACTTCCTCACTTGCTTTTGGTTCTGGGTGGGCACATCCATTGGCAGTGCTGGTCAGGCAAACTGGATCACAATTGCAGGTGCTGACAGTGTTCCTGGCTGGGTCCAATACTTACATGCCCTGCGCTGGATCATGAACGCGCCCTCCCCACCTGACATTGATCCTGCTAGTGGGGTCGAGAGGGCCATCGACATTGTCATGGCTGCAACAACCCTGGTTGTCATCGGTTCCGCCGCTTTGCGTTCCTGCAGTGTCGGAGGGTGTCAATATGGTTGACCTTGAAAGGGCAAAAGGGGGCAAGGAGATTGTCCTAAGCCCTGTTCGATTTGAGCAAGTTTTGTCAACTGTTGCTTGTTGAGCGCACAATTGCCCGACCGAGCGGGGTAGCAAGAAATGCCGTACATGTCAGTGATGCCTACGCATAATCAATGGAACCAGCGCAAGCTTGCTATCGCTTGCTCAGCCCCAAAGGAGATAAACTGACAAGGTGAAGCATTCAGCGACGGCCCAGCACATCGTTGTAAGACCGCATGACAAGGCAGCCAATTGAGTGGCCCCTGGGAATTGCACCCGAGGGACAGCCAACCTAGTGAGACTGATGAGGCGCACTTCCACACTGCCAAACAAACCTGAACAAGCTGGTCTTCCTTCAAAGCGTGCATGAATTGCCAAGCTGTCCAAGACCCGCAAAATGACGCAAGCAAAGCTGACGAAAGAGCCTTTCATTTCATCACCACACTGCAAGATGAGATCAACCAAACATGAGGGCAGAGAGGTTGTGTGAGAAGCTGCATTTGGCTGAAGGTATCTGACATTTGCAGACTGGGATTTGAGAGGTTGAAGCACCAACATCACGATCCTGGGTCGACAACTTGAGCAACGCTTGCCCAAGCCACCGCGCAAATGCACAGGCGTGCGCACATGAATCGTTCCCTCGCGCGCTCGCTGGGAACAACCCCATGAGAATGGCCCGTGCGAGAACCGTAGCTAAAATAGCAACATGCGAATCCTTGTCGAAGGTGGAGGGTTATCTTGGTGGCTCCCAGCCATCCCCTTAGCCTTTTAGCTTTTTAGTGTTTAGTGGTAGTTTCCATTTAGCCTACTAACAGTTAAGCTTTTAGCGGGGGATCTGAGGGCAGCCCAGTTATTAAAGCTCCAAAGCCAAGGCCATCTCAAAGATCTCGGGCACCATGGCGGAGTTACGGGCCATGAATGAGGAGAGCGACCGCAAGCGCCGCGATGTGCGGATCTACCTCGCTGGCCAGGCCACGTTGGTTTGGTTACGAAATGTTACGAATAGATGGCACTGGTTTCGATGGGTTTTATTCCATTTACAAGGGCATTTATGTCAACCCAGGCAGAGGGTGGTGACTTGAAAAAGCATGTGTTTACTCGGTTTGGGAGGCTGTTTCTTTCGAGCTCGTGACCCGCATCATGCGCTTCGTGGAATATAAGCTGGAGAAGGTGTCCGCCAATACGCTAGACAGCGCTCTCATCTCACCAAATTTACAGTTGGAGCTTTACGTGAGCCAGCGGGCAGACTTCCTGGGTCAGCTCCCCATCTTTGCGCTAGCGCAGCAGTGCTATCCGGAGGTCTTCGGGGTCATTTGCAAGGCTCTCACCAAAAATTTCTGCGAGAAAGGCGGGACTGCAATTTTGGCATAAGGCATCGCTTCAGACCGTAGCAGGTCATTCTACTGGCAAGCTTGACACGGTTCGGGCAATGATGTGTACCGAAAAAACACGTAGAATTCAACTGGCCATGGGTCAAAATCCCGTATCCCCATTGAACATCCCAATCCCCACTAAAATAGGTTCTAAAATGGGTGGTGCACCTTCCCCAAAATGGGATCCCATTGGTTTTGACCCACGGCCAACTGGAGCTGGTCTTAGGGGAGCCCGTCTTCATCGCCGGGGCCTTTGCCGCTGAATTGCAGATCACCGCCACCGGCAGATACCAATACTCTCAGGCCAGGGTCTGGGCGTCGAGCGGTTCGGCCATGATGCCATGGGGCGGACATGTTTTTTTCCGCGAAGTGGGTGGTGTGTGAAGGGGGGGCGAAAATGTGTGGGGTCCCCTTTGGCGTCCCTTAAAACGCCCCTGACCAGGGTAACATGAAGACACAAGTGTGGGCACTTTGGTTCCTTGCAGGCCTGTTGCAATGATGGCGTTTCCTGCTTGTGGGTCACAGTGGAAGACTTCGAAAGGGCACTCTTGTCATTTGGGAGCAGTTGAGGGCCTGCCAACGGACTGGTCATTTTTTGCATATCATTACTCAGTTCGGTCCCGCTAGCGGGGCAACAACGGATTGTGCCAGGAACTTGCGGTGCAGCCAGTTATGCTGGAGGGCACCCATTGGTTTGGAGAGCTGAGCTGCCTGGCATCTATTTGCTGAGGTCACCTGAGGTTGCCAGAGAGCCCAAAGACCCAAAGACATGATCATCAAACGGCCCCGCGATGTGAAATTCACAGGTTCCGCGCTTCGTAAGCTCAGTGCTTGCTCAGTCTGCTTAGCCGCAAGGCCTCTTCTGCGACACGGCGGTGCATTATTCCACGCTGACGCCGGAAACCATTGCCGAGACCTACTCCCTCACAGGAGCTGACCTGGTAGATTGCATCAAGCCCAGCCGAGGCTGCACAAGCTTGTTCTGTGAGCACCTGGCCCTGCATTTTGCATGCGGGTGTTGGGGGAGGGTAGGTAAGTCTTCAGCTTTGGAGGGGAAAGCCCCTCGCTCTCACGTTGGCACATGAAACAAGTGGTGCTTCACACCTGCTCGAGAGAGACACAGAGAGAGAGGGAGAGAGAGAGAGAGAGAGACAGAGAGAGAGAGAAAGAGAGAGAGAGAGAGACAGAGCGACAGAAAGAGACAGAAAGAGACAGAAAGAGACAGAAAGAGACAGAAAGAGACAGAAAGAGAGAGAGAGAGAGAGAGAGAGCGAGAGGAAAAGCGTAAGGGAACTCCTGGGCAATGGCAATGCCAAAGCGTTTGTCCGTGACCAGCTCGATGAGTTGCTTTGTTTTGCCAGCTCGCTAGCACATCCTAACTGGCCCAGGCTGCTGACATGTTGCTTGTTGCATTGAAGTTCTCCGCCTCAATTCCACTTTTACAACTTCAAGCTTAACGATGCCCCTACTGCCAATCGGCATTTTGATTGGCCGGCAATCTGGGTTGCCTCGTTTCTCATGCGCTAAGTCTATGTTTGCAAACACTGAATTTGCAGGGATGCCTTTGCATTGGGATTCCTCGGCCGATGGACAGTGGAAGTGGCAAATTCAAACAACAACTTAGGCTTTCGGCCAGGCTGCGCTGTTCAGATTTGCGTCTTCGGCATTGGGCATGCGGCATGTCCAGGTATGCCAAGGACTTTGTCGCTGCCATGCAAAAGACCAGCAGCAAGTTCGGAGACGCCGACCAGGTGGAGCAAGGGCAGGTCTGCTGCAAGCTGAACCGGCACTTTCAGGCAGCAGGAAACTCTCGATCACAGGGGGCCCTTTCATAGAACCTGCTGTATAGTATGACCCTATGACCCCCTCAAAGAGAACTAGTTAAGACTTCCTGTTTAGTCGGGTTTGGGTATGGACAACTTAATATTGCGGCTGCTTTCTATGGCATGGCCAGTGCAAATATTGGGATCAACAGAGACGGGTTACCATCAAAAATAATCCAAAAAAAGTGCCATTAAATTGAAGGGGGTCTAGGCCTTGTATGGGTACCAACCCCTTTGATTGATGTAGAGAAACTGATGGTTCGAGGGCCGGCCCCAGATCTGAGGTCTAGTCGTCTAGTCGTTTGAGTTTGGAAAGGGGAAATGGACTCAGTTTTGGCAACATGAAGTGCCATCTTCTTGTTATCATATGTTTCCAAAACCACCGAGGCGCGTGCTTACCCTCACCCCCGATCCGGAAGTGGGTCCACTTTTGGGCGCGGGGGAGATACTCGAGGATGGCCTCGTTTTTGCGCCATCGGGATACCAGCTCTGCTGTGGCAATTCGTTCTTTTTTCTGGGTGCAGTGAGGTACTGGGCCTTCCCAAAACTACAGCGCTGGGGTAGGTTGACAGAATTTATTGGCTTGGCAGGCAGCGTATCCTGATCCAGCAACCTTGTTCACGAATGTGGTCATCGCTGCGCCGCTAGAGAACGCAGAGGTCGAGGCCGGATGCCCATTATTGTTTTCGCGGGCTTCTCCGGTGAATGTGGTGTGCGAACGGCGTGGCAAGTAGGCTGCGTTAGTCGGTTGCGAGCATTTGGCCGCATGTCGGACCCTCGCACCGGTTCTCAAGGAATTCGTTGTTGTCGGGCGCAGGCTGTGTAGCTTTGTAGACAAAAAGGAAATGCTCAAGATGTTTTGGGGTCACAGAACCTTAATACGCGCCAACGCATGTTCCAGCGAGTGTTTATTCGTCACGGAACCGCACATATGGCCCCAATTTGACCGGGGTGTCTCAATGCGCCATCGATGATTGTGGAGCCTCGCAATACGCGTTCGACACGTCGCGGTTTGTGCAAGACAAAAACTGAAAATCCTTGTTGGTCTCGTTGCTTGGTTTGTTCGAGACCACCACTGGCAGGTGGAGTCAGACGATGCCAACTTAGTCAATGGAAATTCACCTCATCCACATGAAGGTGACCTACCCGAAAAAAATCGTAGCTCCCAGTCAGCTGCTTGGCTGCAGGGCCGCAAAAGCACGCGCATGTCAGGAACGCGCCTGACTTCCCGCTGTGTTTCCGGGACATGTTCTTGGCTTGGATCAGGACCTGGCTGTTTGCTTCAGGTACTGACGAAGCTGGCCTCGAACAGCAACCCGGTTGCCCACGCGGCCGCAGAGACTTCGAAGGACCCTGGGCTCTCCAGTCTGGTGGACGAGATCACAAGCCAGGAGGAGTGGACCGGAAAAGGGGGGTACCAGTTGTCCATGATGCTGGAGAGAGAGAGAGAGAGAGAGAGAGAGAGAGACAGAGAGAGAGAGAGAGAGAGAGAGAGAGAGAGACAGAGAGAGAGAGAGAGAGAGAGAGAGAGAGCGAGAGAGCGAGAGTTGCCCATGTGTGAAGTGGCATGGCGTGTTGTCAGGTGCTCGAGGCGGAGAAATTGCCAGCAAAGCTCCAGCAAGTGATTCCAGAGCTGTGCCTTGGCAGCAGATGGCAAGACATGTGCAGATGGCCGGGATGGGCATTGTGCTGTGTTCCTCACAAGGGTTCTTTGAGCATGACAGCTGCCGGCTGACCATTGCACAGTACAGTCGAGGAAAAAGCGCTGGGCTCTGCATGGATAATTAGGCAACACCACCGGTTGCACATGCTAAGCCCGTTCGGAAAGGCGGCCGTTCACATCAACTCGTTCAGTTCACCAGCATTGCGGCACGTGCAAAGAACGTTTGAACAACATCGCAGTGCGAGTCACGGACGTATCAGTGGCTTACCGCGCTTGGAATTCAGAGCAAGCACGCGTTGCTGTCATCCGCCAAAGCAGGTGTGCAGGGATGAAAGCGTACGTGCCGTCGAGGGTTGCATATGAGTTTCATTGTCAATTGTTTAAACTTAGCCAACCAGGCACTAAGATAAATGAGGACCAGAATTGGGCCATCACACAACCTCGTAGCCTCGGAGATATTGCGGATAGTTGTGTCTTGCAGAATGCTGTTGAAACGAACTCCTGCCTCAGTCAGCTTGTCAAGAACCAACCAGAAGAACAACACTTGAGGTTCGGACAACTTCCGGTCTCCATGGCTGTGAGGTTGCTTACGTTTCGAAATGGCACCTGAACAGTTGCCTGCAAGTTCCTCAAATGGGTATGGGTCAAATTGCACCACCACATGACCGCAGGTTTTAGTCCATGTTTCCATTTTCCAGGGCAAGCGATTTTGGTTACCTATTTTTGACCCACAGCCAAATGATGTTGCCTAAAGCTTGGCGGGTCCAAGGAATCCAGACTATGGCACCCATGTCGTCTATGGGCAACCAGCAGAGCGAGACCGTGGTGAATCCTCCTGCATCAGCGTCATTGCTTTGCTGAAGAACGACTATGACCTCTTCACGCAACCCCAGGACACACGACTTGCAGCATGACTAGGGTTTCGATGGCCAGCACCATGGGGCTGCCTGCCTCCTTTGGTTGAAACTCGACTTACGGGCAAGACCCTGGAAGTACAGGGGCAAACTGCGCAGCTTGGATCCGGCCCTGCAGGCACCCCCTGTGAAGCTGAAGGATTCACAATGGCTGGAGCTGCAGGAGATCCTGGCTTGGATCGAGCCTGGGCTTGACCCAGCGCCGAACTGCACGACTCCATACCATTCGGCGGTCTCCGCGCATCTGAGGAGCCGGATCCGAAAGAACTGGAAGCTGTTCTGGCACGGGCCCAAGGATGAATCACACATGGCGCACTGCGTCTGACATGTAGTGGCAAGGGGCCGCGCGGGAGGATCCCATTCCGGCCTTGAATCGGTGTGAGGTATGCACTTGTATTTTTTTTGGAGAACACAAGCGAAACATTTCTTGGTGGCTCCCAGCCATCCCCTTAGCTCTTTAGCCTTTTAGTGTTTAGTGGTAGTTTCCATTTAACCCACTAAAGGTCAAACGTTTAGTGGGGGATCTGAGGGCAGCTCAGATTTGAAGGCTGAATGCTGTAGTTGTTCGCTGTGATACGGGCAGTGTGCAGGTGCTGTTGTCGATTCGCGGCCTCGGCAAGTGCAAGACGATCCTGCAGCAGCTGCCAGCCGATCTGCAAAGGCCCGAGCGAGCGGTCGTTCACCTGTGCCAGAGCTGCTCGGCAAAACAACCCTTGGGCCCAGAAACTTGTGCAAGAGAATCAGCCACCAGCCACCTGCCAGCCACAGAAAGTGCCAAAAGGACGGCACTTGGACTGCTTGAGACAAGGATGAGCTGTTTGGGGCATTGGGTAGGCTCAGCCAGGTCATGCAGGAACATAAGCCGCGCCATGCAGGCGCATACACGAAGGCCTAGGTCAGGTGCGTGCGAAGGCAATCTCTTGCATCCCAGGTGTGCAGAATGTGGTGCCGTCTGCCTCGTGGCTCGGCCAGAAAAGCCTACACCTGGTGGAAGAGACTCTTGCGACCCACGAGCTCTTTAACTTGGCGCAAATGCTGCAAGGTGAGAATTGCCCTGCCAGCGTCAAGGACCCTGGCAACATGTCAGGCTTGGGTGAAGGAGGGTTCGCTTGTGACAATGGCAAAGAATCTTGAAGTTGCCGTGGGTTTGAGACAGATGCGACGTGTGAGCGAGTAGCCTTGCAGACTCTGCAGGAGCTTCGGGTTCACATAGAAGAGAAGGGTGGCTTGGCTGAAGCAAATGATCCGTGCGCTTGTCTACCAGCACCACCGCCAAGCAAGCACCAAGCTACTTCGGTTACTTGCCTTGTGGAAGGCAGGCTTGCGGCTACCTCAACGCATCCAGCTTCCATCCAACTTTCTTACGACGTTGTTGCTGTTCGATAAGCACATTCAATAGCTGCAGCAGACCAGGCCAGCAGCAACTACTGCGCCAGAGGTTCTCAACTTGATTTCTGACTGATAAAGCCTCGAATTGCGGCCGCTTCTCGACATTTCTCGTAGGGGCCATCAAGCACTTGCTTCTCACGTCAACATAAGTCAACCACGTGTTGCTGTGGTTTGCCATTACACCCTGTCCAATTTGCGAGGGTCTGCGCCCAGAACCCAAAGCGTTGCCCCCAGAATCAGCCGACCGGAGTGCAGGGGCCAGCTTGCGAGCAGCAGCGCCTTGCTTGGCGAATGTAGCCAATTCTGCGCTGGTTTGCTGCTTATGGTTTGACAAGACCAGCCGGTTTGAGCTTGCTGAATGTGCAAGTTCCTGAACTGTGGAAGAGCAGAACTAAGAGATTGCAGTTGGCGGCATAGCCCCCGAGCAGCCCAATGGTGCAGGATTGTGCGCTTGCAAGTTCTCCAAAAGGTCCGAGCAACCATCCGATTCACACTCGCCCCCCCCCGGGCCCCCCCCCGTTTTCTTCCTCCACTTGAGTAGCACTGGCTCGCAGCATGCAACCTCGAAGACTGCGGCACACACCTCATATCCCAGCGCCAGCTGTCAGTTGACCCTTTCTGCGCTCCCGAAGCAAGCTACGGTGAATTGTACCTCAAGCCTTTGAACCGCCCACCTCGCAAGTTAAAAGTGGTTGGCATTTCTGCGTTCAGACGTAACGCGCTTGAAAATGCAGACCTTTCCACGGACAACTTCTTCTGGCTTTGGCCTCGCATGTAGTCATGTAGGGCCTTTTAAATGAGTCAATAAGTTAAATTGGAGGCGCGATGGAATTTGCTGAATTTTACAATTTTGTCATGCATGATTTGTTGGTTTGTTCTTTTAGGAATGCGGGTGGCTTCTCCCGGCCATTTGTCTCACTTTATATATATATATATACATACATAATGTAAGGTGCTTGAGCAGCTCGATTGTATTGAGCACCTCTTTTCCAAAATCGGCTCCAAGTTTCATGGCCTTTGCCGAAAAATATGTCAGATCGATAACTTCGGCCGGTAATCTTCATGGCTATTACGTTGGATCTTTGGACTTTGACTCTTTAGGAAACAGCGGATGTTTCAGTGGACCCACGAAAAGTACTTTTCCAGAGGGTCGGCGGCGACCAAGTAATCAAAAGAGCTGCTAAGGGAGTTGCAAAATTTGCTGACATGTTCCTAAGCAGAATGGCCAGCCGGGCCATTCGACATTTTGGTGCATGTGGAGAGCAAAGTGATTGCCACGCCACTTAGGCTTAAGGTTCCAGGCGAATTGCGCAGTTTAATCGTCAGCTTCTAGCAGGATCCAGGTGAGCATGATTGAGCATCCGGCCGAAGAGGCATGAGGCAGTTGTGCCCGCTGTTCCCTATCCAAAACGCACTCCTTTCTCCTCGCACAGGTGAAGGAGAGTATTAGTTCTTTGCGCTTATGGCGATGTCTCAAATTGTCCATTTGTCGATGGGTTGTCTTGGCCGGAGAGTGTGCAAGTCCGCCACGACAGAAAAACCTTCTAGATGCTGGCATGCGGCAGCATAAGGGCAGTGCCAGGCCTATGAGAAGGGCAGGCAGGCCCCCTTCAGCCCTTCGGCGGGGTTTTTCCCAATCTCAGCTGGCCGTTTTGCCACCATTCAGGTGACGCCAGCTTCCGGTTTTACATCTTCTTCCTGCTGGGCTTCATGAGCGGCCTGGCGGCGGGCCAGGGCTCCCGCTTCATGAACGCCAAAAACGCGGACGCCACCATCGGAGGCATCCGGGTGCTGCAGCGCCTCATGAGCGTGGAGCCCACCGAAGCTCGGCGAACAATTGGGCCAAATGGGGAGCTTTCATTGGCTTGAGAGGGGTTGTTACTGTTCCTTTCGGTTTCAAGGAAAGGTATCACTACAGGATAGTGTTGTTTATGTGTTTTCCATATATATATATATATATGTATATATATATATATATATATATTTATATGTGTGCGTGTGTTAGCAAATGGATGATGGCCATACGTAACTTGTCCCATGCGGGAAGTATCAAATCATTTTGTGGCTTTCCACACTGGTCATCCAATGTAAAGGACCTTTTGATCAACCCCCATGTGGCCGCAGAGAGGAGGTGCACGTCGGCCGCCCACGTAGCTTTCTTTTGCTTTTGCGGATTTGGTCGACGGTTAAGCCGAGCCCTGGACCTTCTTTCGTAATTCGCAGGGACTACACCGCTTGACAAATTACGGTGCACGGTGCCCACAATCAGGACAGCAGCCCATTCAGCTCAACATTTGATATAATCGACGGCGGAGCGATTCCGCTCACCTTGGCACAGCACGCCTATCCCACTAGATGCAGCCCCGATCACATCTCTTCATTCCACTCCGTTGCATTTGTTCAATCGTTGAGCAGGGCAAAGGATCCGAAAGTAGTTCATTTCTCTGGATGTCGGCTTTCGCCGTCCACCTCACCTTGTGCCAAGGCCATCTATTGGGGCTACCTGGCCCTCCGGGCAGACAAACTGGCCCTGCCGTTCGACTCGCCAGAGGACGTGTGCATGTGGCGGGTGGCCACGAGGGTTTGCGGCTGGCTGGCTGGCAGGTTGGTCCATTTGTGGAGCCACGTAAAGGCGTCCAATCAGCACAGCAAGGCCACAGAAAACATCATGGAAAGTAGCATGGGGCCAAACCCAAAAAACTCACGGCGTGGGGCCGACGCAAGGACTGCGCAGGAGCGAAGAAGAAGAAGAAGAAGAAGAAGAGAACAAGAAAGGGTCGCGCCGTGCCCAAGGGCACGGCCTGCGGTTGGGAGGTAACAAGCCTTAGCGCCGCGCATTGGGTCCACACCCCCGTTACCAGACTCAACGCCACAAGAACCACAGGGCCCAAGGAGCGACAGAGCACGTGTGAGGCTACGAACGAAGGCTCACGTTCATGCAGCCTGCAGGGGAGTATCTTAGCCTGCGCATGCTCACTGGTTGGCACAATGCAACATTTTCACCCGCGGCTTCGCCAGGACCTGGTGCTGGTCCGCTTAGCATGCTTGGCCCGCGTGCAAGACCAGAAGGCGCGCTGTCCAAGCTCCAAGTATCGTACCGGTTTGGCCACAGCAACAGTCATAAGTTTGGCAATTTGAATGAAAACACGGGAAGCCGTCCGAAAGCCAAGAACAAGTTGTTTGTTGACACTTGCTTTGCTGAGGGGGAAGCTCAAGGAAGGTGTAGCCTTTTGAAGCTCCAAGTTGTGCGATTCTTCTGCAACGTGAGACGAGGACAGGCCAGGGACTGGGTGACGCGGGCTTGCGGAAGCAGAGCTGCCTGGCACCTCGATGTTCGGCTCGTGAGCAGCTCCCACATTCTTTGGCATACTCCTTCTGCCTATGCTGGTGAACAAAGCGGATGTGCCGCCACCCCGAACCCCCCCATCCTTGTGCCTTGTATATGTACAATTAAAAGGGTTGCATTGCAAGTCCGGTGCCTGTTTGGTGATGCTGGTTTGAAACTCCATCCATTTTGATGGGCAGACCCTCCCACTGTGCGCCTGGTTTTTATGACACTTCTATTTTTGTTGATTCAGAACTGCAGCTGCGCACTTTCAACAGGACTTGAAAGGAACCCCACCATTACTTTCTGCTGCTCAATGTGGGAATGAACCCAGGCATTGGTCCCCTTCAAGGAAACCAAGATTCACCAGGATTCACCACAATTCACCACATAAATCTGAGGGTTTCCATTGGCGCCTCCGCGCACGGTTTCGGCACAAGCCGACAGCCCGCGAAGCCGAAGCCGCGAAACCGCAGGGCTACGAGTTGCTGCGCCGCGCCTGGCATGAGCTGGGCCTTCGGGAGCGGAGGTCGCTGACGGACCACTTCCTGGCAGATGGCATTCAGGAGAGGCGACGAGGTGTTTTTTTTTTTTATTTTTTTCCGCGGCGGCCATGAGCCTTCCATGCTTGGACCCCCCTGAAAAGCGAAGTTTGTGGTTGGTTGACAGAAAAATCCCCCGAATTGTCATGCCCACCAGTTCGGGTCCCCAAGTAAAAATCATAGCTGCAATCGAAATTTGCACCCCTGCTTTCTGGCTCTCAGGGATGAGGGGCTGAATGGCCCCCCACAAAAGCCATCCCTTGCGACTTGTTTATGGATTTTTGTTTTGGTTTATTCCCAAAATCTCTGGGTGATCCCCTGCTGGCTTCCTGCTGTTCACTTCATACCAGGTCCCTGTGCCCTGTGCTTGTGGAATCCTGAACCGCTGCCTGCATGTTTTGGCGCTGAGCGGCTTGTTGATAAATAGGTTCAGCTGCGGTTCGTTTGCAACCGGCCGTGGTGAGATGATCGCTGGATCAATTTTTAAATGACCAAGACGGGGGTTGCAGCTACAGCTCAGGAGCAGGCGTTTGTGCTGGAGTTTTTGCCCAACTGCGTGGCAAGCGCGCAGGCCTGGTTGCGCCATTGTAAGCAGATCTCCTGGACTTTGCCAGGTTGAGATCATTTGAGATCCAACTAGTTGAAATTTGCAATATTTCGCAATTGTGGCAGACTTGTATGATTAGCTGTTTTCTTGCCAAATGAGTGTGTTCGAAAGAATATGGACACCCTCAAATGGTTAAGCTGTCCGTCGGTCTACCTTTACCAAGTTCAAAGGGTACCCTTCAGAGAGACCAAGTGCAGCGCTGTGCAGGCGAACAAACTTATTGGTTTGACATGCCTGCTGGACGTCCTCACTGACATCCTCTCCTGTTTGCGTGCCAAGGCGTGGATGCTTCTCGCTTCCGGGCATGCCTAGGCATAGGCGGAAGGGTGCCACGAAGCATCCCGTCTGGCTGGGATCGTTAGTTTAACTGTTTCTAGTTGTTGTTGTTTTTTTTCAAAGTCAGAAGGGGTTGTTTCCCTTGCACCCACCACTTAGGGGGTGACTTGGATTAGTAGAATAACGAGGCCAGACTGCACCTGCCCCGCAGGCGGCTGCAAGCCCCAACATTCCGAAGGCGCGGCAAGCACGGTGGCGGGGAGAAAGACGTAGGGCTCTCTACCCAGGTCATACTCTCCATGCACAGGGCTACTTCCAATTCGCGCGAGCTCATGACAATTCGTGCAATGCCTCCATAAGAGCAAGTCGATCATAAACGGCTGGTCCTCCCGAGGAACCCTGGCTCTAGTGTGCAAGAGACGCCGTTATTGAATTTGGTTCCTAAGTGCTCCGTCAAGCACGCAGCCACAGATGCTTCTGGTGGACCTCTCTGACATGGGCGACTTCATCTCCGCAGTTCAAAACCGTTTCGTGTTTACCACCTGCGTCTCCCGGTGCGAGCTGAAGTTGAATCACCAGCAGCTCGGCCAAGCGAGAGCGTGGGCAACGCGGGCTGGCTTGGAAATGCAAGGTATTCCCCGGAATGGGAGAGCCCCGTTGGCGAATTCGGAATTCGGCACTCCCAGACATGGACAGACATTGCGCATTCCATTCAGTAAATCACCGAATTGTTGGTACGGCGTGTCATGTCCCATGCTAGCTGCTGACCTTGCAACTCCGAGGCGGGTGCGGGTGGAGATGACGGGAGGCTTGGTGGTGCTCCAGCTTGCCATCGTGGAGCCCGTGTTATTGGAAGTACACCACCCCACGTCCAACCACGTGGTAAAATAGGGAGGATTGAAAGATTTGATTCCTTGCAATATGCAGGGCATCAACGTTGCATGTCCAAGTATAGGCGAGGCGTTGGGTGCAAAGGGCAAAAGCAGCAGTCAAACCACAAGAAAAGCAGAACGCACCGCCCAACCAGCGGTGTCAAACTTCGCCGATAGCACACGAATGGCGAAGCTGCTTCTTTGCTTGCCTTTCGCCTGGCACCAGGCAATTGGGGGAGAGCATCCGATCCAGACACGGATTTGACAAATATTGCGTACACGCTCCAGGACGGGGGGCTGGCGAGCAATTGAGAGCTACGCAGTGTCTATCAGTTTCGGTCCAAGCGTGCAAGTAAAGTGCTCAAAGCCAAGGTTTTTTGGATTGTTGCTTCGCCCGGGCAGTCCGTGCAGGTATGCACTTGCCCAACTCCATTTCGTGCGCCAACACGCTTCTTTCGTTCCAGAAGCATTGAGGTGTGCTTGCGAGGCTGAAGTTCTGGCCCTGGCAGGATCTTGTGCACAAGCAGCAGCGGATCGAAGAAGCTTGGCTGGCAATTCGCACGGAAGGATCCAGGGGCCTCGAATGGAGTCATTTGATATGTACAACGGTATGCACTTTTCGCGAGTCATGCAGCAAGTTGAAGCGTTGCGGCAACCGGCCCAGGAACATATTCTGAAGCCTTGACTGCATGGTGTTTTAGAGATTGGCCAAGAGCTCCTAAGAGGCTTTTGGGCCAAAGCCTTTGGTCCTTTCCAGGCAGCTTTGTCCTTGTTGCCGGCAAGCAGCTGTTTGACAGTTTCACAGCGTAAGTGCACGATCTTTCCGGCCTTGCATCTTCATGCCATTTTTTCCATGTCGAACGTGGCCTTGCCTTGTCCACAAGCGAGGGCAACGGAAGGAAAGTCCATGGTGGGTCCGGCGTGACCTGTACACCGCTCAGGGCACCTGTGAAACAGGCTTGCCCCACGCGACCAGAAGCATAATACCGCCAGAAATTTAAAAAGCTATCAGACAGCGCTTGAGGCAAGTAAATTGGCCCATCCAAGCGGACTTTGTTTGAGGATGAATGGTATGTCAGCTTTTTTGTTGCGGCGTCACACTGGTCGCAAAGCAACTCAACTGCAGATACAGGCACGGTGACTTCCAATGGCTGCTGGTGCACCTTACTTTCTGCTCGGAAATAGCGACAGCAAGACGGTTCGCACATGTCGCCGCACCTGTGGGCAGAGCATAAGATCAACTTTGCAGAAAACTCTTGCAGCCCAGCTACAGACGTCCTGTCAATGTGTTTGCATGGCGCGCTGAGGCCTTGTGCGGGGGCGCCGGTGCGCGGTGGCCGGAAGAAGGGAGATTCTCTACGCGCAGTGGAGGAGGGCACTTCTCACTTCGTGCATTCTGTGCCGACTGGCAACAACTGGCACCAGCTTTCCCCTGTTCCCTCCTTGTCATGATCATTGCCCTCCTCCTGTATGTGAGAGCAGGGTGCTTGCTATCTTGACGTGTCTTCCGCCCATAGGACACTCATCCAACAAAGGTGTGGATGTCGCAGTACGTCAAAAGCATCCAAAGGACTTGTCGACTAGAAAACCTTTTGCCCCACAGCCGACACGAAAAAGGAAGCCAACCTCTTTTTAGCCACGTTGGTTGCTTCTTTTTCGGGGCGTCAGTTGCTTGTGTTCGCACAGCCAACCTTGTGTGCGCCTCTGCATTTCTTGGAGGATGTGTTTCTTTAGTCATCCTTGTTTGTTTCGCATTGATGTCCCGCGATTGGGCCTGCGCGTAAAACATTCTCCTGGTGAGAATGCGTCCCCCGCATGAAGGCATTCACGTTAACCATGCACGGGCTTCTCCAGCCTAGAGCGCGAAAACCAGCAACGCCACGCTTTAGATTTCCAACGAGGGCGGGGAAGCACGGAGAGTGTGCGAAGATGTGCGAAGGGTGTGCGAAGGGTGTGCGAAGGGATGCCTAATCAGACTTTGCTTGACTTTTTTGAGCAAGGCCATTGCCTTTAGTGGCTCGAGGAAGAATTTGGCTTGAGGTCTGATTTGGCTTCGGTGTGTGACTCTGCATGACCAGCGGGGTGAACGTGGCATGGCTCGTCCCAGGAGACTTTCGACGGCCAGAACCTCAGGTCAATGGTCTGCTGCCCTGAATGCATCCAGAAGTGCTTCCAGGGCTGGATGCGATTGCACCGGGAGGAATGATCCTCCCACAGGATTCATCAGGCTCCGCGTGCAAAGAATCGCACAGCCCCGGTTGCAATGCGGTAGGAAGAATGTAAGATGAGAGGTTGCTATCATTAGATGTTAAGTCACGAGCTCCCGTCTCATGCGCTTGTGCAGGCAGCATTCGGAGCATTGGCATTAAACTGCCCGGCCCGAAGCTATGAAAACCCATGCCCCTCAGGTTGGGTGAAGCTGGCTGGTGAGGACGGTTGGATATGCCAGGACATGAAGCGGGCAAAGAAGGGATGATGAACTGACCAGCATTGCAGTGGACGGGCTGAATGGAAACAGGTCCAGTCCAGGGCCATTTTTGGTTCAACATGGTCAGCATGCCTTGTAGGAAATGAGAGAACTCCCTCGCAACTCTGGTGGTGAGTCAACACGCCACGAAGCCACGAAGCCGTTAGGGCTGCCTGCCAGGCAGCTGAGTCACGAGCACCCATTTCTGTTCCCGACTTAGAGACTTACGCTGAATTCATAGTGTCCCTGCAGGGCCTTGAGGAGGCTCCAAGCCAAAAGAAGTGCCTGGAGGCAGACGGGTATGATGTGGGGTCCAATGGTTGCAGCCAAAAGGGGGCTGGTAGCACCAACTGTGGCTCCAACTCCAACTGGTTCGTTGGCGTTCCAGACGTGATGATGTTGTTCTTGCGTGCGGCAATTTCAGAGAATCACGAAGCAGGGGGTTGTCAGTTGTCGGGGTCGTTTTGCTGCCGTGAGCTGTCCATCTCATGGCCCGCCCCCACCTTGCCAGCGTTGCCAGGCCCTTGAGAAGCCGAGGGTCCGACCCCCAGAGAAATTCAGCAAGTCATACAGGGGACAGGGGTCCTGGGACAGGAACGCTGACAGACCCTGAGGTCAGCACGGTCAGCACCCGTCCCTCGTTCAGATTCGCCGAGGCTTTGGCGGTGGAGACCCTGGCGAAGATGCCCGGAAGGCAGATGCTGGAGGCGCGGACATCAGACACGCTTGTGGGGTTGCGCGTTGGTGCGGGGTCGGGACTTGGACTTATATACCAACGCGAAGCACCACTTTGAGAACCTTAAGGTTAAGCGGACCCTGAGCCATCCACTTGCGACTTCAAGTGAAGGCCTGCAAGGGCACGGACACGGCAGAACGATCGTGGTTGTTAGACACTGTGGATGGTTTGCAGTTCAATGCTTGAAGCAAGGGGTGGCAAAGCCACAGCTTCCCCAAACAGGCCATGTGCGTGAGGGTCTTGCAGCATAGCTGGAAGCCCTTGCCAAGAGAGCAGGGAACCGTGACGCTGTTATCCCCAATGATTCGCGGATTGCGGGTTGTGCGGTTTACGGATGATGCTATTTGGCTTTCCCGCTTGACGAGTAGCGAATTCTTGGTTGCATGAGTTTACGCTCCAGCACAAGGTTTCGAATCGCACATTGCAGTGCGGACTACGGATTACGAAGACTTCCAACCAGAATAAGGATTGTGATATGCGGATTACGGATTGCGATAAGGCCCAATGCGCTTCGAACAGGCTAGTATTTGGCTTTGCCACTGCTGCAGCGCGAAACCTCCCAAGCTGCGTTTGTGGCAGGGCCTGCATGAACCAGAATAAAAGACTAGCTGAAGCGCACTGCAGGCTTTGCAAGCCTTCCAGCCTGTGCCATTTGCGGCTTTGATGCTAGGAATGCATATTATTCTGTCGCCTGGCTAAGCTTGGACACTCGACTCGTGTGGCAGACGATTCGATCGCATGGCAATGGTGTGTTTTGAATCGACTGATTGATCCTGTGACATGCGCGCTGCTTCTCAAGGAGTTGCCCATGGGGCACCCATGGGGCTGTACTCCAATTGCAGTAGCTGGGCCGCTCACTTCTTGAGGATACACGGGCTAAAAGCCATGATGCAGTCCGCATCAAACTTAGCATGAGAGTGGCGCAATGGTGTCCAACTGTTCTGGCCCTGAGCTGTGCAACTGTTGCTTTTTGCAAAGCGGGTGCACATGTCATGGCTGCAACTTTCTAGGGCACGCCAGGTGGTTGCCGATGATGGCGTGGACATCCTGCGAGCTTGAAGCTTAGCCCTTGCTGGAGCTCGGACCTCGCCTGCAGGGAGCGAAACTGGCTGCTGTACAAAGTAGGCTGCACAGATTGCGACATCGCGTGCATGATTTGCACAGTTGCCAGTTTGTTGCTCATCCTGAGCATCTGACAGCATTCAAGTTTGATGCCTGAGGAGCCATTCGATGGTGCCTTACTGCTTGGCAGAAGGACAGGCTTGCCCAACTTCAGCGGAGTCACCTTCAGAACTGTAACATAATGTGGGCAAGGCTCCAAGAATCTTAACGTGTACCAGGTGGCTTGCATGCTATTGAGTGCATATTTTGATCGAGGCACTCGCTATGTAGCTTTGACCAAACCAAGGTTGTGACAGAGGGTGTCATGGCGGGCCCTAAACTTTAGAGCCTCCGGCTCAGTCCGCCGACATTGGCATCTAGCTTGTCTCCTTCTTCCTCTCGCCCGTGTCCCCCTAGTATGCTCTTCTGTCCTCTCTGGTTCCCCCATTCTCCCCGACACGCCGAGCAATGTCGGCGGAGTGTTGAGTGCCACCAAGAGGGTGCTCCCAAAAAGGGCGCCGAACCATGCCTCCAAGTAAAATGTTGGGAAAGGGCGGCGACCAAACAGGGCGTACAATTGCGAACAGGAAGGCTCGCCGTTTAGGGCACCTTAGTGCTGGGTGGTATGTCATGGCCACTGCATGTCATTTTGGCGGGGTGCGCGGATAAGCTGATTTCTGAGGGGTGTTGAGGTTGCCCCTTGTACGGCATTCTTGCTTGCGAGAAGCGTGGCTTAGCATGGCCCAAGTATCCGACACGAAGGACATTGGGGGCGACACTTGGAAGGAAGCTGGGGTTGGGGAATTTGCCAGGACATTTGGGGGAAACTGGGGGGGAAATTGGGGGGAAGTCGGATGGAAATTGAAAGGAAAGTGGGAGGGAATTGGTGAGAAAGTAAGGCGCAATTTGCGGGGAAGCATTGGGGGAAATTAGGGGAAATTGGGGGGAAATTGGTGCCAAGTGTCAAGGAAATCGGAAAACACACTGTTTTTTTCAATGGTGTCAGCAAAGGAAAAACACCGAACACCGTGTGTCTCAAAGTTTTCCGCAAAAGGCAGCACAAAACCTCAGCCGGCAGAAAGAGGCGGCGGGAGGATTCGAGCCTGGGACCCCCGTTTCTCCAGACCCGCTCCCCGAAGACTACGTTTAGTGGAACGTCATCAAATTGCCGCGCGGTACGCGGGGGGGGGTGGCGACCGAAAAACCATGCGTATTTGACGTGTCCCGGGGGGGGACTCAGGGGGGGGTTATCCTCTATCCTCTCTTAGGTATCCAATAGTCCTCTCTTAGGTATCCGACACGCCGAACAATGTCGGCGGATTTTGGCCCATGGACCCCTTTCGAGATGGTGTTCAAAGCAATGGGTCAATATGGGTGAACATGTGAATTCTGAGACAACAACTCCTGGTTGAGTAAAAGGGCATTGCCTAACTTTGGCCGTTGGTGGGACACCTGAACTTTGGCCGTTTGCCACGGGCAATCATCCCAAAAGGAAGCTAGTTTGCCAACACGGCCCTGCCAGCTGTGCCACAAGATTCGTCCAATGCCCACGTTTGCGGGTGGCGTGTGCGACACGCGGCGACATTTATTGAGGAGCTTTGGGGAGTTCGTGCTCGCAGACTCCCAGTCGCCCGTTCCTGAGGCTTTTTTTGAAGCAGCATGTGGCACAGCCCGAGAAATCCCGACAGCAATTTTGCGCTTGGGTGTGAGGTGAAAATTGTCACCACTTGCACCATGGTTTGAATAGGAACCTGCTTGCTTCCATTGTGGGCTTGTGGTATTTGATGTTCCGTCGCATTCAGAAATGTTCAGTCCAAGTTTATTCTGTTTGGCTTTGCTGAGTAACAGTGCCAGGGCAGACGTTTGTTACATACCCCATTTCATGCCGCATGACAAGACCGCCCGGCTCCTCGCATACCCGCTCGTTACATACCACCTTGCACTCCTTACAGGGCATAACTCATAACCGATGGCTGGTTGCATGCCTCCGCCGGTGCATGTCCCTATGCGCACCCAGACTGCGATGGATTCCCCAATGTTGGCTCTTGTGCAGAGTCAACTTGCAGAGAGCTTGCCCCTCAGAAGAAGAGAAGTCTTCAGTGCAACAAGTAGCAGGGAGGTACATGCCCCGCCAAATTGCGACTTTCGAGCTGGATCTGGCAAGTGACAAGCCCTGTCTTCCAGTTGCAATTATTTCAAGAAATTTTCAAGCCCTTTTTTCTCCCTTTCATACCTGTTTGAGAAGGACCTCCGTTCCATACCTCCGTAACAATCATCAGAGCTGTCATCCTTGACCAAGACAGTAGTACGTCCAAATCTGATGGGTTGAACTCACACCCATCCTTCAGCAAGTCCTGCATGAGTGCACTCTCTCCTGACAGCTCTTATTGATAGATGGCTTGATGGGCCTGGGCTGCCTGTGGGTTTACATGTTTCAGACACCTCGCACTCACCTGCTGACTTACGCAGAGCAGGACCCATTGGGAGGCACAAGCCTCTCAAGATCCGATGCAACGCCCGCTCACTCGTGAGGTATCACGGCTGGGTTCGCCTGTCTGACAATGAGGGCTGGGCCCAGGCGCCTCGGGAATTCGGATCGACAGTGGGCCTCATAGAAATCCATCCATTGCAGGATCTACCTTGGTTTAGGGGTTCACTGGTGGCATCCGTGGAACCCACGGTATGTTGAAACATAAGCGTTTGCCTTTTCAAGTCTTGTACAGTAACCGCTGTGACACGCAAGGCGGAACCCCTACGATGCGCGTGCACAGGGTTGGCGCATTTGTTTCATGTTGCGCATGAAACGTCAAAGCAAGCCTGCAATTGCCAAATGGTTGGAAGATCAGTTGCCAAATGAGTGGATTGAATTTGACATTCTCACGTGGCTTCCGCGGTGGCTCTGCCCGGAAAGGGGCAACTGCATGGAACGCATTGGAGGGGAAGAGCTGACGCAGACCTTCCGAAAAGAAACCGGTGGCTTCGGTGGCTCCAACACTGCCATTCCATGGGGCGGCTTCATGTTTTTGCGCTGTACCCAGGTCCGTGAGCCTTGGCGGCTTGAACACCTACAGACCCGTGTGCCTTCTTTTGTTCTCTCTCTCTCTCTCTTTCTTTCTTTCTTTCTTTCTTTCTTTCTTTCTTTCTTTCTTTCTTTCTTTCTTTCTTTCTTTCTTTCTTTCTTTCTTTCTCTCTCTCTCTCAATAAAGCTCAGAAGTTTCGCACACGACCCAGCATTTCTAGTAACTTCCGCCAGGTTGTTCAACTTGCACTGTGTGCCTTCATTGTATTTGAGGCTTTTGCTGTGCTGTTCAGCGCACGCTCGATGTTGGCGCGCGTTCACGGACCAAGTTCAAGCAAGCGTACTTGCCAAGTACTTGCTAATATGCCGGCACCTGACCTGCCAGCCAACAAGCTACGGCCAAAACCACCAATAAGCCCAACCTCTGAAGCCCAGTCTTGCTCAACTTCACCACGGGCTCCATGTCACAACCGGCGCCAAAGAAAAAAATCTGCCTGGTTCGGGAAGGGGCTCCAAAGAAGGCAGTGAGCGGCTCCGGCGAGAAGCTGCTGCAGGGGGTCCTGAGCCTCAGAAGCCAGTGGCACAAGTGAGGTGCATCAAGGCACTAGGGCCGAACATGATTCCATGATTCTTTGAGGGCTTGTGTGCCTTTCTTCAGAATGGTCCATACCCTTGCATGTTTCAGCGCAGAGACTCGGTTTTGATCATTGCCTTGACTTTCTTCGCCTGGCTGCAGTTCTGCGCTTTGTTGCTTGGGCCCATCCAAGTTTGCGGTGATCTTGAAGCGCTCCACATGCCCGGGATGCGCACAGAACCGCAATCCGACGTACTCAGATTCGGCCAGAAGAGCTGCAGCTCACGCAAAGTGCCGCGGCAGGGGGCCTGGCTGGAACTTGAAGCCCGGGGACTGGGCCAATGCAGTTTGAGCACCCTTTTTCTGAAAGATTATGACAACCATTGCAGGGGGACATGTACGTCTCAGTGGGGTGCTTTGCGTTTGGGGGTTCACCTCATGAGCCCAGATTCGGCGGGGGTTGCCATGCGCAATCATGTGCGCGTCCATCTTCCGAAATTCTGTTCCTCAACCCACGAGCGCTTGTAGCAACAGAAGCGCTGCAGTGATACAAGCCGGCATGCACGTGCAATGGCCAAGTCAGAGAGTTTATGGTGTTGATTTGCAGCAAGTGCCCGAGGCCGAGCCAGAAGAGGTCCAAAAGGAGCAGGTCGAAATTGCGATGCAGGAGGCAGCGTGGTCTTGGTAAGTGGACTGACTGGATCTTACTCTTCAATGTTGGGCCTTTGCGCTGGCTTGGGTAAATGCACTGGCAGGCGGCACGCAAGGAAGCCCTGCGGCAACTGGAGGTGGGGGGCAAGGTGGCTTGGCAGTTGCTTTTTCTTAGCCGGAGAGCTCAAAGAAATACACCGACCGAAGCATGAGCAAGTTCCGACAATCGACGTAAAGCAATGTTGGCCATGGAGGGACAAGAATTGCTGACCACTTGGACTTGGTGAGCCAGCCTTGCCTGCAGTCTGCCGCCCTCTCTGGGAACTCTGCATTCTTTTGCGGTGGCCTCGGGTGATTGCGGCCTGCCTCAGCCTCCCAAGATGTGAACCGAGCCGGGAGGATGGCCTAGCTGACATGAAAAGGGCGAGATGAACCGAAGAAGGCCATGCAACTAAAGGCTTCATTAATGACCCTGCGTGCATGGCATTGCTGTTGGACCAGTTCCAGTGACATGGCCGTTTTAGGTGCCGCGCTGGAAGTGGCACGGCAGAAAGGTGTCTCCAAGAAGGCGCTTGGATGCCTTTTGGCATGTCTGGCATCAGGGATTAGTGGGTTCATTCTTGCCATGGCTGGTGTTTGGTGCTCTGTCCAGTGCGACATTTGCCCAGCGTTGTCCTGTCGGTCGACGCCCACTTTTCCGGTCTGAGTTTACAAATCGGTGCACTTGAATTCGTGGCCAATTCAGCGGAGTGGTCGATTTTGGCCTTTGCCGGTTAACATGCCCGCCAGGACATTGCCAGGGCCAATGCCATGCCACTTTCTCAGCATGGAGAGGGGTGCTTGCTGATTGGCACGATCATACCTTGCTGCACATGTTGGATGCCAGAGTTGCGGATGTTTGCTGGCCGCCCACATGCTTGAGACTGCAGGCGATCTTGATGCTTCGCATTGCCTTGCATGGCTCTGAGCCCCCTGTTGTGTCAGGATGTTTCATTGAACTGGCAGGTGCATTTGGCAAACACTGGCTATGGCAAGCAGCATGCAACACCAGCTGTCATGCCATTTTGACTTCGGGTATTATCATTCAACGGGCTGAACTTGGCTTGCAGATTGAGGTCGCCTCTGAAGATGGGCGTAGCTTGCAGCTTGCAAAAGAAGCGCATGTCAGCTGAGCGTTTCCAAGCGCATTCTGAGCTGGCTACGAGGCACAAGTGTTTGCGTGTGATGGTATCAGCAAGTGCGAGGCACGCATTTGAGAATGCTTGGATCCTGCCGCTGCCGCGCGTGAGTCTATAGTTAGGGGAGGGTGCTGCCACAGGGCAGAGACTTGATCTACAAAGGCTGGCGCCTCTCGAGTTGGCGGGTGGCGTTGCCCTCATGCAGATTGAACCAAACCTGAGGTTGTTGTTGGCTGTGCAAAAAGCAGTAAACGGAGATGCTTTCGATTTGTGCACCCAGCGCAGGCCATGGCAACGACGACAGATCCTGCACCTGGGCAAGTGCAGCGGGGCAATGCCTCAAGGGACACGTTTGGGGCTCTCGCACGGGTCAGTGCGCATCAGAGCTTTGGCGTTTCCATCTGGGGCAAATCATTTTGGCAGCAAAGTGCTGGGGGCACCGCATGTCCAAAACCCCGCCGCTGAGCTCAGGTCATGGCTTTGATGGGGTGGCATGGCGAACCCCTGCTGCACGGGGGCCTTTTCTGTTGCCGGAATCGATGGCATGTTCCGCGCAGCAAGGTTTCGGAGAGTTTGATAGCTCTGACTTTCTTGCGAAGGGGACAACAGCACGGCTTGAAAGGCAGCGGTGTTGCCATTCACTGTCCTGACCTGCTGCATTCATGCCATTCATGAGGCTACGTCGACTCAAGTTCCACGTGGCTGAAGCGGCGGCAAGCTCGGAAGAGTTTGCCGTTTTAGTTTTGTTGTTTGCAGAGGAGTGTTTGAAAGCAATTCCAGTGACATGCCTGGGGTCACGTGCACAAAGCCTGCCATTCATCATAAATTCCCTTCAAAATGATTCGAAGAAGTTTCGGCAAAGGGCTCCAAAGTAGTGCACCATGAGTTGGGCATGGCCTGTATGCATCTTTAAAAAAACATGTACTCGCGCGGGTGTGCGTTCCATGCAGCACGGAAGAGCTCAGGTGTTGGAGATTTCTTCCATCGCCGCTGCATCCTCGGCAATCCTTCAATCAGTGCATTCGCCACCCTGGGGAGCGTCAGTTTTTTTTGCGAGTCAGGCGCTTCAACTAGTGGCCCCCTGCCCAGTTCAGGCACATAGGTGACCTTTTTGGTTGATTTGGGTGAAAATTCGAGGGCCCTGGTTTGCCTGGTGGTTCAATCAGCTACCAGGGCCATCTATTTTCCCAAAACGGACACCTATGTTCGGGCACCAACTCTGATTGTTGGGCTTCCTTGGCTTAACACATGGCTCTTGGTCCTTGGGGCCTCTTTGCCTGTGCGAGACATGGCTCTGCCCAGGTGTGCATGTACCTCTCCACGGAATCCTTGCAGCCCAAAGGGCTTTTCGTTAGATTGCGCGAGCCCCAGCCCTCGGTGTGTTGTTCTGGAGACTGCGGCTTTGAAACGTACCCTCCAATAGCAAGCAAGCAAACTGGGAGAAGGTTCCTGCTTCCATACCTGTCGAGAAATTACGTGCAACAGTCCGTGCTTCGTACCCCCAACCCCCCACCCCCGACCAACCCCCGACCACCAACCCCACCCCTTAACCCCTTACCCCCACCCCTTAACCCCCTACCCCCACCCCCCACCACCAACGGCCACTCGAAGCTCCTGAAAAACCCAGAGACGGTTCTCCCAAGTGTCCGACACATGCTGATGTTAGCCCTCGAGGTTGTGCCTTCCGTTGGCAGCCCTGCCCTTGGACGGAACAAGGACTGGAAAGATCGCAGCCATTGCTGTTGTTTTCTCATCTGGTTCAATCAGGTATCCCTTCATTGGCTTTTGTAAAGGGTAAATTACAAACCCTTAACCACCAAACCACCAATCCAAACCACCAAATGGTGCTAAGGTGACGACCTTGAAGCTACTTTGGGCCCTGCAGCTGGTATGGGGTCAGCACCTCTGAGTGGAGATGTCTTCAAGCGGCACGGCACTTGCCGGAGGAAGCTTGCGCCAAACACGACCTGCCAGCTTGGCATGCAACTGCCAGCATGGCTGGATTCCGAGCCTTGTTTTTTCTGGAGGCCCCATGTTCACAAAACTCCAAGGTGTTTTCTCGGGCCCGTGTTTAGCTTCCTTCCGGCTGGCGAAACGGTTTCGAGGGTAAGCAGCTGCAGGCTACCTGCGCCTGAAGCGCGCAGATGTGTCCACCGCCCTGCGGCGGATGGGGCGGGGCGCCTAGGCCAGCGTGGGCCATGCTGCCTAGCACGTCGGTCAGTTTAGTGGATCGATGTTGCTGCCAGCACGAAGTGTGGCCCAATCCTGTACAACGAGCCACACGCACATTCCTTTTCCAGAGACTCCGCTCTGATGCTTGCCAAATGCACGTCAGATGACACCATGGCTCCGCACCCATTCGCCGTTGGGAAACTGAAGCACGCCATGGCCACGAGTGCACCCAGTTCCCTGACACACAAGAAACAGTTGCCGTTCGATTCGTGTTGCTGCTTGATTTGATTTTATCAATGGAGGAAGGGTGTCACACCCTGGCGTCAGCTAACTTTGCATTCATGTGCACATTGGGCCCAGGCTGTTGACAAGAGTCCTTCCATGTCTATTGGGTGACGGTACCCTTTGCGCTGCCGCGCGGCAATCTTGACTCTGAAGGCAGTCTTATTGTATCTTACCCTCATGAGACACGCCTGGTATCCGCATTTCATGAGACATGCCTGGAGGACCCACAAGACCTGGATCAAGGGCCTTGCTTTGCCAAGCAATGGCGTAAAGAATCTCATGGGATACTTTTGCAGGGGAAGCGAGAGCAGCCTTGACCGGTGGGCTGAGGTGCTTGCAGACTCGATCCCACTGGTCTTGCTCCGTAGCACGGGCCTAGGGACAAGGCTGCAATGTCACCAACTGCATACTTTTCAGCAAGATGCCAGGTTCTAAAGAAGCAGAATTGAGACCAAGCAGTTTTTCATAATGTTTGATGCCACTCCCGCTGCTGTGTTTTTTGTCACCCGGGTCCCCGTTTGTCCTATCTGCGTCGTGGGGTGTTTCCCACGCGAGCAGTGCTTCTGCAGCGGAGCTCTAAGCCGCCCATGTGTCGAAGTTTCGATGCTAAGGCCATGTTCACTTGCTTCAGCTGCTTGCTCATGGTGTGGCACACCATTGTGCTGCTTCTCATGTTTTGCCGCAGGCCCAGTCTGGTGCTGTCAAAAAGCCTCCAGGGCTGAACACGGTGGGCACCCCGGACCCACACAAACCGCGGTCCAATGATTCCCAGTCGGTTCAGAGTTGCCTCGCGAGAGCCTCTGAGTACTTTGCGTTTTCGCAATGCCATACATGACTGTGAAAAGCGGATGCAGGAATCGAGAGGCATGGCCTTGCCATCACAGACTCTACAAAAGGGAGGCACAAGCTAATTGCTCACCACGGTAAATCAGCAAGTCCACTCAAGGTTGGCCGATTCTCATCCGCTAGTTTTGGCAAGCTGCCTCACCCAGGTTATGAGTACAATGTGCAGCAGGCCCGGTAGTGCCGATGTGGGTAAGGGTGCGGCAGAGATTCGCAGACCATGTTCCCCGTGTTTAGATGGCAGGCATTTGCCTTAACCGGCGTTGTATGCCGTGGTTGAAGTACCAGAATCTTGGAGCAGGGCCACGTCGACATCTTGTCATGGGTGCATTTTGACATCGCAAGGCGTTTGCCGTGCGCTTCCTGATGGCTTCTTCCGGCCTCTTCATGGCAAGCCGCCTAGTCGTATTGCGACCCATATCTTTATGCGCCCATTAGAAGGTGCAGTTTCTAGTGAAGCAAGTTTTACATGTTTAGAGACTCACTATCTTGAAAGGGTGGCAATTGCGCATCCATAGTCGCGAAGCTCACGAGCTTGGCAGACGGTTGGGAAGCCCATGGAAACTGAACACATTGCGGGCCCATGGCGAGCGGCCTTTCCCAATGCACCTACTATTGTTGAAATTAATTGGGACAGTCAGCTATCTTCGAGTTGCATCAGATTTAAGGAGCTAAGCGCAGCGCTTTGTTCCGGTTCAGTCGAGGTACTGAACTGGGCCTTCTGGCGTGATTTCGCAGGGTGCTCAGTGAATAGTGGTGAACTGCAAAACAAAAAGGGGAAAACACCGGCACACACACACACACACACACACATCACATCTCTTGGAGGACATCTTCCTGAGGTGTGCTTCACATTGCCATTGGCACGTATGTGCGCGCGCGTGTGTGTGTGTGTGGGTCAATGCTTGTCAATGCCTGGCAGGTGCGAAATTACAGAGACACCCAGGATGATGAGGGGCCCATGGCTGAGTGCACTGACTGGCCTTCATTGGATGGGCTGGGGAGGGGGAGTCAAGCTTACGCTAAGTTTGCCAAGGTTAGATTTTGTGGGCATCTACAAGCTCCAAATCTTGTGCAAGATGTACAAGACGAAGGAGGGAGCTCACAACTGCCTGAGTGGAGGTTCCAAAGTGACGCGCAAAGCACGTTTGGGTAGAGCTGGTAGTTGAATAGGTGATCCTACAGAGGCAGCCAGAGGGAGGTAACCAGAGGGAGACAGCGGACAACGTTGGGTTCGAGCCCGTAAACGCATTTGATTTTTTAGTATGCCGTTTGAGTTGTGAACAACTGGCAAACCAAAAGGAACCCCCTTTTCAATGGGAAACCAAAAGGAAACCAGCCAACCAACCAACCAAACAACCAACCAACCAACCAACCAACCAACCAACCAACCAACCAACCAACCAACCAACCAACCAACCAACCAACCAACCAACCAACCAACCAACCAACCAACCAACAAACCAACCAACCAACCAACCAACCAACCAACCAACCAACCACAGGGAGAGGTCCCCACATGTGTGCAAACTGCTGGAGCTGCTCCCTGCAATGCCAGGTCATTCGCTCGCGGAAGGTTTCGGAGCTGCAGCAGACACAAGAGCTGTGCTGCCGTGGCACTCAGGGAACATGGAATCTGTCTGCCGGTTTTCTGGCCATGAGGGTCCTTTGCTTGGCAGGTTTCGGCTCAGCTTTCACATACTAGCCCGGTTGAGCAAGCCTGCCGCGGATGTGCCATGACATTCAACCTTGCCAAGACTCTGGAACACCAGATGTATGGTTTCTCACTCACACTGGGCGAAAGTGCGGATTCTGACATTGGTCGCCGTCGTGTGTCGTTCTTGATTTTGGGTCTTCCTGGCCAACACTTTGACATCGACATACATACAAACAGCTACGTGGTGCTCTTCGTAACCTAGACGGGCGCTTACACAACTCGCGTGTCCACCATGCCTGTAGCTGCGAGTTTCGATCACGGTGCACGGCCGTGCGTGCGGAGGAAACCTGGCCAAATATCGGGAACGACGGCTGCTGCAAAAACCTTGCTTTCACCAAACATCTCCCTGACCCAATGCGTGGGAGGGAAAGCCTGACGCGACCCGACGACGTGAACAACCACCTCCGTCAGACTCTTGACGCTTCGACTCTGGAGCAACACATGTGCCGGTTAAAGCCGCGGAATCACCCGTCTCTGATCAGCGCTACGGTCCAAACTGGTTCGATCGACACTGCGCAAACACAGGTTCAAGCTAGCAGTTTGACCATGAAATCCAAGAGCCAGAGCTATGGATATTCAGCTCACCTCGCATGACTCGCTTCAGTGTGGGAGAGTGTGATGCGCAAGGCGCTGAAAACAATGTTGCTGTGGCATGAGCTCTTTTTGAGCGTGTCAACCAGCTCTTTGAGTCATCCTAAGTGACCGCTATCCAGCTGTCCCAGGCAAATTGGTGCCATCGAAATTCGGGAGCTTCTGCAGAGTTATCATTAAGCTCGCTCCAAAAAGCACAAAGTGTTTTTGTGAGAATTGCGGTCGTCACAATCGACAAGAGTTGGGCTGTCTCGGCTTCAGCGCGGGGCGGGCCATCACAAGACGCGTGGCAGGTCCAGGTGCTTTGCTTGGGATACCTTTCGAGATCCAACCGGGAAATGGGCTTGGGACTTCGGACCAGACATTGGCATAGAACTTGTTTGGCATTGCCCGGTTGGCCTTGCAAACATCGCGGCGAGAGAGTACGAGAGAGAGAGAGAGAGAGAGAGACAGAGACAGAGACAGAGACAGAGACCAAAAAAAAAGAAGAGACAGAGACGGAGACAGAGACAGAGACGGAGACAGAGAGCGAGACTGCATTTCTGTTCAACCTTAGTACCAGTGTACCCGTGGGTCCGGGGGCTGTCTGGAATTATTGGGGAAAAAGCGTGGGCCGGGACTTTGAGGGCGGCGCTAAGGACCGGATTCTCTTTCTTGTTCGTTCCTTTTTTCCGTTTCGGGACGATGAGCCTGCGCGGCAGAAGCCGCAGCCATGGGTGGTTCGGTCTCACGCCCGGGTGGAACGGGCTCACAACTGACCTGGGGAGATCGTGTCTTTGGCGGTGAACAGCAGCCAGGTCAAAAAAAAAACAGCTGGTGTGCGTCCAGCAGGTCCAATCAACTCAGAGTGCTTTTGCTGCCATCCTGGCCGATCGGTCTCACGCCGGGTGGCGCCAGCTCTCGCCTGGCTCGGGTTCGGGTCCGGGTGGTGCGGGACAACCAGAACATTGTCTTTATGTATTTGATTAGTGTCAACCCAGGCGCTATTTCGGGGCGATTTAACGCGCCGGCACCCCCCTCCCTCCCCTTGTTCACCAAAAGCTGTTTCTCTCTCTCTCTCTCTTTCTCTCTCTCTCTCTCTCTCTCTCTCTCTCTCTCTCTCTCTCTCTCTCTATCTCTCTTTCTGATTGGTGGATGACGGATTGCGCGGTTTGCAGGTTAGATTATACGCCTTGGCGGATTGTGGATTATGTGTTGCAAAGATTTTCCATTCTACGGTTTTGACGTGCGGATTAAAAAGACTACATACCAACCAAAAGAAGGATAAAGCCTAATACGGATTGTAATTCAGCCCCCGGGATTTTGAACAGGCTAGATTTTTCCTCACATCACGGGGGCCTTCTGTAGAGCAGCTTTGCACTCCAGTCAATGCAACTTTACTTTGCTCGCAACGCCCTTCCTTTCCCAGGGTGCAATCTGTGGAGAGAGTTTCTGTGCTGGCCGCTCCTGCGCCTGAGGCGCGGTGTGCCTGGAAGACTTCGAGGCTTCCGAAACTGTAGCGCAGCTGCCCTGCTGCGGCCTTAGCCACTGGGCTGCTGGACGCCAGGAATTCTTGGCAAGAGTCTGCCTCATGGAGCTGAGTCGCCCATGGAAGAGTGCGCAGGCTCCTCTCAAAAATGTATGGGAAACCAATTTCGGATGCTCCGAACAGGCGCTCAAAACGAGTCACGCTTGGCGTGTTGAGGGGCAGAGCCCCACTGATTTGTTGTTGCGTTTAGATATTTGATGGTGGCGGTAAGTGGGAATGAACCGAAGGCCTGTCTGACGCAGGCATGCGTAGACTGCACGTACTTGGCTGGTCAACTGGGTTCGCTTAGCACGGTCGATTCTGCGGCTGCACTCAGCCAATCAACTGCCAGATGCTGCTGGTTGGTTCTAGACATTGCATAGGCCCCACGTTAGGCGGGGCTACGAATCAAGAAGCGTAGCAAAGTTGTTTGACTCGCTGCTTGATCTCTGTTCAAGCCTTCCACATGTGGAAACTTCCATGGGAGCCTGTGCAGGTTTAGCTGACCGACTCAGGCTCTGTGAGTCCTGCAGCCTTGTTTTGTGACCATATGCCGAAAGCGTGTGAAGCTCACGTTTTGGTCTTCCTTCAGCTCGCTTGCCTTCGAGGCAAAGGTAGGTGCCTGCAACTGCCAAGATCTGCCAATGCAAATGCCCACCTTGCCATCGTCGCGTTGTGCTTCACGCACGAACTTCAGCAGCGTCATGTGGCCCACATAAGCGCTTCCAGCAGATCCCAAGATCAACTCGTATCTCTTCCGCGCCGCCACGCATGGAATTCGAATGTAAGAAGCACAGCAAGGCGAGGCGCGTTTGGTAGCACTCGAATTGCTGGCCTTCTTTTTCTGCTGATTATGATTGAGCCTGCTGCAGAGGGCGCTGTACAAGATCAGGGGGTTTGACTCTGCGCCAGAAGTAGTCCCGTTGCGTTTCGTGTTGTTACATCTCGCTGTTTGCGGCGATCCCCGGACTGAAGTGAGTCGTGAGTGTGCCAAGGTGGGCACTGCTTCCATCCGCCGTGCATCAACAAGTGGGTGCTAGAGGAGCCAGTCTCTTTCTTGCCGATGCTGTGCTTTGTTGTGTTTGCTTGAAAGTTAACTCGATCTGGGCACTAGTGATGTGAACGGATGTGAAGGTATATTGGCATGACGTGTGTTGATCTGAAACCTGAGCCTGAACCCTTTGCCCCCGCTTTTGCATACATGGCACGCAGGACTGGCGCTGTCCTTTCCGCTGTGCGCTGGAGATGCCGAGGAGTTTGGGCTTGCAAGATGTGGCAAGAGGTCTGAAAGCTGAGCTGGAACCTATTCTGCTCGATGTCATTTTTTCGCAAGAGTTGAGCAGACGGAAGGGTATAACAGTCGTTCAGCCGGCAAGGGCAGGCTTGCGCTGCGATCGCTTGGGCTGCCGCGCTTTTTCTGGACGTACAGCCGCGCCTTCAAGCGCAGGATGAAAGTCCCTCACGCCTGGATGCCAAATCAGGACTGGTCTGCAGCCACTGAAACGCACGTGTTTACCACCGGGAGGCAAGCAATTTCCGGCAGGAGCACCGGGCTGATGCGGTCGACTTGGAGGCTTCAAGGGTTTAGGGGCTGGGGCGCAACAGGTACATGGCAGGTGTTGGCTTCTCGGGCTTGGAAAGTATTGGAGGCACATGATGATGAACCACCCTCCCCTCCCCTGCTCCCACCCTCCCTCAAGGTTGACAAGGTCCGGAAATCCAGACTTTGGAGGCTTTTGCTGCACAAACTGCAAGACAAATTGTGCTGCATCCGGCTAGCCATTTTTCCGATTTTTGTCTGGAATGGCAGCCCTTGAGACTATGGAAAAAAGAGGATAGCTTTGGTTGATTAATAATTGCTGTGGGTTGTTTTGTTTTTTGGTTTTCAGGATTTGGGACGGAAAGGGACGTCTTTTGTCAGAGGGGTTCTAGGATGTTCCAAAAGCATAGTCAGCGGGGTCTTTGGGCAAAACCTTGCGCCCGCCATGTTTTAGTAGTATTGGCTGGCAGTCGGCTGGAATAGTCCCTCTCAAAACAGTGGTGTTCTTGTGGGTTATGTTGTCAATGCTTTCCGGCACTAAGTGGTTTGGGTTGGCTTGCACTGGTTTGCACTGTGGAGCTGCGTGCAGGCAGGCCAAGCGGGAGCGGATACAGCTCAAACAGGCCAACAGCCAGCCCGTGTGCCCCAGTTGGGAAGAGTCATGCGCAGCTGTGGCCCGGAACCGGTTCGATGCATCATGGGTATTTGCGCTACTCTGCCACGCTGACATTTTAAGGCTGCATCAAGGGTCGCGCAGTTGTTACATGAGTGTGCCGTTTAGGATGTGCTTCAACCGTTTTGAAAGCAAAGACATACGAAAGCAAAGGCTAGCATTCGGCTTTGCCGGTTTGGCGTTATGGGGCACAGTCACTGCACTGGCTGAGGCCGGGCAGGTCTGAAGGCGACACTCGGCTGCAGACGTGGAGTTAGCGCCGCTGTTGCGTTTGTCAGGATAGCCCAAGTGGAAACACCACTGCCAGGGGGGCAAGTCATTCAACGTGACCTCACTTGGACTTGGACTGTTGCTCCACCATCTTTCCATGTGGGGCAGCCCAGAAGAATAATTTTGCCGGAAGCTGGCTTGGCTTGACGGGTTGTTTGGGGCCAACTGGGCGTGACGACGCGCTATGGGTTGGTTTGGGGGCGGAGTATCGTTTTGGTCCTAGTGATCCTAGTGTCAGAGTCGTTGCGGTCTTAGTTTCGGATTTGTGCTGATCCTAGTTTAGACGGTCCACTTTGGAATTCCTGGTTCGCAAGCTTTGGGATGGCCACGGCATGCCCCTTCTCAAGTTGATTACACTGCCTCTCCAGGGAAGCATAAATATCGGGTTGCATGACTAAGGTCACCTTGCTACGTACAGCGGAGGGCATGCGCCTTTGAGCTGTGCAAATTAACATCTTGCTCCAGTCATGCTAATGGGAAGTATGAATGTTGTCGCCCTGGTTTAGCAGCAAGTCGAGCAGCCTTGGCAAGACTGGTGCAGGAGAGGCTTAATTCAATCCAGGATTTGCGCCAGCGCAAGCAGGTTGCAGATCTCTCTGACAGCATCGCATGTGCTCCGAAGCAGGGACTCATCATGTAGGAGGGCAGGCCTCAGAGCATTGCAAATGAAAATGGCAAAGCAACCATATGTCCAGACAGTCCCTTTTTTTCGCACAGGCGCGCACGAGAAATTGTCACAGACCTCAGATTTGGGGCGTGTTGAGACTTGGAAGATGTGGCTCTGAGGCCAAACAAATGTTCAACTTCTTTTTGGAAGTCATGTCGGCAGCGCCGTAAGCTGAGGGCTGGCCCTCTCAAACCGCGCAGCCTCTGGTGTTAACTGGGGACTGTTCAGGGAAACAAGAATGACTCTCCTCCATCCTTCGCCTGGCTATTCCCAAAGCGTGAGACGGCATGCTGGTTTGAGCATGCAACGTGCTATTTGCACTTTGCAGGAAGGGGGCTTCAAATCAAATCAGTTCCAAAGGGCTGCACTTGGGCATTGGTCAACAAAGGGAGCCCCAACATGATGGCTTCCCTTCCAACCTGACAAGAGTACCATCCAAAGGAGGCACACTTAAGAGTCTTAAGAGACCTTGGGCCAGCCCCTGGCGATGGCGCTGGCCATCGAATCCCCGCGAATGGTTCATGGGCCGTGCCAGGGCTTCTGGAGTCCCATGAACTTCTGGTGCCGAGCTGTACAGGGAGATGTGGGGCGCGCCTCGGGCTGAACAAGCCTTCAGGGGTACTTCAAATCTGTGGCATTCCTGGCTGCGTGTTCAATCACTTGGGCCCGCGGCGATGTGTCCGCATGACTCGGCACTGATTCAGGAATTCGCAAGCTGGGTTGTACAAGTCAATCTGGTGAAGTGCATGGCGCACAAGGCTAAGGAGACCCGAGCTTGGCGTTTTCGGCATGGGCTTTGTTAGCAAGCCACGGTGCGTGGCCCTGCACAGAGTGCGGAGCGAGCACTTGGCGATGTGCTGCTAGCCTGGCACCACAGAACGCAACCTGCCTTGAGCCTGCAGGTTTTCGGTACAGAGCCTGCAGCTCTCATAGGCGACCTAGGGTGGCTCTTGTGGGAAGGTGCCACGTCCTTTGGAAAAGCAGGGCGATCAACCGCCTCAGGCTCCTTGGCATGATTTGCCGAGAAGGCCCCGGGCCAACGAGCAAATTTTACCAGCGCCGCGAAAAGGAAGTTTGGCACCTTAGACCTCCGAGAGGGGTGACTCGCCAAAGCGGGCTCTCTCTGGAGATCATTGGGGCCAACCAGCTGCCAGCCTGGGCTCTTATGCCAGAAAGACCAGGAGTATTTGCACCCCTTGGAGTCTCCCGAGAATGGGACACTGGGACGAGGTGAAGTCCGTTATGCATTGCAAGGCAAGACCAAACCCGCAACGCCAAGGCTTTGTTGAATTCCAGCCACTGTTCAATGTTCTCAAAGCGAAAGGCAGAAGTGTGAGACCGGTCCCCCATCAACTCGCTTTCGCTGAGCCTGGCAGAGATGCAGCTGGCTTCTTGATTAGAGCATCATGCCCGTGCGCCGAGGTCGAAAATGTGCTTGCCTCCGTCCATGGAAAGGGTGTCCAGTTGGGCAATGAGGTGCGAAGCGGAGCACCGTTGGACCGTAGGGCTTTGGCTGCAGCACGGGGAACTGAGAGCTGACACAGAACATCTTGAGTCCCTTGAAAAACCTTCATCCCTTGTGAGCCATGCGCCTAGAGCTCAGCTGAACCCCTTGCCGGTTTTGACAGCCAGATGGCGCCTCGCACCAGCATGGAGCGGCGACAGGCAAACCACCCGCACGGCACGGGCTCTCTGAATTCGGGCCCAGGAGTTCACCCGCGGTCTGAAACGAAATGGGACCTCGGCACACAGGATGAAAGGAGGAATTGTCAGCGAAGGGCACAAGAAAGAGAGTGGCTACTGAGAGCCAACCAATCATCCCATTTCTCTTTTGCCAAGCTTCAAGCGTCATGCAGGCCATGCGCCGCGCCTTGCTGGCGCTAGCATCGCTGCAAGGCCAAGAGCTTGACTTCTTGTCAGCTGCAACATGTGCGACAGCCGCAGCAAGATGCGAGGCGTATGCTTCAGCTTGCTGCCCAAGGCTTGGCGAGCAAGTCTTTCCTAAGCAAAGGTGGAGATTTCAGTCAGTTCGGTGCGTGAACAGACAGCTCTGCGCGCACAACTGGTCGGCGACGATGGCTCGGGGCCCAGTCTCCAGAGACTTGGAGATGTTGATGCCCAGCATGTGTTCACTCATGCTGTCCTTGAAGCGGGAATCGCACATGTGAGCAAGCAAGGTACCACGTTCGAAAGGTTTGAGAGGAGTTCACCCATGCCAGACAAGGGTGAGAGGGATTCGAAGGCTGGAAAAGTTGCAGCGAAACAATGGGGAGAGGCGTTCCCGCATGCGCTGCATTTTGAGTGGCTGAAAGTAGGTGTACACAATTTACTTGGCAGGGCTCATCTCGCGCAGAGTCCCACTTTCCAATTTCAGAAGAAGACGCCGCGCGTGGCGGTGCACACTGTGATTTGACTTTGACATATTGGCACAGGAGACCCGGTTTGCAACACCCTTTGCTGTAGCAGCTCCCTTTGAACAGTGCCAAGAAAGGAAACATTCAAAAGCGGCAGCACCTTCCCTGGCAACACTCCCGCCCGACTTCCCAGCTTTGCATTGCTTTGCACGCAGGCACCAAAGAAGAGTCGAGTGAAGGACATGGGCCATGGGTTTTGCTAAGCAGTTCCCAGCTCGCAGCTTGCTGCAAGAAATCCACCCTAAGCCTTCCATGCACGCCACGACAGACATCATTGAATCATGCAGCGGGTCTCAAGAATGCAGGAAACTGTGGATGACACGTGGTACGTGCAGCTCTCAAGAGAATTCCCCGATCATCCCGGCCTGCGTGCACCTTCAAATGTCTGGATTGGGCCAGCCATCGCCATCTGCGCTTGACAGACGCCGAATGGCTGCCACGTGCATACCCAGGATGGCACCGTCAAGGGCTACAACCCAGAGCAAGGCAAGGCGTCAACAAAGTGGATCACTGCATGCAGTGAATTCAGGCTCTTGGCAGGCCACAGGGCCAAGACAGCTACCTGAACTGTTGCCGCCTTTTTCTTGGAGCCAGGTTTTGGCTTCATTAGATGCGATGAGCTTTTTTCGAAGTACGAGGACGGGGCAGGTTGATGGAAGCCCTGGGGCCCTGGTGCTTGGACAAGGATCAGTTGAGGCCATTAAAAACTGTTTTTGCTTGGGCACCCTTTCCCGTCTCAATCCGGGTAACCCCCATGCCAAGCCTGACCGACAAACATGTAGCAGGGTCTTCCGCAGCTTGGCTTGTTAGTTTCCTTTCGGTCCCCTTTGCCTGACATGATCGCTTTCCACTTTGGACAGGCAGACGTGTTCTTGCACAAGAAGCAGGCACATTCTTTTGGGGTCATCTGGAGTCATTTGGTAATTGGTGGTGCTGTCAGCTTGAAGTGCGGGCCAGCGTGACCCAATACAGGTGAACGAGCACCTGGGGCCCTGCACTCTGGATTCGCTGCAAAAGTCATGGCCACCTTGGATAAAGGAACGCATCCAAAATCGCTCTTTTTCAGAGCCGTCGCAGAAGCATCCAGTCTGAAGCTGGCAGCTGGGCGTTCACTGATTGGCAGTCGCCTCGTCGCCACTCACTTGCCCGCTGAGGGGCCGCAGCTATTCGGGTCAGCAGCTCAGCTCTTTGTCGTGGACATTTGGGAGAAAGGAGGGTGAAATCTGGAAACGGTGGGGTGCGGTCTGACCCCGGGTATGGGGATTCTGGCAGGCCTTTCAACTTAACTTCCGTTTGGCTTGCCCCGCGACTCAGACCTTCTCGTGACACCTGGCCAGTTCAGGCAACGAAGTTCGCTTCCAGGTAGGCTTGAACAAGGCTCGCAAGTCAGGGAGACAAGAGTGTGAAGACGACTCTTTCAAGAGCCTTGCCCTGTCGAAGTTGGTGCCTTTTCTCATGTGGGCAGCAGCGCTGCGGTGCCGGGAAGCGGCTGGGCTATGACAACTTTTTTTGCCAGGCTGGCAAGCCTCAAGCTCGCAACGCGCTCGCCTCAGAGCCTCGCTATTTGAGCAGCCCGCATAGCTGCGCGCTCCTGAGGTAGAGCAACGTATTGGGGGGTCAGGGGCTCAAGTGCCTCGAGTGCCTCGAGTGCCTTAGGGCAGGTCGGCTGTCACTTGTGGAACTTGAGTACATTCACACTCGGTTCGTATGGCCCTTGGTTTGGGCACGGATTGGAGTGTCGAGCTCGGCCGCTCCCCAGGCATTGGGTTGACCTCAGTAAGGTGTATGCCATTGCCTCAGGGTGAGCTGCACATACATCGTTTGATGCTGCAAGCTTTCCTTTGCTTCCTCTGCAAGCGTTCCTGTTGGGCGTTGTTTTGGAGGCTACCCTTCTGGGATGGTGTTTAAGGGAGACCCAAAGGAAATTATCCCGCCAAGCGACCCCAAGCAGTGGTCAAAACTGATTAGAAAGCTTTGTCAGACATCCACGCAGGTGACATGAAAGTCGCCGCAGCAGATGCTCACTTGGTTTTGTACAGCTTGAGCGTGATCTTCAAACAGAAGGCTTCTGAAAGCTCCTATGAAAAGTATTCTGTGAAAAGAGGCTCCGCGCAAGATTTCCCTGAGAGAAGTTCTAGTAGTGTTTCTGTAGAAAGCCCTGGGCACGATCTTTGCGGAAGGGTCTTTGCAGGATCTGTGAATATGATTCTTGATTGGATCTCTTGGCGAAATCTGTGCACAGAATCTCCGAGAAGGCCCTACAAGCTCTGCCTTCAGAATTTGTAGGGTGCATCCTCTGCCAGATCTCACGACATGAAATCTATGGCAAGATCTGCTGAGAGGATTCCTACGAAGGACCAGCGCGCGAGATCTGTGGGGGGATCTTTACAGGATCTCCGGGTAGGAAGTCTGTAGGGGGCAGCTTCTATGCATCGAGAGGATCCGACCGGCGCAAGATATCCTTGGAATGGTTCTTTTACAGTGCAGGATCTTTGCGCAAGATTTCTGGGTAGCGTTTTTTGCGCAAGACATGTGCAGACTTTCGGTAGGGTCTCTTGGCAAATTTGTGCACAGGAGGAAGCCTTCTCTATATGCAGGCTTCCCTGGACTTTTGCAGGATCTCTGCGCAAGATCTCTTGGTAGGAACTTCTTGACAAGATCCGTGCGCAGGATTCATCTTAGGGAGCAACCTGCACAAGATCTCTTGCAAGAGTGCCTTGACAGGCACACGCCGCAACAAGAGCCATCCGTCCCACCCGAAGTCCGCAGAGGGCTCACACCGCGCCACAGCAGCCAGCGATTCAACGCACCCAGTCCAAGGTCTGCAGGTGGCCCACTTTCGACGCTCAAAATGCACACCGCGACAGTCAGAACGATAAAGTCCGTAGAGGGTGCACCAATTTGCCATTTCCAGACTTCGCACAGCACAGAGCGCACCCCTGAATGACACCAAATTCGTCCACGCACTTGGCGCGAGCCTGCGAAGTTGAAATGCACATGAACGTCTCAAAAGTGAACAGGTGAACTTTGGCGCGAACCTGCGCAGACGAAACGCGCCACCCACAGCGAGCACCCGGTTCGACCCCGGACCTTGCCATTACGGTAAGAATCCCCTAATGCCTTAGTGCAGGCACACTGTTTGGAGAACCACCTATTTTGGAGTTCCCCTATGTTGGGACAAACCCATCTGCTGAAAGCGCTTTGGTCAGGTGGGAACTGTCAAGGAGTACTGGCCAGAGAAGGGCTTTGGCTTCATTGTCGTTCGGCTTGCTTACGCGGGTAGCATTTTGAAATTGGTTTACGGAACTTTGAAGGCGACGCACGGTGATTGACCCTTCGCTGTCCACACTGGAGATGCATGTTCAGCGGTGTCCTGCATTTATGGGCCTTTTTTTTCAGTTCCAGCCAGACTTGTTTGCGTTACATCAAGGAGTGCAGTTTTGCACAGCCTCTTGTGCACGCCAGGCGTGTGATGAGACGCATTTCATCTTCCGGGGCAGGGCGCCTAAGTTGCCTGCCGAATGCGCCAAAGTCCAGCCGAAGGCCAATTGGAAATTGGACAGCTGCCAATTTCCGTATCCTGCACATGCGTTTACCAGGTTACCCTTAGACTGTCATGCCCCAAGAGGCAAGAGGCTGAAATCCAGCAGCCCCCGTGCGGTGACCTTGCATGTGTTGACTTTCATCACGTGAAGTGGCCGGTTGGGCGTGTATGTACACACTCTGACGGATGCCTATGGAATTTCCAGAGCTGCTTTGAGCTTCGGATGCGCGGTTGAGCAGTCGGCTGGCCGTCCAGTTTTTTCGAAACTACTGCTGGCAGCCGGGCCATGCCTAGTCAGTATAGACCTTCTGGTAGATTTGAGACAATGAACATGAGCGCTCGAAAAGAGGGCTCTGAAAGGTGGAGTTCCAGAAACTATGCTTTTCTTGATGTCCAAGGTGACGTCTTCTTGCACAAGAACGAAGCAGAGAAAAACAACTTGACGCAAGGCAAGCAGGTCACCTTCGGAGTTCAGGTGGGCGTTACATCTTGGTAGTCCGATCAGTGGCCTGACTGGACACGGCACCTGTGCAGGTCAATTCCAAGAACATGCCGCAAGCGAGGAATGCCGGGAACCTTGGAAAGTCAATGTGTGAAACAGTGACACGCTCAATCTGCTGCAAGCCGTATCCCTGCACTTCGTTTGCAGCTGCCATTTGGTCTGATTCGCTGCCAGCTGTTTGTGCCCACATCTTGTGCATTGAGCTAGACGATTGCCTAGCACTGGCTGCTAATTCGGCATGGTAAAGTTTGTGCCAGGATTTTCTACCGGTTGAGTCCGGGTCATGCTATGCTATGCGGTGGTTTCAACTTGGTTGAGCACCACAGGGACACACTTCTCCGCAAGCAGCTTTTCTCAAGGCAAACATCGATTGCCTGTGAGAAATTTATGCCACACAAGGACCTCAAAGCCATCAGCCGCTCGGCCACGTGCCAAAAAACTTGGTCGCTGGCGCGGCCTTGCAAATCAACAGGTGGCTGGAGCTGTTCCCGTTGCTGAGACCCGGGCCAGCTGGCATGGGCTTGTCAGCACGTTGGCTAGTCCTCATCTCCAGTCTGCCGAAGGTAGGGGGGCAACGCTTTCTCTTGTCGCAAAGGTGCTGGCTGGCTGGCTGGCTGGCTGGCTGGCTGGCTGGCTGGCTGGCTGGCTGGCTGGCTGGCTGGCTGGCTGGCTGGCTGGCTGGCTGGCTGGCACTGCAAGTGCCGGTGCTGGCCAGACTCGCCAACCTCAAGCAGTAACCCGGCAACCTTTGTTGTGACCGGCTCGTAGCGCAGCAACCGACGTCTCTATGTCACAGCGTTCCAGCGCGTTGAAATATGGCAACAGTTGAGCCAAACCGGCGTGAGGATGGAAATCATGGAACGGCGAGAAAAGCCATCAACGTACGCATGTGCGCATGTTGCCTGACATTGCCTCACCAACTTTGATATACTCCTGCCTTGTTAGTCTAGATGTCCCATGTAGGTCAGCGAGTTCCATGATCATATTGTGGCATGCGTTCACCATGTGCCTCAGGTCAAGCTTGTTTTCGAGGAAGAAGGCACACCCGGCAAACCCATGCATGTTGCGCAACTAGCAGGAAGCTACACTGCTTGGGGAATTTGCTTGCAGTGGAAGCGTTGTCTTTTTTGCACATTGCCAGGAAGAGCCAAGGACTGAAGTGAGCTGGGTGAATTATTTTTCGTTGTTCAGGATGTAAGGCACCAGAGCATCCATTTTGGCGACCATGGCATATGCCAAACCCTTGGTTCTGCTAAGCATAGATGAACGAATCGTGCTTCGGGTCCAGCATATGTCACTCAAGGAGCCAGTGCAGATGGAAGAGGCGTGAGGGGCGCACGCAATATCGCGCAGAGCTCACTTGAGCACGTTTTCCCGGGCCTCCCATGGCCAAGGAACCGCAGGAAAGGGCTGGCCGAATGCCTGTGTAGCGGGTTGTCATAAGCCCCGCCGCGCACGGCTCAGCTAGTTTTGGAGCGCAAATGGAGGAATGAGGAAGAAAGCAGTTCGACTGATTTCTGCTTGTGTTCGTGAGATGCTGGTCGCCACAGAAGCTCAGAGCCCCAGTCCTGTTGGAAAGGGTCTTGCTTCCATGCGCGTGGAGTAGTTGCCAGATCTGCGCAGCGTATGGCTCTTGGTTTGCCATGCTATCATGGAGGGCAACGAGGCCTTTGAGGCAGCAGAGGGGGAGTGGGAGCATACTTAAGTCACGACTGGCTTTTTCCAAAGGCCCATCAACTGATTGGGTTGTACGCATTCCGAATATCACGGGGTCTGATTGCGCAGTTTGGTCCATGCGAAATCGGCGTGCTGTGATGCCAGGAGTTTCTGAAGGAGGAGCTGGAGCTTCTGAAGACCAAGCTGCTGGCCTTCCATGTGGCATGCTCAGAATCTGCCCAGCCGCTGTGTGCTGACCTTCGGCTGGGGGTTCCCACTGGGGGCTTGATTCACTGTGTCAAGCTGCAGACTACCCCTGCCGCCAAAAAAACTACAAGACTACCTCCCAAAAAACAAAAACTAAAAGATCAGCGTGTGTGTGTGTGTGCGCAACTACCTGCGCACAGGTGCAGGACACCCATGTCCAGCAGCGCGGGCGCCTTTCCTCGGTGCGGAGCGTGCACTCGATGCCCCGCCAGCTGAGCAGACAGGCGGGGCGCGGGGCCCCGCGGCAAAGAGCATCGCGGGTTTGCCACCGCATGCCGGGAGGCCACAACAAAGGCTGGATGGTTCTCCTCGGATGACTTGGAGATGCTGGGCAGGTGTGAAGACAGTAGGGCAAAACCGTGCGTGTGGAAGAACACTGATGATAGAGTGCCGCTTCTATAACCCACCGGCAAGCATATGTGTGATCCTCCATGGATGCCACAAATATGGCATTTTGGGCAGCTTGTCACTGCGCTGTCATTTGCATTGTCCACAGTCACCGCACAAGGGCACTAAGTCTTGTGCTGAATCAGCAAAGGAAAGAGAAACCACCCCGAGATGTGCTGGAAGCTGACATGAAGGACACGTGCGTCCAAAATTGAGGGTGGACTAATTCAAAATTATTTAAAAGCAGTCGGTGTCAGGCCTGCGGCAGCAGCGTAGGCTATGTAGGCCCTATGAAGCAAGGTGTTGCAAGTCGGTCCAGGCCACAGCAGTGCCTGGCAACTTGGGCTGCGCAGATCTCCCAAAACGCTACCGACGTTTGCCAACTGCTTTCCCGCTCCGATGCGCGCCCTAGCCTTGCCATGAAGGAGATGACTGGCCGACGAGCTGTGTACCATTGGCACGCTGTGATGGAAAAATTAGGCCAGGGCCCCCATGCTGAGTTGCTGGTACATGTGCAGCATGAATGCGGTCTCACAGACCTTCGGGTGAACTGGTTGGCAGGTTTCTGCGATCCATTGCCAGAGCTGGACCCTTCACTGGTACGTCCTAGCAAGCTGCAGGTGCGACCCAGGCCGGGCACATTGCCACGTCAACTGCCGTAGCTCACATGCTTCATTGTGTGTGCGTGTGTCAGAGCACCGCGTTTCTGCTGAAAGCTGCAATCCCGCAGGATTCCATGGCAATTTACTCCAAGGCTGACACTGACCCAGGAAGCTTGGCATGAACTGGCGACAACTTTTGGGCATGGCAGAGTGACACACAGCCAAAGACAAGTGAACGAAGGGTTTCGGCATGGCACATGCCCGCATGGCAGGGTGTTGTTTCGGCCACGCAATCGCCACTCAGGATTCGATGGAAGGCGGAGTGCAGAAAGATGGCCCAAACCCAAATGGCATGTGGCATCGCTCAGTTTCCCAAAGCCGACCTTTTGATATTGTTTTGGTTTTTCCCCCCCGTTTTGGCCCATTTTTAGTGGAGCTGCCAAAGGGTTAGCCTTTTATTACGGGGGGATTGGGCTTTGCTTGGCCAAAGGTGGCAGCCTGCAGATGCATTGAACAAACATGGGCAAGCGGCCCAGGTTGGGGGGGTCAAGCAGCGCGTTTTGCCTTGCGGAGGCCGGTCAAGCACACCGGAAGAAGAGCTCCGGGAGGCAGAAACTTGTGATTTGGGGCAAGAAAAAAAGCGCTCATCAGAGAGAGAGAGAGAGAGCGCGAGCTTTGCCATGCTGGCAGGTGATTGTAAAGAGCTGTGCAGACAGGAGCAAGTTCTTCGTTTTGCATCCTGATGGCTGCTTGGCGAAAGCATTGATTTTCCAATGCTTGCAGTAGAAATTAGAAAAGCTTCAGGGATGTGCAGGTTCCTCATGCAATTGGCAGCTTGCTTGGGTGGATGCTGTAGGCTGGGCCAAGTTTGCCTGGGGCATTGCAGTACTCCTAGTTGTGCTTTGGGACGCGCTCACTCTACCCTTGCACTTCTTTGACCTCGGAAGCTACCCGGCTGCTCCCTTTGCGTGGCTGGTCTGTTCAATGGGGCAGAATCTTCTTATTTGCTGGCGGCCGAGGCGTTACAAAGATCCTGGATGGCATGAACGTGGTGATGCTGTTCTTTTGGGCCGTGGATATGCCTATCAGCTGCTTCACGGCTGTGAACCGAGACGGGGTCCTTGACTTTCGCCCGCGGGCCTGCATTCACGACTACCTGCGTAGCTGGTGCTTCCCGGACGCTTTGCTGATCCTCACAGATGTTACTGTGACGATTGCTGCTTGGCTTGTTGAAGCTTGCAAGGCAGATGGCAGCTTGCCACCAGCATCCTTGATAAAGTCCGAAGAGTGATATGCACTGTTTCCTTGACTTCTGCTTTTGACCTTCTTGTGTTCCAATGGGTGTTGCACCAGCCGTGGTGGGCCAGAGGTCATTCTTCGCTTCAAGCTTGATATGGCTGTGGGTCAAAACCAATGGTACCCTTTTCCAGCAGGTGCACCACCCATTTTACTCTATTTGGGATGTTCACCGGGGGTACGAGATTTGGACCCATGGCCGTATGTCATGAATTTGGGTGCTAAACAAGATGCAGCTTAGTGAGACTCAGGTGGGATCAGACCCAGACATGGCAGCCGTGGCCGGCACGCAGCGGCCTGGCGATTACCTATGACTGATGTTCGGTCGGCAAGCTGGGCACGCTGCCCATGTGTCAATGCCGGCAAATGGGCTGCTTTGTTGCCCTGCGGATTCGTATCCATTTATGCACCCTCGCCGCGGCACAAAGTGCTTGGCATGGCTTTGGTTCTAACATATCAACATGATACCAATCAGTTTGAGGGCTGTAGGTTTGACACACTCGCTAGATCTTGCAAATAAGACCACTCAATTGACACGAGGACATGCCTGCTTTCAATAGAGGCTCAAACAGTTGTCCCCCACCAACCTCAAACTTCACAATTCTACAGAAAGTCCGGCCGGCCTTGAGGGCTCGAATATGGAAGACACTCGTTTCAAGCTTCTGGAATGACACTTGAGGAGCTTCCGAGCGAGCAGAGTCGCCCGGCTCTCTCGGCTCTTGCGGCTCCTGCGGCTGGTGCGGCTGTTCAAGGCCTCAGCGCCGCGGCGTCGCCAAGTGTAATGGCGTCACAAGCACAGCCGCAGGACAAGCCCAACGGTAAACCGGCGGGCTGGTCCTTTAGGTGGTAGAGCCCACTTGAAAATACCAGGGTCTGATTCTGGCGACACCTGGAGATTAGGCTTGCCCATGAGCCGGGACGGTCTTATTTAAGGTTCTGAAATTGCAGGCTGTGCCCTAGCTGCCTGGCAAATGCTGCCAAGGCTGCCGTTGCACATTTGGTGGACTACATCCGCTCCCCCTTGCTTGTAGTTCTGACGCTCGGCCAACATGCATTCTGCAAGTTGATGTGAGCTTCGTGTGCTGGCTGCTGGCACACCGCTCACACCAAGGGTCAGTTTGCTCAAGCTGACTATCCTCATCCTGTTTGCCACTTGGCATGCGTAATTGATATCCGGGCATCAATGCTGAGTTTGACTCAGGTCAATCACTACATTGCCTGCGCACCTGGTCCAAGCTTGCAGGAAGTTGTGGGCATACGTTGCCGTGAGGGAGCGGTTGTTGCAGGAGTGGCCCCCACTGCCACAAGCAGTGCAACAGGAGCACTTGGAAGTTAATGGCACGGAGTTGGCTTAAATGACTCTCACACCATAACACCACAAACTCTCGCAACCACTTTGGCCACGGAAGTGGCCCTATGCCAGCTGGTTTGCCCTTTTGTTCTGCGCAGCTGTCCCCAGGCATGGTGCGCATTGGCCTACTTCAATGAGAGCAATGATTCCTGGGCACACCAGCATTCGGTCAGCTCGGACAACTTCTTGGAGCTGCATCTCATTCTTGAGCTGGCTTTTATTGCGCATGTTTGGGATTGAAATTGCCAGCCGGTTGGCCATGAGGCGTTTTGGGGAGCCGGCCCAGGTACCCGGTGTCTTTGCACTGGAGCCTGACTCAATTCACACCATCAACGCAAGATATAGCGCCTTCAAACATCTTGGAGAGGATGTTTGCTGCCGCCGTGGTGGTCTTTGCTTTGCTGGCACCTTGGCGAAACCTTGAGCCGGGCTTGCCAGAGACTGCATCGTTGCCGCCGCCCAGAAGCAACCACTTGTTGATCTGAAGCGGAAATCCTTGTGCCAGTCAGGGTTTCTTAGTTCTACGACGGAAGTCAGCGTGTTGACCTGTGGGCAGTCGCCAAAGAGTTAGTTGTAGCGTTGCTGATGCCGCTTGAAACTGGCCAGACGTGTAGCAAAGGCATTTGGCATCATCAGTTGAACTCAAGCGCTTTTTGGAGCATTGAAAGCTCCGAGGTGTTCTCCTCGTTTGTGAGCAGCATCACCAACCAAATGAACCAAATCCGCACCTGGAATGCCAAGAACATCCAGACAGATGCTGCACTACGGCAATTTCTGCATGCCCGGCAGATATCCACTCAGCTGGGCATCCGAATCACAAACTTCTTTAAGCACCTTGGCTGCGGGCCTGAACAGTGTTCCTGGCCACTATGCCAGTGACCATGCAATTTCAGAGGCTGAG